>JANRMJ010000088.1:15118827-15140775 GCA_025584955.1 Alethe diademata
ACACCTAAAAAATGCCCTCTGATTCTTTTAACATCAGTTGTCAATACAATTTATGCCATTTTGCTATGCTTGTTTCCCTTTTCTTGGGAGCTGAGTGAATTTCATATCGAGTAACTGGGGGAGACTCGCAGACATCAAATAAAAGAATCTTGTAATTTAGGCTGCAGAAAATCTGCTTGAAATTCAGAAAGCATCTTGGAATTCAGGCCACAGAAGCTCTGTTTCCTGGCACTGTTAATAATTACACTCCCTGCTGAGACCTGATACAGTCCATGACACATAAAGGTGCAGGGGAAAGAAAAGTTTCCTCTGCAACAAGAACTTGATGAGTTGCTGATACTTGCCTGTATGTCCCCCCCTCTTCCTCCCAGCACTGAGAAAAGCAGCCTGTAATTTTTGCCCCATTAGGAGTTATTGGTGGCAAGAAGATAGGAGAAGGAATTGAACCATCATTATGTATTGCTGACAAATGTCTTCTTCAAACAAGATTCCTCTGAAATCTCACCAGGAGAGAGTGATGTGCCCTGTACTTTCTCAAATCATACAAAGGACAGCTAGATAGCTCTCCGTGACACTGAAGGCTATATTGAACAGGACAAAACTGATGGCCTTTGATAGATCAAGATGATGTATTGACGTATTTGTCCTGAAAATCTTTCGCAACAAAATTTGGTTGCAGCTGAATTATATTTGACAAATTTTTCCCATGACTTGAGAAAATATTACATCTTCTCTAAATTTCACTCTATTTTTCTTTTGCTTTAAATATTTTTGTTGTTGTCATTGTTCAGGAAAATAAAATGAGGAGGAAAAGAATGCTAATTTTTAAAAATAATTTTCACCTCTGTGAAGCTTATAAATCTTTCTTCTCAAGGAACAGGTCAGACCAGAAAGAGTTGATATAACATTTCTACTGGGATAGGTACCCATCCTAATATGTAGATTAAGAGAAGTACTCATTAAGCACACTCAGTAAAAATCATTTAGATTCTTTACAATAATCTTTTTGCACAGCGAGATTGTGGTAAAACCTGAAATAATTCTACACAACTAAGGAATAAGACCCTTTGGCATTATATCTGTACTTTTAGAAGATAATTTTACAGTGGAATGCTTGCTTCTGCATTTATTTGCTTTTAAAAGGGGGTTCAATATGCTAATTTATACAAAAGAAGTCCTCATCAGCCAATTACACCAGATTTATCCTAAAGTCTCATTGCATTTTATGACAAAAAAATTCTACAATCTGGTTGTAAACTTCTCTGACAGTTACATTTTGAAAAAAAATTACTTTGCAATTCATTTTATTCTTAATTCTCAACATCACATAGGTAGTATTTTTTCACCTTATTTCTCTGCTGTTTCTCTATCCGACCGGTTGCTAATAGAATCATAGAATAGTTTTGGTTGGAAGGGACCTTTACAGATCATCTAGTCCACTTCCCTCTGGACTCTGGGATCAATCCCATCATCTCCCATAGATTTCAGTGTGATCCAATTCCTAAAATGGTCGTGAACCTGCTCTTTTACCGTGAGGGATTTTGCTCGCCCAGTTCTCATCTTGTGATCCATCCACTCCAGAGGTGCAGGGAGAGAGGTTGCCAGTGAAGACTGAGGCAATGAGGTTGTTGAGTACCTCAGAATCCTTCTCTGTTGTTCCCAGTTTGCCAGTTGTGTTCATCAGGAGAAATGCACCTTCTTTGATTTTCTTTCTGTCTCACATACCTCTGGAAGCCCTTCTTATTATTCTTTCTGTCCCTTGGCAAACTCAGCTCCACCTTCACCTTGCCTTCCTAACCTCCTCCACACACAGCCAAACTTCATCTTTCTGCTGTTCCCAGGTTACCTGTCCTTGTTTCCAGTGCCTGTGCATTTGCTTCCTGCCCTTTAATCTCACAGGCAGGTCTTGACTCATCCATGCCAGTCTCTTCCCTCCCTTTGCTGGTTTCTTACACAGATGGTTCTTGGGCTGTATGGAAAGTGTCTTTAAAAGTCTTCCAGATTTGTCCTGCTTCCTTGTTCTGAAGGGTATTTACCCAGAGGATCTTATTGACTAACTCCTTGAACAGCTGACAGTTTGGTTTCCTTAAATTTGGATTAAATCTGTCTCACTTAGATCTCAGTCTCATGATGGGATCAAGTTCCCAAAAGGTGTACATGTCTCAATTTAGAGGCAGCATAGAGACTGCCTTTTTAGTTTGAACCCCTGGAGTTTGAATTAGGTGTCCTTCCTATTCCCAAAGCCAAATAAAAAGAACCAATTTCTTCCATCTTCCCTATCCATTAGATCAATTAGGACATGTTATTCCATATTTCACTGGCTGCAGGTAGAGCAGCAAGCTCCTCTGCCCACCCATTCCCAAGGAAATCTCTTGTTCCCAGGTCTGCATACAAATGTTTTCTGCCTACAGAAAACAGCACTGTCATTTGTACTTTGCTTCTTGTAGTCTCTTTTTTCCATTGGAATTGTCTTAATATTTGGGAGGGAGGGGAAAGAAACAGGAAGATACAACCTGAAATAGAAGAATGACAGCAAGAAAGTAATATTGCTACAAGCAAAGGATGAAAGTTAATAACTTTATTCCAAAGTGAAAAGATTCACAGATGCAGCCCTAACTCATGCTTTTATTTACAGGCAGCTCCCACAAAAGTGTACTGTTGTCTTTTTAGAGTAAGATGTCTGAAGCAGGCTGCAGGTGAAAGTCCAGGAAATTCCAAAATTACAGTGACAGGGAAGCAAAGTATCAGGAATGAAGTTCTGCAAACCTAAAACTCCTCAGCTGCTTTTAACCCTGGTTTTAACACTCACACAGTGCAGCTGTCCAAATTGTATAAGCTACCAAAACTTAAAACATTTGTTGGAACTCTTCTACCTCTTGATCCCACAATATGAGGATGAATAGAAAAATCTTTTCATTTAGGTATGGAGATAATCCTTTTCCAGGCTTCAAAAATCACTTGGCTTCTCCAGAGCAACTAGAGACAGAATGAAAATTTTCTTCAGTCCTTTCTCCCCTGAACTGATTCATTCAGGCTTAAAACAGAGAGGATATGATTTCTTAGAGGGCGAAATACAAATATCCTCGGAATAGAAATATGTGTCAAAGGGCTGAAGTATGGAAATACATCCACCAGGAACTTCATGGCTCTTTCCTCCAGGACACAGAGATATCCTAAATAACAGGCAGTTCTGTGCACTCTGTGAGCTGCCTGACTGTAATTATCAAAAGCATACAAAACTGTAACAAAATCCAGTACTGCAGACAGCCAATCCACAGTTCCTAAAAGCTGTGGGCATGAACATGACAAATAATAATGCAGTGCACTACAGTTCTCCCTTGAGAAACAGTAATCCACAAATGCCTCTGCATGTGGGAGTACAAAATATATCCCTACTGATGATACTGAGTCCCTACAGGACTGCCACTGCCCTGAAGTACTGCACTTCTCCCTCTTTAAAAGGGTTAGCTACCCTTTAAAGAACCAGAGGGGAAAGAATTAAGTTCAAGCATGATTAATAGTTCAGTGCAGTAGCCTATTAATGGATGAGTAATTGACTAATAATTGCACACCTTTCTATGTCTGCCCTTAAATTAAATCTTGCCACCTCAATCCATCAAGTTTGTTTACTGGAACATCTTGCAAAGTGAGCAGTTGTCTATATATGCCCATTTTCTAGCAGGAGAAGGGGAGCAGCAGTTTTTGACCTTTTAAAACATAAGCAGCTCTGAAGCTTGAGTAATCATATGTATTGATATTCAAGCCCTCTTATTTAACAGAGACTGCAAGAGGATGTGATGATCTGATTCTACATGTCTGGCATGTTGTAGTCACAGCTATCCTGGGAAGCTGACATCATTCCCCATCCTAACCATCTTCTCCTCTGAGTACTTATGGTGGAAGGTTTTGTAGGAAGCATTTTTTTTTGCATGGTGGACATTCTCTGTGCAGTTGTCTTCAAGAGACTATACTGTTAAAAATGGGAAACTTTCCCAAATTTCAGGTCTTTGCTTTCTCTTAACATGGTGGCCCAGTGAAGGGACTGGTGGTATGGATGAGGTGGGAATGAATTGAGCTCGGAAGTGAGATCTGCAGTGTTTCTACTTCAGTGAGCAAATCACTTGGTTGCCCTGCTAAATCCATCCCTGCTCCTGACCCACTGCTAAAATTAGGATCTAGATCAGGCAGTGTAGGTATCACTCCAGGTTAGCTTGTACTGGGTCTGGCTCCATGAAGGTGTAGCCCTGAGAGAAGAGGGATCCAAAATGCCTCCCTATCCCCTAGGAAAAGGGGATAACAAAGGATGCAATTTCTGTGACTGGAATGAGTAGTGCTGGATGAAAGGGAGCCAGCTGCCTGCCCAGGAGCTCCAATGAATGGAAAAGTCAGGAGACACCTCAGGACTGCAATTCACACCTCAGGGTATCTGCTATTGCTTAGGAATGGTGACAGAGCAGGAATCATTACAATGCCAGCCCTCCTCATTATTCAATTGTGCCCACTGGGTACAGGGCTCCTAAGGCAAGAAATGGATGTCATACTGCCCATTGTGTCCTTTTTGAGCTTAGAGGCTCATCCTAGAGCAGCCTCCAGGCTTAGTGAGGCACTTCTCCAATTAGAATTAAATTGCCTTAGAAACAGCTGAGAATTTAAATTTTTTTTTCGTTTTCAAGGCCCATCAGTCTTGTTTCTTCAATGATTTTCCCCTCTCTCTCAAAGAATACATAATCTTTTCAGGGGCAGGAGGAAGCATGTGAAAGGGAAGAAACTAATTTTCAGTGGAAATTTATGTACAATGATTGCTTGATTGCTGATTGTTTGCTGTGATACTCCAGTGTACCTGCAGCTGAATTCCTGAACTAGATGCACAAAGCCTACTGACCTTAGTAGGAATCTGCAAGCAGTGTGAAACAATAGTTGGAAATGCTACAGTAATCCAACCCAAAATTGCACTCTAATCTTGCTTTAGGGCCTTAAAACTTACATACTTTTGGAACCTTTAGGAGTTTATAAGACTTGTAGGCCTTGGCAGACTGTCAAAGGTATTTTTTTCTGGATTTTTCACAGTTTTGAGGTTTGTTCATTCAAATTAAGTTCAAGGGAATGGGAAAAGGACTGACAATAGCTGCATTGTGTTATTGCTTATGAGCCTCCACAGCAAGAGTCAATAGCTACCAGGATGGAGGATTCTTTTTACCCCATTTTTGGGTTGCCCTTCTGCATCTGTTAGAGGCCGTTTGCACATTTTTCAGGCCTATTGGTTTATCCAGTCCCTTCAGACACAGCACACCAGATTACTTGGAAAACCATCAAACATCATCCTGAAAAGCCTCAGCCATAGGAAAAGGCCACACAGAACAGAGATATTGCCAGTGAACAACTAGTGTTCCCTAGGAGCATTGTCTGCTTTCTGTCACAGCCAGTCAGACTGGAGGGCTTCAGATGGGGTAAAATCATAAACAATCTCAGAAGTAAAATCTCCTGTTCATAGGGAGCAAAATGTTCCTTTGTAACTTCCACGGGTAATAAATTTCAGACTGATATTGGTACAATATCCAGACTCCACTGTGTAGCAAAGCATTAGTTGTGGGTTTGGACATATCACTCTGGCTGCCAAGGACTCATGTCACAAACCTGGTGCCCTGTCTCTGAGTAATAGAATCCTTTCACATCAATTTGGCATAAAAATCCACACTGAAACACAGGGATTTCTCAAAAGATAAGAGTTTGGAATTTCCCTCTTCTCTAATGAATAATTAATTGCTGATCTAAATAAGCATTAGAATCCACAATGAGCTGGAAGACATTGACATGTGTAACTGGAATAAAATGTGGTATGATTGCCTGTCATTATGAATAGCAACTGCTGTTTGTAACTCATCTTATCACAAAAGTCACATTGTCTTTTTTTTGCCTTATTTCCTCTGACCCCCTTTTACTATATCGTGCTTTTAGAAGCTGTTGAGAAGATGTTGTTCTAATTTAAGTGTTTGATTGTTATACAGGTTGTAAATCTGTGAGAAAATGATGGAACACCTGGTCAAAACCTTGCTGAAATCTATCATCAATAGTCCCTTTTAGCATTAACAGCCTTTGAGAGAAACCCCAATTACAGCAACATGAACTCTGTCCAATTAACAATAAAGAGCCAACACCAAGTTCCTTTGGACAAGCCTGCTTGGAGCAAACGCTATTACTCAGAGCACAAGTAGAGATACCCTCAGCCCATCAGAAACCAACAAACACAGTTTAAAAAGCTCAGCAGAGGCTAAGATAAAACAGTGGTGTTGCTATGGGTAAAATGAAGCCTCCAGCCTCAATTCAAAGAGTAAAGAGCTTGATGGATAATTGCTGAACTTCTAAACAGAGATTTCAGCTGCCTCTCCCAGCAGTGAGCTACTGAAAAGCCAGCATGTAAAAAGCCATGTTTCCTAAAGTTGCCTGGCCAAAAGTTTTCACATAGCTTTGGTAGAAAAATGTGCGATGGTTTCAGGAACTCTGATGCACAGCTCACTTCAATAATAAATGCAGATTGTGCCTATTGTTGGGCAACTGTTGGTAGCAAAAAGGGTGGTGTTCAATGCCAGTTTTTGACAGATTTTAGCCTGAGAGCTCCAGGATATTATTTTGAGCCAAAGCATACTATGCTATTGTAGTTATAGTAGCAATAATTCTAGATGCAATAACATTTGGAATTAAAGACATTTGGGAGGGCTTACTAAAAAGTAGGAAATTAATTAATTGGTGAAGGGAGTCTGAGCAGGAGATACTGGTGGGAGAAGAATGTGGCAAGCTGTTGGAGAAAAGCTACAATCAGAAACAATGCTAGTGCTGCCATTGCAGAATCTGTAGTTGGAATTTAATTTATAAAGTAAATTCCACAGGACTAAGAATGTCCGAAGAATCTGAAGTAATGGAATACAAGATAAGAGTCTGTTACCTCATGTGGTTCAAAGCACAAACCACCCTGTCACTGATTGTGAGGATAAAAATTGACTGTATCTGGTAATGAAAGAAGGCTGGTGGACACTCAGAAAAGCCTACTCCCATGGGAATATCAGCAGGAAGAATTTCCAAGTCAGTTTGTTAGTCAGACTCTAAATTAAAACACATGAAACATCTTTTAAGACGTTCTTTACATTTCCTTTGATTCAAATTATCTTAGAAGTATAAAACACTTCAATTTTCTCACATTTAAACCACAATGAAACACAATACACAGACTTCACTTGGGGAAGAACAGGTTGTAATGAAATGAAAATAGCAATTTTCATGCATTGAAGGGAAGAATCACCTGAAGAACTGTCTGTTCTTAGAATGTTCCACGTTGATATCAGTGTCTATCTTCTAAAATGTTGAGTAAAATATTACTCTGTGTGCATATGTCTGCATGTCTGAACATGTACAGGAGAACTGAAATAACTACAGGTCTCAAATAGTTAAGCTGATATAATGATTGTAGCTATTTTAGGCTGCTCTTCAGTCCTGGAACAGAAATACTTGTA
The DNA here is from genome assembly GCA_025584955.1 of Alethe diademata. Classification (NCBI taxonomy): domain Eukaryota; kingdom Metazoa; phylum Chordata; class Aves; order Passeriformes; family Muscicapidae; genus Alethe; species Alethe diademata. Next base: position 15,126,333 of record JANRMJ010000088.1, read on the forward strand.
AGATTCTACACTGACAGACCATATTCCAAATTTCATATTTCATTAGGCTGCCTACCAACAAATAATTTCATTTGATCTTGTTGTTGGTAGTACAGGTTCAATTATTTAACTTGTAGGAAGAAGGGAAGGATGAGCATCAAACAAGAGGTTTACAGCAGGGAACTGCCCTACAGAGGCATCACTTGTGAAATGTTACCGATTGTCTCATGCTTGTAAAAGAGATCTTCTGTAGACCAGAATCAGCACCAAAGAGGGATTGCTCAAACACAAGCCTGCAAAATCCTAACCTGGTGTCTACATGGGGAAAAAGATCCAAAATCAAGCTCACATTTTGTTAAGACACTCAAAATTATGACTAGATATGCATGAAAACCTAGTTCATTTGATTATGAGGTTAGACATATTTAGACATTTAGACCCAAAAGCATCCAAGAAGACAGGAAAGATGATTCTTCAAAGCAGGAAAACAGGCACAGAGAGGAAGGCTAATAGAGACATAATTGAGTATGATATAGATGACTGAAACTGGCAAAACACATGAAAGGCAAGGCAGTGTCTATTTGCTTTCCTCATTGACTGAGAAAAGTTATTTGTTAAAGGATGTAATGGAAAAGATCAAATGCTGAAGCAATGTGTGCTGCAGCATAATTAAATAGCTCAGTGATCTCAGCAGGAAGAACTCAAAGTTTGGAGCACAATTTTTCCTGCTGTGAATTCAAGCTGGGCACCATCATCACTTTACATTCCCACTTGCAAAAGTATTTCCATTTGGAAATGGGTGAATGTCAGCTAGTTGTCACACAACTGCTGACAAGGAGCAACAGGCATCAATTTTCACTCCCATCTGACTTGATAAGTATTTTTTGTTCAAAATTATGAGCCCTGTCCTCCCTCAAAAATCTGTACCTTTTACTGTGCATGCTGATTTATACTTCCAGAAATTCACTCTTCAGTGAAGGATTGCTATCCTCAGAATCAAATACATGTTATTAAAATTCAATAAATACTTCATTTGTTAGAAGGACATGATTAATTGCTGCTTTGTGATTTAATGGCAAAAATCCTGATTTTTTTTACATAGATTAGAAAAAGGCAAACTGTAACAGAAATAGAAAGGACCTTCCAAGTCCAATCTCTTTTGAGGCAAGGTGAAGGACTCTGAGTCCATTCCTGATGATAAAAACAGTTCCCAAAAACCTTAGAAATCTTCCTGCCCCATGTTTGAGCTTGCACTTATCTCTTTCCCAATATGTCTGTATAACCTTTCCCTTTTCCTTTACTGACTCTGGCTAAGAGAAACTTTATTCTGTGCTACACTTTTCTGCTGTCATTCTTTCATATTTGAATAGCTTTTCTTAACACCCTCCCAAATGCTTCATATTAACTTTAATTATCTTGCATTTTCTCCTCTTAAATGAAATAAAATAAATCCCCATGCTTGTTTTCATCCCACCCACCTGTTCTTTTTGGATTCAGAGTAAATTCCTCCCTGTAAATTAATATCAAATTCTGAAGTATCCATTTCACTTGGAAATTTCTACCTTCCAAAACTGCACTCTCCAGGGACTCACATGGGTCTGTGATGGCACAGGTTCCCTAGAAAGTCTACAAATAACAAGCAAGTATTTGCTTTAAAGTACCAAGATTAATTCAATTTTCCTCTCAATCAAAGAACACCCTGTCTTTTCCAAGTGCCATTTCTTAGTGTTTTTATCTACAAAAAACCCTCCCTGCAGTAAGGTTCTCCCTCTCCTTTTTTGTTCCTGGCATCTCTGTATAAATGTCTCCTAATTTCCTGCAGCTGTCCCTCTGTCTTCCCTGCTTTCCCTGGAAGGGGAGAGTAGGGTCTTGAGCAATTTTTGGGCAATTTGTTCTGTTTTCCTAAAATCAGGCAAATCTCCCATTACCTACTTGCTCACTCAGGTGGAATCGTCACATCCCATGGATTCACATTTGGAGCTGGTTCTGAAAAGCCTTCAGCAACCTGGAAGCACAAGGCAAGGCTCAATAGTATTTTCTGTGTGCAGTAGAGACAGGATGGTCATTGACCTCCTTGCCTTCTGACCACTTGTTCTATTGGGCAGCTTCTTCTTGGTCGACCCAGACTGCTCACATCACTGCCAGGAAACATTTTGGAGGTATTTTCTACTTTAGACCAAAAGCCAGCATATTTTGGTGCCCTGACCCCTTCCAGAGAACTGGAATTCCTTTCAAAACCTGCTTTAATGATCCTTCACGTTGTGGCATGGCACATGATGGGCTCCATGGTTTTACATGTGTAAAACCTGAAACAAGAAAGAAGCGAAAGGACTTGCCTTTTTAGGGGGTATTTAGGGGGTTAGGGGTATTTTTTAGGACAGCATGGGAATGTCTGATCAGATGATGACTCTTCTCAGATAGACAGACTCTTCTCTGTCACAATCACAGAGGCCTGCAAATCCTTTCATTTTCAGACCTCACCTTTGCAGTATTGTTGCTATAAAAGTGTTTAACGTAGGCAAGATTTAAAGGAAATTCTCATGGGGCTTCTGCTTTGGCCTTTTCACTTCTGCCTCCTCTTTCACGAGGTTTCTTTTCTTCTGGAGATAATTATGGCATTCATTAGCAAAGTGACAGTGAAGACCTTGTCACCATTTCTGGTGATGTGGTCTGTTAGCCCACAGACCCAGCTAACCCAGACTTGCAGCAATAGTGGTGATAAGCCACCTAATTATCACAGCTTTTTGTGTTTATTTGAACGTAGGAAGTGAATCAGGGCAAATGGCCAAATCTGAAGTGGAACTTAGGATCATTCCTGCAGATACTTACCAAGGCTGGGGCTCTGTGTTATTCTAACAGTTTTAATCTAGACAAAAAGTCCACTGTTTGCTCTTAACAGGTACAAATTCTTTTGCTAATGCAGTTGTAAGTTGAACAAAATGGGTGATCAAAAGCGTGGATTGTAAGACAATTTTATGTATCCCTGCATCATCCTTCCAGTCATAAAATGGTGGTCAGAGCTATTTTAAGTTCCTGAAAGCACAGGGAAAAGCAAGGGACTTATCTGTGCAATTTTGTCAGAGCTTCAAGGTGCTCACAAGCAACTAACAGTGCTGAATTACTTGATTTATCTTCAGTTATATCCTCCATTAAGCACTATGTTGACCTCTAAATGTTGCATGTGTAAAAAAAGCCACATCAGTTACTACGTACAGACCCAGCAAGAAGGAAATTCTCACAGTTTCCCAGTCTTCCATATTGTGGCAGAATGACACCAACATTTTCTGAGGGTCATTTGTCACCTTCTGTAGTTGAATGCTTTGTGTGCCTCTTTGTCCTGGCTGGGTGGTCTGTACCAAACTCCCACCATGCTGCCTTGTGGACCTTTGGATTCATACCCAAAACCACTCAAATTTTCATTGCCAACTCTGGGCAGTCAAAACCTCCTCCTCTTCCTTGCATGTCCCTCCTGAAGGGTTTATAGCCATCCCCTGAGCGCTCCAGTTGTGTGTCATCCCCCCACGTTTCTGTGATTGTGACATATCCAGCTTTTCCCACTCCACAATGGCTTTGAACTCCCCCATCTGCTGCCCATGCTGTGTGCATTGGTGTGGAGGCACTCCAGACCCTGCCACCCTTTAGGGAGGAGAAGCCTGAATTCCTATGAGGCTGTTCTCAGGTGCTTCTATAGTTTCTAACACATCAATAACTCCTGTATCTTTGCTGCAGCATCCATCTCCAACCCCTACCTCCGCTGAGAGGGCAGGCAGAGGGACCTTTCCAGCACACCATACCTCAAATTAAGGTCGCTCTGCATTTCCCTTTCCAAATTACTCCTTCTATCAATGCATATTGAATGAAAAGAGGTCAGCTTCTTACTTGTGCCTCAGAGAGTTTCAAGCTATTAATTTTTAACATTTCTTCACTGTGGCACTCATTTAAGATCTCAGAAACTCAAGCCATTTATCAGAGAGAGAGAAGGTACAAGCACAATTTCAGTCCCCTTTAAAAGGTGCAAATCTCAGAGCAAAGTGCAAGTGTTAGAGATAAAACATTCCTCAGTTCTATTACAGTTGAGGATAAGTCAGAACATAAATACAACTCAATCCTTTTAAGCTGCAAATTTCTCACTCTACTGCAGCTTATGGAACAAATCTCAGATCAAATCTGTGAGAGCAGGGGTAAACTATTCCTCAATACACCATAATTTAAAATGTCTCATAACTCACTGCACAAAGCACAAGGTTCAGAGTGCCTTTAGCTTCACTAGGAAAGGCAAAAATGGCAATTTAGAATCAAGGAGTGGGGAAACTCATAAGGGTTAAATACAGCCATACCAGTTTCAATGACAATTATGCCAGTGACAGAAGGCTTTGATTTTTATCAAGTGATCTGATCCCTTCACTGGTATATAATTCCTGGCTGTCTTGAATGACTTGGATATTACAGAGGTCCTGTGATAGCAGGATGCTTGAAAAGCACAGCAGTTTTTGTTACCAGCCCTGCTCATTTCTAAACATCCTCCAACAATCATAAGGCTTAGAAAACATTGATTGCTTCAGCTAATTTCTATACAGATCTTTCCTGAAGTACGATAAGGAGCTTTCCATGAGTTTTTGTCCCAAATGTTAGATTTTGACTCTCACAGCATCTCATAATCTAGTCTTTCGTTTCCTATCAACTCCATATCTTGTGATGAGACACTTCTGGCAAGGACAACAGTGCACATATGTACATATGTATAGGAACTCCCTGTGACACTCTTCAAAATTTTCTTCTATCCCTTTTTGCTATAAAAATGCAGGTAATATTTATGGTCATTTAATTTCTTGAACACAAACAAAATCCTCTGCATTTACCACAGAAAGCTAGAATCTTTTGTGAAATCAATTTGAACATTTTCTTTTCTAAATTGAAAATTAGTCTGCATTAGTGTTAGAGTTCAACTCAGCAACAAGAAAATTATTAGTCTGATTTTCTCACTTTTATATCTGTGGTCTCCAGCCAGAGAACCCAGGGTGTTTTCCTTCATATCAACGTGGAATTTGTACTGGAATGGCCTTTGGTCCAGATCCTAAGGGGTATTTGGGATCTTGTGCCAAGAGACCTGTAACTTCTCTGAAGCTCCCCTTACATCAATCTTCTGCACAGATATAAAAGTCAGGGCAGTACAGACCTAATATCTCAGTTTAACTCATGTCAGCACAGCATGAAGTGGATTTTCCTGGATGATTTAGAGCTCATTTACTTAGACAATATAGCAAGGGCATGTAACAGATCCTTCATTTTCCAGTGGAGACAAGATAATCCAATATATTTAGAATAAGAAAAGATTTAGATCAGATATTTCAACTCTCAGGGGACAAAAATGCTTTCAAATTCCTTTCATGTCTCCCCCTCACTGTGACTGTGTATTAAACACCTGGAAAACAAAGATATATTCCTTACTGCTTCTCCGAGAGTTCTCATATTAAACCTAACTGAATCAAAAAACCCAATTTTAAAACAACCAGGAACAAAACTCTCATTCTCAGCATAAGCAGTGCACACTGGGTAAGAGAACCAATCTATGGAAAAAAATGTTGCTCCTGTTACTTTGCACATTTCAAAGCCATACAAAATTGCTATAATTTCCATTCTTCTGATGAGACTGTATTTTCATTATAGGACTTATGTTTTCAAAGCATATCTTAGTTTCAAATCAACACCACCATATGAAATCATGAACTTGGAAAAATATCAATAATTTTTTTTTATGAAAGCAACATGACCAGTCTTGAAACTAATATCCAAAAATAGAATCTAAAGCATAGGCCAGGATATGCAGTTATTTTTCATTAAGAGATGATATCTCTCTTGTCATAGCAGAAGAAGCCAAATTATAGATAGATATAAATAGATAACTAATCATGAAACCAGGGCAGGTTGTGCTATGAGAGGAGAAATAATTCCTGGCTGAGGGTCTAAACCAGGGCTTAGAACTGGCACCTGAAAGACCTTCCTTCACTGTGCTGCTGAGAGTGATTAGTGTCTTACTCAGATGCAATGCAAAAAAATCAAGTATTTAATGACTTATTCTTCCTCAGAAATAAATTATTACCTACAGTTTACTAAGCTCAGCACCACTGTATCTCAGTGTTATGCCAAGAGTCTTGCCTGGGCACCATAACCTGCTCTGCTCCATGTTATAGACACATATACATACACAATCTTTGACTTCTGGACTTAGTTTTCTAAACCCAGGATGTTTAAACATAATAGTTTCTGCCTGAAGGGATAATCACACTTCTTTACAATAATTACTTATTTTATCCACATATGCTGGACTGGAGGTTTTGAGAGTGTGAAGGGTTTTAATAAAAAAAGAGAGAGAAATATAATAGTAACTTTCTGTCACCTTTTGAGTCCTTGCTGTTGTCCCTCAGGAAAGCTGCATTTTATTGGCAGCAATTTTCACTGCCCCTTCCACCATACTCCTCACCTCTCAGTGTGACATTTAAGGGTGGCCTCTAAAAGCATGACAGCAGTAGCATTGATGTTACATAAAGAAGCAATTTTGACATAGGTTTGTAACTATTCCAGCTTCTTGCACTTTTCTCTTGGCTGTCACTCACCTCTCTAACAAGCATTAAATTTATCAACAATACGGGAAAGAAAGCAATAACAAAAACTGTGGAGCTTTCACTGCAAAAATATGCACAGGAAATTTAATTTCAGCATAAACAGAGCTGGAAAGGTCTGTGTAGGGGTCTTTAACTATCATATTCAAAGCTGGGGTTAACATGAACTCTGTGTTTTGTGTAACAGCAATTATGCCAGAATGGCTTTAGAATCCTCAACCCTGAGCAGTCAGAGTGAGGACTGCAGTAGCTTTTGACAGACATAAACCTGGACAAAACAACCAACAGTGATCCTTTTCCCACCTTCTCTACGTTTTCCCATATTGATGTGTGTCACGAGAAAGTCATGGAGTCACAGGATGGTCTGGGATGGAAGGGACATTAAAGACCTCATTCCACCCCCCAGCTGTGGGCAGGGATGCCTTCCACGATCCCAGGCTGCTCAGAGCCCCATTCAAACTGTCCTTGAACACTTCTAGGGATGGGGCATCCACAGCTGCTCTGGGCAACCTGCTTCACTCTTTGTTTGTGTTACCAGAAGTTTTTATTATAAAGCTACAAAGGACTTCGTGCTTTCGAGACAGTGAAGTATTGTGGGAAAACTTGTCTGCAAATTTATTTTAGTTTTGAAAATAAAGTGGCAGCTTTGCCTCTTTATTTCAATTTTCTTTTGTATGGTAATAACATCACTTCAACCTTGAGGTTCATGCTCTGTTTGTGTGATTTCAAATCATACAAAAATTTTCTATGTGCAGCTTCATTAACTTTCTCTTGCAAGCAAGTGTGCTTTTTACTATATTGTTCAAGGATGAACATGCTTTTCGCTTCCTTATACAAAAAGAGAATGTGAGCAAATCTCTTACAGTTTCTCCAGGCATACAAAAAGAAATTTTATTGCTATTTTTGGAGGTAGAATAGAAGAAAAAGAAAAAACTGAAGGAACAGTAGAAGAAACAGTCAAATTATCTTCCTAAACTAGGCTAGAGTTATTTAGAAACCAGGCAATATATCTCTGTGGACCTAGGAGAGTTAGGTAGGAAAGGAGATTTTCTAACAATTACAGGTGGCATGTGCAAGTATTATCATGTTTTGCTTAGAAGAAAAGCTTAAAATTTACAGAGTACACAATAAAAAAACTGTCAGAGATACTTAGAATTATAAGACACTTGGATTTTATCAGTAGCATCATTCTAGCTCCCCTTATGTGTCATGTGTGCTTCAGAATTCAGAAAAAAAAGGCAAGAAAGGCCCAACAGGGACAGGTTTTTAGAAGTATTTAGGTACTTAATGGGATTCTTATGGTTTCCAGTTTCTTACCAAGACTGATGAACTTTGGAGCTCTTCATCCTGGGAGAATGTGGCCAGTAATTGGCAAATCTTAGGTGAAATAATTAATGTCTGCCATTTGAGTCTAACCTAAATAGTCCACTACAATATTTTCTCTCCTGATTTGAAATGCATTTTGAATTCCAAGGAGAATAGTTCACACATTATTAGTCAAAATAAGGCTTCCAAAAAATGACAGACACGAGAGAGAGAAAGGAATACACATTGGGTAGCCTCCAAGTAAAACGGTTGTCCCTCTGTGATGTTCAGTGTCAAAAAGCAAGTGAATCAGCCAGTTACATCTTTACTCAGAAACAAATCTACTTCTGGAGATCAGACCAGAATACAAAGAAAAACAAAATAAGATCCATTTTTGTCTTTCAAGGAATTATAACTGTATTCTTTTACATCAGGTCTGCATTTTGTGTTTGTGTTCCTCTCTGTTATTTAAGGAAGAGGTCTCACTTCCAGAAATCTGTACTTAGTATGCAGGACAGACAATTTACAGCCACACACCTAAAAATCCAAGAAGAGATGGATGATCATAAAGAAATATTTTAAAGCAGGTATTTCGTGCTAGTGTAATTCACTGATGTTCTCAGGGCCTCAGCTGACACATTTACAATTTGTCCCCTAGAAAGTGGACATTCACGTTTCTTATTGGAATTGAACAAGCATGAAAATTGCATTGTATGCCTTGCATGAAATGCAGCCTTCTTCAGGTATTTTTGTTTCTTGAAGGTGAAAGAAGTGTGTCAATTTTATGGAGAAGATGCTCCCCTGAATGCTTTTTATTTAATTATTGCTGAGCTGTGTCTCCAAAACAATGTATTTCAGTCTGTCACTTCAACATCAAGGTACTGAACCAGTGAGCAGTTATGTCCTTTCGGCAGTAAAAAAAGTTTACTCATTTTTATTAATGAAAATTAGCCAAAAAATTGCCAAAGGTGACATTGCCATTCAGAGGATTTCCATTCCTATGCAGATATTTTACATATCAGCTTGCATCTCTGTGCTTTCAAACATTTTCATGGATTGGAGGCCATAGGAGAAGACTAACAAAAAAATCTACTGAAAAGGGCTACAACAGTAAACAGGGTTTGATGCATTGATTACAAACCCTGGAAGATGTTATGCCTTTTAGCTTATTGCGTTTTGTTTCAGGGTCCTAAAATAGAGGAGTACCCTGTGCTTTGCAAGTTTGGTGTAAGTGTTGGGAAAAAAAAGTAGCACAGTTTTCTCCCATATGCTTTTTATAGTAAAATCTACTGAGAATTGGGGACTGTTTATATTTCATTGCCTGCTGTTAAAAACAAATCTATGCAATATGAAGTCTGCATCCAGGCTATGGAAAAAATATCAGCATTCTCTGAATTAAGCCACAAAGTCATGTGTAGTATTTTGTCTGTGGGAAATGCTGCTATATTGTAAATATTGCTGAATTTGAGATTTCTAGGTAGTTACCAGACATACACCAGATAACAGCAAAAAATGAATGTGTAAAATTTTTCAGTATCTCCTTAGAAGTGAGATAAAGCCTGATATGTATCCCTGAGTGGAAAATACCTGGTCAATACCAAGGGAGTAAGTACAAAGAAAAGTGAAAGAAAAAAACCCTGGAAAAATTAGAGGATGAAGAAAGGCCTGGCACATGAGACCCTCAAAAATGTTTCATAGAAAGGAAAGGGAAAATAAATAAATAAAAAAGGAGTCTCAGAGTCCTTGGAACTTTGCTTTCTGACATTCATGAGGCACAGGAAAGTGTTGTAGTCAGTCAGATTGTTGGGGAGGTAGCCAAGGAGAAAGACAAAAATTTTAATCCATAGATAAAAACTATAAAACTTGCTCACCACTTTTTTGTAGCTGCTTATGGCTTCCTGATGCTAAAGGCAAAAGGGTTTAAGAACTGAGACTTTTACTATCCAAATGATGCAGTGTAGTGGAAGTTTATAGTATAGTAATTTTTCAGGAGGTCTTTGCTTCCGGAGCACCTTTATGTGCAATCCATCATGCATCCATATAACACAAAAATCAGCAGCTGGTTAAAATTTGCTTCTAAATGTCATGATCTTTACTTCTAGTGCACTTTCCTTTTGTATTGTACTTCATATAAAAAACAGGGAAGACTCACTGCAAGGTGCTTTTGTTAACAATGTCCTTCTTTCTCTTGAATCTAATTATCCTTAAGTTAACAGCATTGCTAACTCAAGATGTTTCCTTGAGATGAACTATTTAATTCATTCATGTCTAGTCTGAAATCAGTAAGATGACTTGCAGAGTAAAGATGGCAGAAAGAAATATAATTTTGTCACAGTGAATCCTTCTTTTTCACCACTTTCAATGAAGGCCATATGTTACACAAGTGTAGAACAATTTGCTCAAGGATGTACTGGAAATAGCATATTCTTGGTTTTGGGTAGGTCTTTTAGGAAAATTCTGGCAACAATTAAAGCCCATTTCTAAGTGTAGTCTGCAGTTAGCCACCAGTGTAGAAACTTTATTATAAATAAAAATCAGACTCAAGATATGCACCCTGAAAAAAGTTGTATAAGATATGTAATAGGATTTCTCCACAGTTTTAGAAACATGGATCTATGATTATCTAGTGTGAAATGAGAGCTTACACATTTAAAACCTAAATTTGATTTTAAAAATCACTGTAAGAGAAAGGCATTTACATTTCCCATAATTTTGTGCAATAGAGGACGCAATCACAATCAAAACTATGGAACGTTGAGTGCTTAACTTGTAAAGTTTATACAAGTGTCAAAGAAGAGACCTGACTGAGCACCTGGTCCAGAACACCAGGATATTTCTTACTCTCTAAATGTGAATAATTGACAGCAGAAAGGAGCTCCTTGCTTGGAGACATCATCTCTGTGGCCCCAGCCTGAAGCTCTGAAACCTGTGGAAAGTTTTCCATTGGTATCAGTGGGCTTTAGACTGAGAAAAAAACCCTGACAATATAGGCACAGGAGAAGGATATTGCCCATATCAAAGTGATTAAGCAAATTCTCCTTGCTGATGTTTGTGCCTTTACAAGTTTCTTGCATTACTGCATCCTACTTCCACTGTTGATTTTCTCAGAAAAATGCCTCTCAATGTGCTCCACATCACTCTCCCACTCCCTGAGTGTCAGCAGCCAGCATGAAACCAGAAAGGTGGGAATGAAAAGGCCACTCCTGCTTAACTTCTGGATGATGGATCATGCCAGCATGCTGTGTCCTTCTTGAACAGTTTAGTGGCGCTGTGATGCAATAATTGCCCTTCAGTCATTTTATATAGAAAAGGTAAAGTGGAGCCACGACAAATTAGGGTGTATCTAACTCAAGGTCTATGAGGGTTGGCCTGGGTACAAAGAAGAGTGAAAAAAGGAGACACAGAGAGCAATCTGTCTGATTTTTGGAGAATTTTTTGGCAAAAGAAGGCAAGTGTGGTCGCATTCTCTTAGGTAAGGGGCTGAGAGTAACTCTGAGGTGCAAGTGCATTAAGTCTCAGCACTACTATGCTCTAGAGCACTGGTAACATCCTCACTTATGCAAAGGTGGTTTCTGCCTTCACACATTGACATTTGAGAGGGTTTAAGCAGAATTCCAATATTCTTTAATCTCCTTTCTGAAAGCTGTAATGTATAGCAAAACCCTTCAATATTGTTGAAAATGCTCTATGGAAATCTCAGCTGACATTCACCCCACTAATATAAAGTCAACCACAAACCTGTAAAGAATGCTACTTCTGAGAAACAGACTGAATTTTTAAAGAATTACCTCCAATACCAGGCATTACAAGACAAAAAGAAGTCTGCTAACATTGCACAGACCTTAACTAGTGTGTATTGAAATTTTCAAAGTCATTAAAAAATCATTACATGTGTTAAAAGAAGATCATGGCTTGAAAGAAAAGTCTTCAGAACTCTTCCTGCTGATTTGCAAATATTCCTAACCTCATCAAGTTCATCACTAGAGGAAATATTCTCCCAGAACAAGAATGGTTCAACTGAAAAATCAAAGAGCAAAAGCAAACATGACAGAGCAGATCCACCACCACTAAAATCAATACCCTATCCCAGTGGAGCCATCAAAATCCATGGAACCAGGCATGCTTGTCCTGAAGCATTCTTTCAGTGACTAAATGCCCTTCTATATGAGCAAAGCTAATCAACCACTATCCAGCAAGGAGTTCCCGTAAGCTATCTATAAAGGAATTTTTCCTCTAACCTCCCAATCCTCAGCCTCTAGGCACACTACATAATTACTTCATTCTCCAGCTGGAAACTGAAATCCATGGCTGTGTGATGCCAAAAATCCAGCAGTGAACAGAGGCAGGGGTTTTGTGCCTCGTTATGATTTTCCTGCTGCTCTCTTGGTAGTACCTACTACCAAGACAACTCATTACTAGCAGCGCTTACTACTCTGTGGTGCAGCAAGTTTCCAGAACCATTGGCCTCACTGGCCCTGCTGTGTGCTCCTCCTATCTCTTTTCTAAAGAAGGTGGGAGATCACGGTTTAGCAGCTCACAGCCACAGCATTCTTGCTTGGAGAAGAAGAGCAGCTTTGTCTGGAAGGCAAACATAATGAAAGCAGAACACAAATTGCTTCATTGTGTTCATCAATATGCTGAACCATGAGTATTATTATTTGCTTGCTATCATCTTTAATTAAATTTTCCTCAAAATGTACCTTGTGAAAAATCTATGTGCCAATTCTTTTCATCTCTCTCTAATGGATGAAAAGTTCTTTTTTAAACTTAGACTCAAAGTGGAGGTACTGAAACAGATTTTGTGAAATGTATTTTAGTTTAATTGATGTGTTTTACAGCATTCCTCTAATATCACCTACTAATCAAAACACTGAATGGTTTCTGTGTTTTAAAATGTGAGATCATAGATGTGCCAAGGCTCTATAGCTTTAATGAGTTGGATATGAGAAATGTGTGAATAAGATAGTAGATTATCTACTGAAATACAGTTTGCTCAGCTTTTGTCTCTCAACAAAATTTGCCTCACATTAAGATCAGCTAACCAAGACTTTGGAATGAAGACTTTTCTTGTCTGGGAGCCTTGAAAACTAAGCTTTTAGCTTCCTTTTAAATGCATTTGGAATAATTAGTTACATTCTGCTTTTGTGCAGTGGTAACACAAACTGGCTTCTCTGCATTCTGTAGGAGAGAAATTTCCTACTTATTCTGGTAATATTCAGTTGTGGACTACTCTTCCATTTCTTTTCAGAAATAACAAGCCTTAGGGCCAAGATTTCGGTTTGTGCAGAACATCCTAATCCTGTGAATTTCAGCATCATGCAGGGAGCTTTTCTAGGTGAGAAATTTTCTCTATTGGCTGTATTGGATCTGCTTCCCCAGTCCAAGAAAACTTTTCTGTACTGGGGCACCTCTGTCACTTGGGAGGGAGCACCATCTTCTGTAAAGGTAGGACCTAGCTGCTCCCACTGAGTGAAGTCAGTATTCAGAGATGTTTTTCAAAATGGTTTTGGCAATTAACACAAGTAAGCATCTTGAGTGATTTGTTTTCTAAAAGAGTTAGATATGTAAAAAGAGGGAGGTAATATTTATCTTGTTGTTCAGCTCATAATTAGGATTCTACAAGTGCAGACCCACTTTGACTACAAATTATTAATGCAAGTTTTGTTTATTCATGGTAGAGAATTGTTAGCAGATCTGTTTCATGCATGTATTTAATAATTTAATTCTTCTTTACTTGTATTTGGTTTATGTAATAAATTATTATCTCCAAAAATAATCTTCCATTAACCTTAAATAAGTGTTAAATAAATATTTGGTTTTACGAGCAAACTAATTTTGTCTGAGGATAGAGGCACCCAGATATGCTGCTTTGTTTTGTAAATGATGTTTTCCCAGATGTTATCAAACTAGGTGACCCCTCCATGGCTAAACCAAACTAGGAAAGGATTAAGCCACAATTAACATAAAATTCTGTTTTAATCCAAACTCTGCCTCAAGAAGTGTCATCCCTAATGAAGGATTACTGACCTGTTTGATATACTGTCAAAAATTACAACGAAATACATCTCTAAAATATGCAGGAGTGTGAGTCAGGTTTCAAGGGAAAACCAGGATGTAAGCACTTAAGATTTCCATCCATAGGTCTGAGGAAAAAAAAAAAAAAAGACAGACTTCCACATGGTGAGCCCACAGTCTGTAGTCAAGACAATATAAATAGTATATAAATAAACAATCATGCAGGAGGGGCATAAGGAGTGACTGAGAGCCACATTCTAAAGAAAAAGCTTAATTCCTAGTACTCTGAATTGTATTCCTTTCCTGAGTCAGTCACCCGAGGACACCATCAGAGCTTTGTTCTCTGGAATCACAGTGATCATGGAACCACAGAATCATAGAACCATAGAATCATAGAACCATAGAATACCCAGAGCTGAAAGGGACCCAAGGATCATTGAGTGCAACTCCTGACCCTGCACAATGTGCGTCAGAGTGGTGTCCAAATGCTTCTTGAGTGAGATCTGTCAGAGTTGGTGCTGTGA
>JANRMJ010000088.1:15153697-15178599 GCA_025584955.1 Alethe diademata
TCACACACGCTTTCTGAATTTACCACAGTGGTTCCTGACTTCCTACACCTGCCCTTGCAAGGAGCTGCTCCTTGCTCTGGGCAAGAGGGGAGACTGGCATGAGTGTTTTAGAAGCACTGGCATGTCCCAGAAACCTTCCCTTCCATCCTCCTTCCTATCAATGGCCACAAGCAATTCTAAGGAGGAATGTAAGAGTAGTAAAAGCACAGAGGTGAATCCCAAAAGTTCTTTCTGAGCCTCCAACCCCCTATGACATCAGGACCCAGTGGACATGGAGTGGAATCCTGGTGATGGAGCTGCAAGCCCAGCCTTCCTGGGCTCTGAAGGACTCTGGAACCAGAAGATCATGACACAAATCCTTAGCAGATGGAGGAAGGATAAATGGTATTGGGAATGGCTAGGTAGGAGAAGGGAAGGAAATCCAGGGACTGAATGCCGCCTGAGAAAAAGAGGGTTGGAATAGAGAAGGCAAAATCCAAACTGAACCTCTCCATCCTAGCTCCTCTTGTCATCACCAACCACCCCCAAGGATTTAAGCCTCTATAACAAAGGCAGAACAATTAAATATAGAATTGTGTGTATAAAGACATTACATGATGAATTTTTGCATGTAGCATGTTATGAATGAGTTTCCTTCTGCCACTGGCCAATTGATTACAGTTACAATAATTTTACTCTTTTCTTTCATTGTTCAGTTAACAACTGAATTAAAGAATACAATGAAAGACAATTTTTATTCCAGTGCTCCTTATCCATAAAGCAAAAAATGAACAAGCACCTGTTATTAGTACATCTACAGATGTAACACTACCTTTGGCAAATTGTTCACTGTACAAAGAAAGTAACAAACCTGCTATTGGTAACAATTTCTGATATAATTAAATAAAACTTACAGTTCAAACTCAAGCAGCTTGAGAAATATATTAGAATGTATTAAGGAACAAAGGAGCTGGGCAACAGTCTTACAGTGTGGATTTGTAGTTTTGGTAAAAGAACTTTGCATAATTGAAACATCATTTCAGAAACGGCCCCCTAATTTACATGATAACATGACCGCTTTCCTTTTTGCTTTTATTTTAAAATATGAATTGTAAGTCTTTCTTATAAGTAAAATAATACACACACACAAAAAGATGTGATGGCAGCATCTGCTCTAGCAATACCTTACTTTGTTATGACCGACAAAAAGTAGTAGGTAGAGAATGAATTCTGGTGTACTTAACCGGAAAAAAATAAAAAATTACTCAAAGCATTGAAGCCTCGTAGCTTCAGCACACACTGGACTGAGACTGATTTCAGGATCTATTCTGAACTTAGACTTGGAAAGTCCTGTTTCCTTGGCAATTCAAAGAAACAATTTATGGCTTTATTTTGAGGGCTCAGTGTCATCAACTCTGCATCTGCAGTGTGTTTGCTCTCTTAGGCAGGAGCTAAGCTGGCCACTGAGGAAAAAATTGTGGGTAAATAAATAAACAGATACGAGCAGTTTTCTGGGATCTTGGGTTTGCTTAGCATTTCAAAGTCCCTCTCTTTTTAATAAGTCATTGGACAGCAGAATGGATTGCTCAGTAAAAAACTGACATTTAGAAAGGAAAAGAACCCATCTTTAACAGGCTTTTCCTAGCAAAGCCGTGAATAAGTATCTACATAAGTTCAGCAAACCTTCTGGCTTCCTTTTTTTTCTAATTATATTGCTCAGACAGAGTGTTCTGTCTCCATGCTTGGGTCAAAGGTCTCTGTGTTTTATCCAGCATGGATAAAACTCATTCATGACTGCTGATTCCCTCTCTGCATGGAGTGTTACTGGGTGCAAAGGTTTTGGGAAGATGTGGCTCTTGACTGCAGTTCCTGCCTAGGACTGCAATACATAACCTATTAGGTCCTCCCTAACCACTCTAACTCCTTTTAAAAACATTGGCTTTGTTGTACGTTAATTAAGGTGGATTCCTTATGTCCTTCAGCTTGGGGATTGTACTGGGTACATGTAATGGTCCCTTCCAACCCAAACTATTCTACATTCCTCTGTAAAGCAGTTTTCCACATCTGAAATCAGTATCATGGCTATCAAACAAAGGATTCTTGCATGGTCCAAGAGCACCAGCAAATCAACACAGTGAGCTTCTCACTTGGGTTATGGACTTAGGGCGCTCCCTTTTTGCCTGCCTGTTATCCCTCTGATTCTCCTTTGAAGCCAACAAAGGAATCACTTGAATACTGGGTACAAAATAGTTGATGAAAGCTTTGGTCCACTGTGAGTAGGATTGCAAATCTTTGGCTTCATTTGAAGTAGAGCAGGGTTCATTTGGATGCTGCTTTCACTTTCAATTAACGGTGGCCCTGCTGTGCATTTGCTTGTTATGTGATTCAGCTGTAGAATGACAATCCTACAATGGATACCATTTTTGCAATGAAATCCAGAGCCTTTGATATCTTTAGCACTTGCCTGGACAAGCCTCTCAGAAGTCTGATCTAACAACAACCCTCCAGAGGACCCTTCCCACACAAATCTTTCTATGATTCTATCAGAGCTTTTTTCATCATTCATAAGAAAAGGTTATTTAATACAGAAAGAGGTCTGTTCCTCATGTGACACCCAGCACTTTCCTTTATCACTTATATCACTAATGTAACTCACAGCTCAGAAGTTTTAATCTATTCTCCCAGCTAGTAGTAGGGTCAGGAAAACTGCAGAGGTATTTCTAAAGAAAAGGGAGACGTGGCTCCAATACTTTCATGAGAGAAAACGTTTCAGTGGAAAACCTGCTGAAAAGGTTGAAGTATAGTTAAGCATGCAGATAAAGAAAAATATGACATTTCACCTAAAATATCATAATTAATGAACAAATGTATCATCCTGAAGTAAATTTGACAGTGTGGTCATATTAAGTTCACAGTTCCAAAGTAGCTGATTTGTTCTTTTTTCCCCTTTAAGTGCAAAATCATGTAAAAAGAAATGCAGTTTCCCTGAAGGTCCCATGTCACTGCAGAAATTGAAGGTAATGCAGGCTCTGGATTTCACACGCAGGGTAGAAATGTGGTTCTGCTTTAACAGGAAGATCTATCATCAGATGATAAAAATTATTACAGATCAGATAAAGTCAGTGTAAATACATTGAGTTTAATAAATGAAGACCTGGACCTACAGGTTTCTTAGGCTACTCCCAGTTATTGATCCAGGAAACTGGCGGTTGACATTGAAAAATAGGGCTGCTCAGGTTTTGATATGAAACGTGGAAGTGTTTAATGAAGAAATGTCAACAGTGGCAAAAAGCTGTGAAAGCTGAGGCTACAGCCACAGCACAGACAGGTTCTGGTAGAAATACCCATGCAGGATTCTCCCAAACTATCTCCTCACTCTGCCTGTTCCCAGGACCCACAGCACATGGCCTGTCTGTTCTGCTGGCTACAGCAGTGCTGTTAGCAAAAACACCGGGATCCAATGGCCTTTAAAAAACATCATGCCTTGATTATGCATGCTGGTTTCACCCTTCATGTTTTCACCAATATCACACATATTTGGAAGCCTGATCACAAATGTAGGAGAGACATTTTCAAATCTGTTCACCCCATTATGTACACAAGACTTTCATCAAAAGGCAATGAAAGTGCAATTCCTTTTTTCAATGAAACAAAGACATTCAGATGACTTGGGCATTTATAAAAACTCTACCATTAAAGGCTCACTTTATGTGTGTGCGTTTAAAAATCTTGGCTAAGTTCATTCAGTAATTAAATACAGAGCAGAGAGGATAATTTTGGGGAATGTTGGCTATAATTCCCCATAGTAATCTATTACATTATCATTTCTATAATGGATGACATCACCTCTTTTTGACTCATCTTTCTTTATGTGTCTGTAATGCTTGAAAAGGATTTCATTGTTAAGATATAGGTTTCCTCATGCATCACAGCTGACAGGAGGACTCTCATTTCTGTCATCATCCAGTCTTCATTCTTTTTGCATGAAGCCAACCAGCTGAAAGATAATATCTTCTTACAACTGCAATTGCTGTTACTCTGCACACAGTGTCAAATTGTGCCTTTAATCGTGACTGTCTCCATTGTTACCGTGTGCTCTGGCAATGTGTCAACTTCTAGCAAGGGTTTAGTCTTTTGTCATAGTTACCTTCTGAGAGCTTTATGTAAAACAGGATTCCTTGTTTTCTCTGTGGACTGCCAAGAAGAAATATTGTAACTGATGTTAAAAAAAAGGAGCTTCCCGGTAACTAATTCCTCATTTGTAATAGACTGAGAAAATCTGACTTGCAGAATGGAAGTAGACAATTGACAAAGCTGGCTCAGGTTAAGATTTTAATCTTGACAGTGTTCGTGTAATACAAGCCAAACACTTTTCCTACCTGGTATGGTAGGACAGAAAATCCTGGAGGTGGAAGATGTGTCATCATCATACAGCTTAATAGAAACTATTGGAAGGGTGCAGAGAAATATCTTAGTGAGTCTTTTGCTTTTTGAGTCCTAAGAACATCTGGACCCTATTTCATCTCATTTTGCAGATGACCCACCACTGTTCTGCCCTCTTTGTTCATACTCATGTATATTTATGCAACATCCAAAAACATTTATCTAATTGAGTGAGCTCATGCAGACCTTTTTTCTACAGCCTGGAGTTTTGTGACACCAACTTCGGACTGAAACATGGGCATAGCATGTTCACCACTAATGGATAATCCAAGACTGCCACACTAAATGTTTATTCTTCCTTGCTCTATTTCCTTCACAGTTACTTTTCTATCTCCACAGACAATATTTCCTTGCTGAGCAAGCTGTCCAGCCACTTGCTCCCCACTCTGTACATACACCCAGGGTTGCCCTGTCCCAGCTGCAGAGTCTCACTTGTCCTTGTTAAACTTCATAGAGTTGGTGATTTCTCAGCAATCTAATTTGTCCAGGTGTCCATAAGACCGAGACATGTGGCAGTCACTTTATTGAAAAAAAAATCAGAAGCTTTTGGAGCTCTGAATCAGGCTTAGGACCTTTACATTTAGGAATGTAAAATATGGTAACCCTCAATTTGTACTCAGTAATCAATTAGGACACATGTACAAACTGGAGGTCTGACCAAGAGGTTGGTTATGTGAAGAAACATACATAGAGTGAAGTGGTGCTTGAACCACTCCCAAGAAGACTGATTTTTGAGGAAGACCTCTAAACATATCTAAGCTCATTGCATATTGTGTTTATTTGTTTGAACATGTGTCTCCAGCTAAGCCTTCTCTGTTATTCTAGAAGCCCTGTCTGTAGAAGCCTTTCACTGATCTTCCATCATTTTAAGGAATTTATCAGAAATGTCCATTCCCAATAAACATTCCTTCAGGAAAGACAAATTCAAACTTACTGGTTAGAAACCATTTCAGGCGTGAGAACATGCAAGCACATTATTCATGAAATTTATTGCATATTAATATAATACTGTCTGATCTCATTGTTTATGTAAATGATCCATTTTTATTTGAGTTCTCTTAGCTACTTGACCTCAGGGATGTCTGCCAAAAAATGACTGATTTTTGTTAGAGTAGGGTAAATGGGCAGGACTGGCTGGACCTCTCACAGGATGTATAGCATAGAGTTTCAAAATGTCATATTCTGGAAGGTTACAGACTAAACAGGTTTCAGCTAATGGGGTGTCTGCAGTGTCTGAGGAAAGGGAAAGTTTAAGGCTTAGATGCTTATTACAAAGTCATCCCTGCTTCTTCAATAACTCATTTTGATATTTTTTAATTTGCAAAAATGTGTCTGTGTGATCCCATAGGCTCTTAACTACTTTGTAATGAGTGTGTATGAACAGATGGAAAACGTTTTCAATTTCTGAGAGAAGTGCTAATGGATGTCACCAGCTATTAGAAAAGCTCAGGTGGTTCCATTTTGGGAGAATAGGTATTGTCATAAGCCTCTTCATTTTTAATGAAATGTTTGCTCATTTATACCTTTATGGCAAGTTTAAGACTGCCTGTACTAGTGCAAAAAGATCAGAAATTGAGCTAGAAATTATTCACTGTGAAACGGTCCAGAAATTTAAATCCAAACATTTCACCTGAAAATAACAAAAGCTTGTTGTAGGTCACACCAGTATCAGGGAAAATTAATAACTGGGAAAAAAAAGTTGAACCCATCAAGGTTAGACTTCTTTTTCCCTATTTGTAATAGATGTAGAAAAAAACCCCAAAACCCACCCCCCCAAAAAAAATAATGGTAGAAAGGAACAATTTTTCTATGTAACATTCAATATTCTGTCAATCTATTTAGACTTTAATCCACTAACCCAGATAAGATTTCATACTGGTTTTGAGCTCCCTCTAGCATCAGACATTAGGATCTTCCCGGGAGATGAAACTGAAATATAAAATTTAAAAGGATAAAATGAAACTCAATAAATAAATTTTCCCTTATATATCCAAGCTAAAGGGCAGAATGAATAGAGTGAATAGGGCTGAGAAAAAGCTAAAGAAAACAAAATGTTTTCCTGGCTGGGAATTAAGAATGGAGGGAGGCACAGATGAATTGGGATAGAGTGGTACTACTGGGTTCCCCCTCCTCTGTTGCTACAAAAGACAGAGTTCAATAATATAGATTGCTCCTCTGTTCTGGTGTTGGCTCACATTGCTCAGCTATATTGAGACACTGCTTTGATCAAACAGCTGTGAACTGCATGAGGTTATATTAACAGATAAAGACATCTCAGTGTACTGTACACAGGCTGATACTTTGGAGATTAAAAGGTGTGAAAGACCCTTTGTGCAAATCTTGCACTATTTCTCCATATATCTGATGCACAAAGACCAACCCCACACACAGAGCTCCTTCAGCACTCAAGCCAGACCTGAAGAAGCTTTCACCCAGCTACTGCTCCTTCTTTTAGATCTCAGCGTTTCCAGTTCAGTTTTCAACTTGCCCAACAAACTGGGCAAAGGGGCAGCAGCTATGACAACACCTACAGCAGTCGTTTCTCTACCATTGCAATGTGAAGAACAGCAGTGCCCAGAAGCACAGATTATTTTTCTCACCTGTCCATGAAAGGCTTTCCCTGAGTGGCAGGTGAGGGTGCAGATGTTTATTCAGTGACTGGAAGGCGGGTGAAGGATCTTAAAGGGAAGTGTTAAAACCTGCAGAGGGTGGAAGAAAGACTGAACAGAGCAGGCTCAAGGTGGAATAGGTTCCTCACTGGTTTCTTCTCAGCACACATTTTTTAGGAACATCTTGTACATTTATACATTTATTTTGCTCTCATATTTGGTGACTCCAGGCATAGAGAAAAGTCTCTATTGTGCAAGATACTGTACAAATTATCTTTCCTGGCTTCAGGAAAAAATTACACTTAGAGCCATAAGCCCAAACAGATGGACCAGACATTCTCCAGAGACTGCCTAGTTGAACCATGAACCACAGCTAGCAAATATCTAGATCTAAGTAAAAAAGAAAAAAAAATCAAATGGGAAATAAATTTCAGTTCCTGCATTGAAAACTGCAAAGAAAATGTATGTTTTAAGTCCAGTCTGAGTGAAAAAATCTAAACATGCATGCCAGTGATGGTATGTTAGCTTCTCTTGGTAAAGTAGAAATGTTTTAATGACCTCTGTCTGTCCAGCCCTGCCAACATTCCAGCACCTTCCCAGTTAAGTATTTCCACAATGAGAAATGATGTAGGGAACCTCAGGAATTGCATGATACTACAGCACCTAATTCTGCTGTGTTTATTCCTCTGCAGTCAGGCTAGGTTTGTTTTAAGTTTATTTTATTTCAACTAATCTCATAGCAGAAGAAATGGAAGCCTCACGAACAGCTGGGATATGGCAAGTCCCATATCCTGACTCATAAAAGTCGCAGGTAATCCAAAGGAAATCTATTCCAAAGGCACAGAATGGCAGTTACTTTGCTTTTCAACAGCTCTGCACTGAAGGTAACAGATGCCTTTCTTTGAAACCGGTCTGTTGGAATTTCACAGAGGGACAAAAAAGGCAGAGAAAACGCCCAAACACAAAAAAGCCCAGCTGTTGGCTCAAACAGCCTGAAGTGGAGCTCCAGCCCAGGGAGACAGAGAAACATGCTGAAAGCCAAGAACTGGGAAGAAACTGTTTCAGTATTTATTCCTAGAAGTGCTTTGTTTTCCCAACAACTGCCTGGTCCTTCAGGGCTGGGCTGGCTTTGTCCATCCACGTGTTTGACACCATCCACTGAAAATGATGCCCTTCAAAGACAGGTTGCTCACCTGTCCAGCACCATAACTCAAGTTGTGGCAAGAGTTACAGAGTACAAGCCCTGCTTTCCACCTCTTTGGATTAACCATGATAAATGAGTTTTTTAAATTCTGGCATGAAAGAGAGATCCTACTGGTGTTTCATTAAAATGGAGCTGGTAATAAGAATTTATATCCTAAGCAACTGGGAGAAAACAGGGCATAGCACCAATGCAATTCATGGCAAAAAGAAAGTCTTTTTCCTGGATAAAAGATCCTCTTGGATAAAGAAGCAGCTTTAAAAGCTGCTGCTTTCACAGAATATGACAGCTTTTCAGACAATACTAAAAAAAGCTAAAAATCAACCTCCAAGCCAGAGATGAATATTGTCTGGAGTACAGAGCAATTGCAAGAGAAGTTCTGTTGACAAAGACCAAACTTGGATGCTGAAGATGACTCAAGCTGAATTTTCAAAAGTAAGAAACTAAAATTTCATTTCTTTGTTAGTTGATATGCTCCCTTTTCACAGATTTTATCCCAGAGATTCAGATTATTTTGGGTACACAAAAGCTCAGCATGCTCAAACATCATCATCAGCAAAAAATTTAATTCTGGCAGCACCAGGAGGAAAGGAGTGTATGGTCTTACTGTGTTGAACAAGGAGCATATATTAAAATGCACAGAATGCAGCTGCACTCAAATCATGCCCAGCACCTCAGTCTGTGCCTCTTTGCAAACAACTTTTCCTCTGCTGGCCTCAGTGGCAACTTTCCTCCTCTCTCTGTCTGCTCTTTTAAAAACCTCCCTCTCATCTTCCTTCAGAGATACTGAAGTTCTCAAAATGTCTCAAAATAGTTAAATGGTACTGAATGTCCCTTTGGCCACTTTAAGACAGCTGTCTTGGCTATGCCCCTTGCCAACCTCTTGCCTAGTCCCAGATTTTGGGGCTGGAGGCTGGGCAGCAGCGCTTTGGAGGAACGACCACAAAGATGTGGGAGAACTGCTCAGCAGTAGCCAAAGCATTGGTTTGTTATCAACACTTTTCTAGCTGCAAATACTAAGCACAGCACTGCAAAGGCACTGTGAGGAAAGCTGACCTCATCCCAGTCAGACCCAATACATTTCATAACATATAACTCTTAATAAAACCTATTTCTTAATATATACTAATTGAAATGGGACTGTAAATTAATTAGAGAATTTAGAGAGAAGTAAAAATAAATTTAAGAGTGTAATTCTAAAAAAATCCCACACTGAGTTCATTACTTGTTCACAAAGAGACAGCATTCTTAGTTTCAACAGAATTGTGTCTTACAAAGGTGTGTTTGGGGGGGGGGAAATTAACATTTCTTTCCTTGGACTACCTTCTCTGTTTTTGTCAATATGAATTTTACCATTTGAATTTAATCTGACCTTGTATCTAATTTAAACCCTGATCCTTTGCGCTATGCAAACTGGGTTTTCTCTTCTTTCACAAATACTTTTAAACAAGAAAGGCATTACACAAATGTTAGCTGAGTGCCTTGTGTCTGCATTAGCAGAACAAGTTCATACAGCCCTTTGTTTGATTTGCTTGTCAATTTTGCCCTGAGAGAATAAACAAGGTGTCAGACTTAAGATTTATTTGTGTAACAGAGAGGCATGCAATGCATGAGTTTTGGAGAACTACAGGGCTTTAATATTAATCCTCGTCCAATCCATGCAGTGCACTGGTCTGGAGGACCTACAGATATCTGGTAGCCCAGATGGATTAGGAATGGTAGAAATCTAGGACAAATAGGCATGGAGCTTGTGAGATTTGACTGCATAGGGTGTGTACTGAAATTCATGTTTTGACAATCCAGAACAGTGTCTAGGCTGTGTCCAGTTTGGCCAGGTCACACTGATCAGCCTCCAGGAGAAAAAACAGGATGACATCCAGAGAAAAACCTGCAGGAGGGGTTACAATTGTGCTTTTTGGGCCTGGGACTAGAAAGATCTGGTAAATCTATTTATGGTATATGGTAAATAGTTTAATCAATGGAAGTCCTAAGTTTTCCTTCAAAGTATATAGTCATCCCTCAATTCCTGCCAAATCAGGGCTGGGCTAAAGCGTTAGCAACATTTTGGACAGAAAGGAGAAATGCAAGAAAGGAAAAGAGAAGAGAATGCACAGGTGAAAGCCCTCTCCACTATGAGACTCCATCACAAGTTGCTTGGGCATTCAGCTACAAAGCTGAGGAAAGATCTGTGTAGCCCAGCAGATTTCAGTTTTATCATCAAAGTGAAAAAACAAATGAAAATGATGAACTTTTCTCCTTTTCTCAGCCCAGTGCCTGCTACCTGCCATGAGATAAAAGTACCAAAGAGAGTTTCCCATGTTGTTTTTTGACTGTCCCTCACAAATATATAAAGTTTGGGGGGATATCTGAAAGAAGCTTGCAGAAATATTTCTATTACATTTGCTCATAGTGCTGAAATGCTTTGGATGCCTGATCATGGATAGGGTGCCTGGCAGGTGCCAGCTGGACAGCATATCAGAAAATGTTACTTCCACCAATTGGTTTACAGCAGAAGGCCAACACAGATTGATGTGCCAGTGCAAGGGAACAGGGAGACAATAACAGTGTAAGAGGTGCACTCAGCATTCCAGCTACTTGATGGTTTCAAGTTTTGGTTATGCTCACATTGCTTCTGGCAATTTCAGATTTTTATTCCGGCTACTTGATGGTTTCAAGTTTTGGTTATGCTCACATTGTTTCTGGCAATTTCAGATTTTTTTCATGGATGCCACAATAAAACAAAATTTTAGGGAGGCAACAGAATGGCATTTTCATAATATATATAGCCAATGCTTCCAAAGTATTAAGGAATCCCAGCAGGATAAAGAACCAAAGGAATTCTTTGAAAATTGTTTGGAATGCTTTACAGAGTGGCTAACATTGCTGCATGCTTTTTTGACTAAAGGAATCTCAGATAACCTATATTTTTCAGTTGTACATTAAGTAACTGCAGTCCAAGTTAGCACACACACTGCTCCTGAAAATTATACACCATAAAATTTACATGAAAGTATAATACTTCATCCTTACAGATTTCATGTAGAAAAATAGACAATGTCTGTGAGTGGTCTCAGATTCTGCAAGCATCAAGAAACACAAAACAAAATGGCAATTTACAGCTCATTTCACCCATTTCAACGTTAGCTATGGGGCTCTTCCTAAATGCTATGGATTTTACATGCTGATATTACTCCCTCTCTAGGTGTAATGACAGGGAGCACAAGCCTCTTCCATCCCAGTCTCCTGGCTGCTCCATGGGACCTAAACCTCTCACCTTTCAATTTTTGGTATCTCCTGGCTTAGCAAAACATGATCAGAAGAATAGTCTCTAGTCAGGGAATACCCTCCTGCTTCTTAGTGCTTTAAATATAATACAGTTATTTAAAAAAGATTATTTTTTAATCCTATCTATGAATGAATATTTACTGCATTTGCTTTGGATTCTCAAGTCAATCACTTAATAACCCATTGCAGGAAATACCAACCTAAATTATTTTCACTGTTTCCAAAGTTCCTCCCAAAAAGCAATTTAATGTTTTGAATACCTCCTTCATAGGGTAAGTTTGCTATTCATAGCCAAGAATTCCTGTTTGTCTGAAGCTGTGAGGCAGACCAAAAAAGTTCAATAAACATCCATTTTCAGAACACAATCAGCTCCATTTGATTCAATCCACCTTCTAGACTTTGTATGTTGATTCTCCTATGAGGCAAGGATAAGAACTACAAAATCAAGAGTCTGATTATTCACAGAGAGATGAATAAATATTTTCTAAACATTAATAACCTTTTTTTTTTCCTGAATTGGAACAGTGAATACAATTGTCTTTGTAAAGCTCTAAACCCCTACTTCTGAAATGAATAACTTGCAAGCATTGGCCTTTAAGTAGTCTGCAGGGTAAGTGCTTAAGCTGAAGTAGACTTGAGATTTTCTGTTTACTTGTTTTTTTTTCATTTCTTGCCTCTATTCAATCCTGCCCGTAGCCCTGACACAGGTTGAATGCAAGAGCTTTATTGGGCTTACTGGAAATTCTTTATAACCAACTCATCAAGCACATATCCTTTCATCTTCATGAGCTTTTGAATGCTTTTTGCTTAAAGCAAACACAAGGAAATATGTGGCAGGAAGGTCAAAGGTAGTAGGTCTGGGATAAACACTGTAAAACAAGTGACAAGTGAAATTTAAAGTTTTATTTTCTGTGCAGAACTCATTGTTAAGCTGTAAAGGTGTCATTATCTGTTAGCTTTTCAAAGCCATTCAGTAAAATAAACACAAATAAATTCCATTCAAAACAGGGTCAATATGCAAGACATAAGAAATATTAACGGGATCCAGAGAGCTGACAATGAATGTTTCAGTCCAGTACTTCTGAGCCCACCATTATGGACTTCTGCACTCAGAAAAGCTTGTGTTGCCTAGAGATTATGTTTTAAATAACCCCAGTTCCCAAAGGCCTTTAGAGTTTTGAATGCATCCCTTTCCCTCTTGGAATGAAATACCAAGCATTGCTGAGCATTCCGTGGAAGAGGGTTATTGTGTATATCTCATCACAAACCTATTTGGATAAGAAAATAGTTCCAGAACTCAGAACTACAGAAAAATTGCCTACAAGGGTGTGTATATATATATATAGCAGAAAGCAAATTGCCTCCTGGGTTATATCCAGAGCAGGGTGGGCAGCAGGGGAGGGAGGTGATTCTGCCCCTCTGCTCTGCTCTGGTGAGACCCCACCTGCAGGGCTGCATCAGCTCTGGGGTCCAGCATGGGAAGGTCCCAGGAAGAACAGAGGTCTGTTGGAGTGAGCCCAGAGAACTGGACATGAACATGGTCAGAGAGATGGAAAAGAAAGGCTGAAAGGATTGGATTTGATCATTCTGGAGAAGAGAAGGCTTTGAGGTGACACAACTGCAGCCTTCCAGTACCTGAAGGAAACCTACAAAAAAAACGAAGAGGGGACTTTTTACAAGTGACAGGAGGAGTGTGGCATGGATTCAAGCTGAAGGTGGGTGGGTTTAGATTAGATATTAGAAAAAATTTCTTTGCTTTGAGGGTGCTGAGGCACTGGCACAAGTTGCCCAGAGAAACTGTGCATGCCCCATCCCTGGAGTATTCAACACTGCCTGAGTTGAATGGGGCTTTGAGCAACCTGATCTAGTGAGAGGTGTCCCTGCCCATGGCTGGGGGTGAAACTGGATGATATTTATTATCTATTGCAATTCAAACCATTCTGGGAGTCTATGTTATCATCCTGTGTTTCTATTCTGTGCACTGCTTGACCTTACAATAAATAACACACACATACAAAAAAAGGTGAGTGAAGTATCCCTCCTTTCTGTTTTTATCAGTTTTGACTCCAGTATTGTGCAGTGCAAATTATAAATGGTCTGAGTAAATAAATTTAAGAAGCCAAGGTATTAGTTTTCAAAGGCATACTGGAATGAAGCACTAAGTATTTGACAGGAAGTCAGAGAAATGGAAATGCTAAGCATAACTATTCTTAAAACAGCATAACTTAATGTGAAATGTGAAATCAGGAGTCTGAGATTGTACTGTGAACATTTTTCTCAAAAGACAAAACAATGATACTATAAAATTTGAATAAATATAAACTCTGATGGAAGAAATAAATGTTGTGCAATGAGACGTAATAGTTGCATAACCTTTTAGAGGTCATGCAACTAAACGTTGTTTAGTGATGCAACCTTGGTATGCCAGAATTCAATGGCAAAATGAGTCAACAAGGTAATTTAGGAGGGACTCTCCTGGTTCCCTCCTCACACAAATCAAATTTGGAGGCAGAATAATGTCTTATGATAGCAAGGTAGTACTTGCTGAATGTGCTGTGTGGCAGCTTGCAATACACCTTCATCTGAAATCACATTTATAAAAGAAATATTCAATTCAAAACCATTTTTTTACCCCATTTACTGACACCTAATCTATAATTCTTGAACCACATGTAAGACATTTCACTATGCAGAGAGCAGTGAAAAATGGCAGCAACAGAGAATGTTCTTGTGTCTCCAGCAATTCCACAGTGCAGGGACAGGCCTTTAGATTTAGCCTGAGTGGGTCCATGCAAACTAGGGGCAGACTAAGATAAACCAATCTGCATATGAAATTATGTATCACTATTGGCACTGCTCCGACTGGATTGCTCATTTTCACTTTTCATTTAATGAGAATCCTCCCACTCCACGAATTATCTATCACTGCCATTTGGACTCATCTTCAGGTAGAATGAGCAATCCTCTGTTCCACTGCCATCCTATCTTTATGCCTGGTGCCATTTGCATGTTCTTTTAATGGAGATAATTTCAGTCAGTCTAATTGCAAGATGCAAACACAAGCTGACAAGGGAATTCAGTTTTCTCAGGAGGTGTGGCTGTGGAAGGTGTTACAAAGGACCACTATTCATGCTTTCTGAAATTTTTTTTTTATCTCCAGCATGTCTCCATGCCTGCAATCAATGGGGAAAGAGTCATGTGAGGGGGCAGCATCTTCCCACTGCAAGGCATGGGAATCCCTAAAAAGCAGACAGGTACCAGGGGAGATTCCCTCCTCTGACCTGCATGCTGCCATGTGACATTTTGATGTGACAAGTTCTTTTACTATGGGCCCATCAAAAATCTTTTCTACTGAGTCTGGTAGATGGCTTCAAGCAACATGAATCTTATGCCCAGACTTATGTCCAAATAAGGCTTTTCATGGTACCTCAGTCCTCAGTCCTTCCTGTTCTTCCCATGGGCATGAACGACACTATAACCTTTCAGTGGTGCCCTATTGCATTTCCCACTAAAGCCTTCCTATTTTGGGGACCAACTCTACTGGACCTAGCAGTCCTTAGCTATGAGATGTCACTATAGAACGAAAAACAAAAAGATGACACAACTGTTTTATCTTGGTTCTGGGTTTTCCTAGACACTGATTTTTGTTCCTGCCTGCTTCAAACCACAGTGATGTGGAAGCTGCAGAAAACAGCTTCTCAAGTCAAGAGCTGCTCACTCAGATGCCACAGGAAGATTAAATACATCAGTGAGCTGAGACCAGAGCTCAAATTCCTTAACCCCTTCAAATGTTCCATTAGGTTGTTTGCATTGCTTTCCCTGGTTAATTTTAAATGTTTCAAATCTGTAATTTACACACTCAGACCAAAACTTGTAATTTACTGTTTCTCTAATGTAGTTTAAATTGTACTTTTATTAAATTGTTAAAAAAATGCCTTTGTACAGTTTGGAGACTGGGTGACATTTCATAGCTAAAATTATTATATTGAGATCCTTTTTTTATTATCTGTTGGTGGGGGAATAGCAACTTCAAGTGATTGTTAGTTATTGAGAACAACATTTGGTTTATTACCTTTCCAGAAAAGTACTCACATTTCTTCTGATAAATTTGCCTTAATTTGTTTTATGACTAAAACTTAATGAGGTATTTATACAAAATATAATTATTTTTATAATAATTTAAAAATGTTTAGGATTACCAAAGCAGCATTCTGCCTACCAAGCCCACTTGTACTTTTAGTCTCCCTGCTAAAAATGCCAAAAAATGCCTGCTAGGTATTGCCAGGGCTAATGATGACCTCTGACCATGGTGGCTCAAAGTAATCTCTGCCTTGGTTTCCCAGCCATTGAATATGATGGGGAATACAGATCCCTGTAGGCTGTGACCCTTTTTCTTGTTTCATCTTTTAAAGCTCCAATACTGCAGCGCATACAAGCACAACTTTATCATTGTGACAGCACTGCTGTCAGTGGAGCTGCTCCAAGAATAAGGTCAGCAAGAGCATTCCTACAAGGCCGTGGATTGAAAAATGTTTGGGGTAAGATTTATTCCCCAGTTAAGAACCTGAATATTGCCCAGCACAATAGATTCTTCTATTTGTTTGTGGCTTCCTCAGTAAAAAAGTTTGTTACAATGGTAATAAAGTGAGAAGTTCTATCTATCCTTTATCATTTTACAGCACTGTCGTATTTCACATCTGGTACTGCGTTTGACTTTTATTCCCAGCCCTGTTAATATGTGACATATCCAGAGAACTGCAGACTCAGAAGATTGATTGAAGATTTCTAGTAAATATTAAGCTCCAGTGTTATACACTTGAACATCAAGAGAAAAGGACAAACACCTGCTTTGCACACGTCTGAATTTCTAACGTGTCAGATGGAACACACTGGTTTTAATCAAAAGCAAATCTACTCAAACGGATTGATGATCTTCAGACAGGCAAAAAATAAGCATGAAATGCTAAGGACTGTTTCTCTGGTTTTATTTCAGTTTCTTTTCACAAGACAAGATGATACAGTTATCAGATATTGGTCATTGAACAGCCTTTCATGAATTATCTAGGGAAAAGCTCAGCTGTTTTAGATGGCAGAAGAGTGCAATATAAGGTGAGCATTATCCTTTATTTTCACTTGAACTGAGATTTATTTTAGCCCAGTTTCCTGTTCACAGGGAAAAGAGGCCAGTGGGTGACTTCTCACTCCTATGACTGAGGCCTTGAGAGCTGCCTTAATAAATCCATTGCCAGCTCCCTGCTGACTATTGATTCCATCAAGCTCAATGAACAGAAATAAGAAGTTCCTGATTTGCTGTGACTTTGCATAGATGTGTTTATTTGTAGAAGGAGGGAGCTGTGGCAGTCTGCTTTCCATTCAGCACTGGTACAACTTTGTGTTGGCAAGGACTGGGGAGAGAAGGGTGCGCCATGCCAGGCACCTTGCAGGAGATAAGATGATATTGATATTTGTGATTATTGCTTCTCAGCAGAGCATCTGTGCTACCTTTCCTTTGTTCCTCTATCTAATATTCTAAACATGACATTTTCAATATTGTTGACAAGCTAAAAACAAGGGAAAAAAATTTTGCCCTAGTTCTGCACAAGGGGGCTCATGCCCAGCTCACAAGTCTAGCAGGACAACTTATCTGCCTTTCCTTCCACTTATTTTCTCCAAAAATACTCAGCCCTCTGAGTTTAAAGCAGAAATAGTCTACATTGATGACTAAATAGCCAATTAGCTCCAGGGTTTAATCCCTAAATCTTCTGGTTCATAAGGCAACTGGAAAATATTCTTAGAATTCTATATACAGTTTTGTGGGCAATGAAAAGAAGGAAAGCAGTTGGAGGAGAGTTTCTGCTATCAGTCTATACCCACCATCACTGTTTTTTGTTTTTGTTTTTGTTTTTGTTTTTTGTTTTTTTTTTTTTTTTAACAGCTTCAAGCTCTTCATTCTCAGGAATTTCTCTGGTTCCTCACACTTAGTTCAGTATGAAAGATGTTTTGCCAGAAATGGAAGTATGAAATAGAGGAGTAATTCTCCATTCAGCAGGGGATTCTTCACTGCAGAAGTGACTGTCAGATCTCCGTGGGTCATTTACTGACTGTGTGAATAAACAACTACAGACTCAACTCCAGGAAAAAAACCTTCTTCCTTCTTGTAGCCACCAAGCCTAAGGGTCTTCCTCAGACCTTCTGCTTTCAGATATGGGAATAAGCTGCTTCCTGCTGTCTTGTTTGGAAAAGCTTGTGAGCAGAGATTTGATAGTGAGATTTGCATCTGCAACAGTCTCTGGTAGTGCCAGCTCTGCAATTCTGTATTTAAGAGAATGCAAAGCTTACCATGCAAACAAGGTCTTTGATAAAATTATGTGAGGTCTAAAATAGAAATATTCAATGCATTAAGAGAATAAAAGGTAAATTAACACAGAGACTCAGCAGCTACATTGAGAATCTCACAGTAACACCTGCCAAATCAGGTAATATATCAAAATTTACATTTAATAAAATTACTGTCAAAAATTTTCTTATTTGCAGAGTGCTTCAGAAAAGCTATTGGTTGTTTCTCAGTCAGTTGTTTTTAGAGTTGCTAACAATTATATTTTCTATTTTTTTTTCCTTTGGAGGCTCTGGTGCTTTATTTTCTTTCTCCAGTATCTACATGGGCTGGAAAAAGAAATTGCTATCTGAAAGACTGAAATTTCAAAATTCTACATTGTCTTAAATTGGAATGAAAATCTCAGAATAACTTGCAAGCAAAAAATGCAGAAATCTTTTCTTTCTGCCACACAGAGCATCTCATTTCAATAAGTTCAGAGCTGCTAAACTGATAGTTTTATTCTATTATTTCATCAAAAAACAGGACAAAATATGTTTGGACTTTTTGCAGTGAAACATGTCAATGTTCTGATAGTAAGACTTAATATTTATCCACTAAGAATTTGAATGAAAATAGTATTTATCTGAAGGATGTTTTCATTCTGAATTATCAGCAGTTTATCCAATAGGTCACCTTGGCAATTTAATTTTTCATCTCAGTTAATGCAGCATTGTTGTACTGTTGTTATTATGCACGGATTGATCTTTTGTTTGCAGGCAGCAGTTCCTGCACAACTTTGAATTTAGAGGACAAGACTGTGCATCATGGTAGGAAGAAGGAAAGCAGAAGAGGATGAGAGAGGAAAAGAAACCTGCATATTTAAGTACAAGTCACCAGAAGCAGATTGTTGTGGAACTGCTTGTATGAGAATAATCTCTGTGTTGCAACATCTTTCAAAATATGTTAAAATCCCTGAATTAGCCATGAGGCTTCTGGTAGATAATGGAGAAATCTATGAGCTTTTTGTTCAGAAGTTTGGTGTTGATTTAGTGTGTGGTTCACAATGTTGTAAGCTGGTGGCTACAGTGTTTTTAAGTATTTGAGACCTTTGTCATGTACATAAATGTGTTAATTGTGCTTTCTCACCCATACAACCAGCTGCTCAACATTTGTCATTTGTCTGGGGGGAGTCACTACTCAGATTTTTCTGTCACGTGCCCAGAAGCTGTTTGACTTCCTATTAATGTCCTCATACAGCTCCTGGTGACTTCCTTAAGGAAGCCAGTGAAAAGCCAGTGGGTAAAAAGGCATTTAAAAACCTTTACAATGGTAATGGTCAGTACATAGATCTGACATCCGTGTTTTGATTTTAACTCTGTGCAGTAACAAAAGTACTAAGTATCAACAGTTTCAAAAGTTTACAGTGCTTGTGTCACCTTCTCTGGGAGTCTGCCCAGTTCCCCTCTTTCTCTCCCATTCCCTTCCCCTCTGTCTTCACCCTAAGAGCAGGATGACTGTCAGTCTTCTCCAGCACTGGAGATGGACATGGAATGCACCCACCTTACTCTTCCCACCTGAATGATTCTTCCTCTCTCCTGCCAAGCAGGGTCATAACAGCTACAAGGGGGACAAATAGGATCTCTATGTCCACAAACTTCATAAAATCTCAGCAGCATAATTCTCCCCTTCTTCCCATAAAAACTTTCCTTTGCAATAATATGTGGTACCATGATCTTTTAGGTATTTAGTTATATCCTTATTATGATTCAAATAATGTTGTAAATGTTGTACTTACAGATCCCAAACTCCTGCAGTG
Organism: Alethe diademata; assembly: GCA_025584955.1. Classification (NCBI taxonomy): domain Eukaryota; kingdom Metazoa; phylum Chordata; class Aves; order Passeriformes; family Muscicapidae; genus Alethe; species Alethe diademata. The sequence goes on from JANRMJ010000088.1 coordinate 15,173,347, forward strand.
TCCTCCTACATGGGAGTACTGAAGAAGCAGAAAAGCACTTGAACCCAGAACCCAAAGTTATCTCTACTAACTGCAAGGAATGATCCAAACTTACAGGGTAAGTTATTTTTAATTTCCTGTGCTACAAGTCCCTGGGTCTCAAGTTTGTTATTATTTACTATAACAACAGAGATCAAATGGAAAATGTCAACTTGTTTTTTTTTCTTCCTGGAAGGTGAAGAACTGCAGAGAGAGGTATGCATGAATCTAAATACAACTTAAAAACAACTGTAAGATCTTTCCACATTGAATATGTATCAGGAAGCTTAAAGGATACTAGTGCTGTAGGACTTCATGAATTTCACTCAACTCGTATTTTTATGCTTTTATGCTACTCAAATCAAAATACACCAGGAAGTGCAAATAAAGACTTGTTAGAAAGGTACCAACACACTGAAGAAACATATACTAATTTTGGGGTTTTTTTGATGACTTGGTTGTAGGGTGCTGTAATTTACCATATTCAGGATCAGAAAACCTCCTGATCATTCTATAAAAGCACTTCCTACATTGGTCTTTACTCAGCCCCTCCTAAAGAGAGGCATCACTTGATCACTGCACTCCTGATCACAATTCCAGAAAGATCCACTCAGAGATGATGGAGCACTAGGAATTCTGCAGCTCACTAGTTAGGGATAGGATGGGGGAATACATTCTCACTGCTTGGTCAGAAGTGCTGGTGTTTAAAATGGAAGCATTTTCCCACCTGTACTGCCGACTGCCTTGAAGTACATGTTGAGGCACAAGCTGTGTTTCCCTCCCACCACCATTTATCTGGGAGACCAAAGCCTGATTGATGTCCCAAGCTGCCATCAGGCTGCTACACACAGCTGCCCTCCTGAACACTGACAAATATTACATTCCATAAAAGCTTCTCTCAGCTTCTGGGGAAGCCCCTGGTCTGCAAGACTTGTATTCTTTCTCAATTAGAATTTTCAAAATCTGACCTCTGCCCCTTTCTGGGTCATAATGTGAGAGTTCTCATGAGTTCCATTTTAATAGGTGCAATTGAATAATTTTAGATTATAAATGCTGTGCATACCTTCTCTCTCCCTTGTTTTTCCCGTTTCATCCTCATACAGTTGTGTTTTGAAGTAAATGTCATCTTTTGGAGCAACTGTGCACTGTCCAGAACAATATAGCTCTTGCCTATGTGACAATGCAGGTGTTAAACAGTAGGAACAATGATAATAATGTAATCAGTACTGCTAGTTAATTAACTTTAGCTGCAGTTTTCAAGAACAAAGACATCAAGGGATGACAAGAGATTGACGAGAAGGTAAGTCTCAAATACATCTAGAAGGAGGCAGAGAAGAGAAAAGCAGTCTGCAAGACCCTTGTTTCCTCTCCACTCCACAGAAGCCAAATTGGTAAAGGTAGGACTCCAGTGGGAAATTAGCTTTCATCCTTTTTTCTGTGCTGCAGGAATCTTTGAAGTTTCTGATAAGAACAAAAATATATCATACACAAGGAAATTATAGGGATAATTCATGTTTTTGTATCCTTTAATTAATAGCTGTTGCACATTTTTATTTAGGGTCGGGGGGACATTGACAACTGATATTTTTTTCCAGCTGTGTCCAAGCTATTCACAGAAAGTCACGCAGATGCAAATTTAAAAGATCATTAATCACGTCTGGGGAAGATGCTCCCCATCATGCATAAATGCTACTAGAATCAGGTAGTGAGTTATTTTCAGAAACTAAAGAAATTCTAGTTCCAAAATTGTAAGTGTAAGTTTTACTTTTCCTGATTTATTTGCATTGCAAACATTCCCTCTCCAATTACTGAGCCCTTTCACTTAGACTGTACAACTTAAAAACCATCGAACATACAGAGCTAAATTTCTACGGGGGGCCTGAAATTTGTGATAACCTGTCTTCTCAGTGGTTTCTGAATTGTCATAGGAGAATAACTTATTGTTGGGAATGCTGAAAGGGTAAGAAAATATAAGTCTTTCTTTTCTAAGCAGCTGTTAGCTGTCCACCAAAATAAATTATATATATACCTGAATTGTGAGTACAATAAATAACTGGATCGAGGAAGCTGGAAGAAGCATGTACAGGTTTAAATCTGGAAAACATATATGTGATGTGGCAGTTCTGATTTCTGACAATTGTCATAAAACAGATTTTTGTCCTTATTAACTTAGCTTTGTGAAAAGCATTTTAATGTATAAAGAGCTGAGGGTGAGTGAGAAATGAGTACCATTGTTTGTTCTGAAGGAAGAAATTTTCCGTTTTTTGGAAAAAAATTGGTGTTTTGTGATTCTGATGTCTTCTGCATCCCAATCATAATTTTTTTATAGCTTTGCCCAAGCTTTCATTTCTCTCAGTTGCAATGTACATTAATTTGTATTCACATTAATAATTTCTAAACAAACCAGTGCTTCTTTGCATTCTCAGAATGCAAAGTGCTTCTTTGCAAATCAGAAAGATATAAAAAAAAGAAAAGACAACAAAAATCCCCACTCAAACACTGCTCCTGGCTTTTCAAGGCAGTGACCGTTATCCTTGCATCCCCAGGGACTGCCTCCTCTGATGTCAGTATTTCAGGAGCAATTAACTTGATAGATCAGTCAAAGGCTTTCAAAATTCTCAGCTCATGCATGAAACAAGTGATACAATGTTTTAATTCAGACTGCACTAAAAGCAAATGGGGGAACAAGTCAAACCACTGCACAACGAGGTGTCAAACCTTTGACCCTGGTATGCAGACCTGTATCCCAAATCAAAAGTGTGTTCAAAACTTGTTTTACATTCTAGGAAAGTTGTAGGTGAGCAAATAAAACCATTCATGCCTGGCACCCTTTGGTACTGAGGACGACCTCTACCCCTCCCTTGGAGTAACTGATGTGTTTCCCTATTTACAGACCAGAGTTAGAGCAACTCCAGAAGAAAAATGCTGCTCATGGAGTTCTGGCATACATTCAGGTCAACAATTTGTCAAAGGTATGAAAAGAAAGCATGGCACCCATCCATACCTGTGGTGTGCCCTTCATGCAGTAACCCTCAGTAGTGAGATGTGTGTGAAGCGATGCAAACTACCTGTCAGTTTCCTGTGTGTACTAAGGGCCATGACAAATACATTTGCACTGACCCCACAGTGGTTTTATTTTATATTTTAGTGGATTTTAATAATACTCCTTGATGGCACCAAGCACTTATTTGAGCTTAAACATAAGGAGATTTAATGAGCAATGCACTGGGCAAGATCCTACTGCCATGGGCAGTTCTGCCAAGAGTCTGCAAAGCTGTTTCGTTACAAACACTGCCACCAGCACCAATGCAGCCCCAGCTGTATTTACCTGAGGTGACACCTGAGCACTCATATTCCACAAAGGTTTTAAAAAAAAAAAATACAGCTGCACTTCATCATCCTCTAAAAATATTTGGAATTAATTGAGGCATTTTTTGTTGCTAACAAAGGATCTCCAGTCCACTGTGTGGTATCATGCCTATAAAACCTTTAAATCTTTCCCCTGAGTTGAAATGTCTTATTGTGATCCTATACTTCAAAGGAGTATAATTTATCTTTCAGTTAAGCTTAACTGATGGAAATTCTTCCTCCTGGCTTTAAATATGTGTGCCTCATTTGAAGCCACTTCTTATTTTTTTCCCACCCTTAATTCCATATAATAGGTTGTCTAATCAAATTACTAGTTGTGTTTATTTTAGTCAACATAACCCAGTGTTTTGATCTCTGGGGACAGGCATGTTGATTTTTAAATGAATTGGTTGATTTTCTGGCAATTTATGAACTGTTTGTGCTGAATATATCAATTATCATCATCATGTAATCAAATCTGCCAATTAAGTGACATTGTGTTAGTTCATTGAGCAAATGCAAAGAAAAGGCTGTGACCAAAACTGCTGGGTCCATACTACTTCTGAGATATGATATGGGAAGAACAGTCAAGTTGTAGAATTAATCCAGAAATTTTATAGTTAATTTTAATTATCTTCTGTCATTAAAACTGTGCATTGGATCCTCCTCCTTACCTCCAGTCACAAAGCTAGATTGTGATTGCTTCTAATTATTTTATATGACAGAAAACCTTTTTGTAAACAGCTATGAGAGACACATTCTTGTGACAAGATGATACCAAACTAGACAGAATAGTATCAACAGAAAGGCCTGTCAGCTGTGACAACTTCATGACAGATTTATCTCCCATCCAAAATATTTTTCTTGCTGTCATGGGTACTGATGAAACATGCTTTCCAGGAGGATTCTTCCCCCCAAAAAACAACCACCTTACCAAAATCCAGAGTAATGTCTACATGCATTTTTGCCAAAGGAACAGGTTATAAAAGATCTGAGATTTTTAATATATGCCTAGCCCTCCCTTTTAATGAGAAGAGTTTTAAGAGAAGGAATAGTTGACACAGGCATATTTTCTTTTCTTTAAAGTTTAACAAACTCAGAAAACTAAAGAAAAGGCATTTGGGAGCTCCAAAGGAAAACTTCAAAGTACTCAGAGTGGGACTGAACATGCTGGCTGTGCCAGCTGACAGACCCAGGAGCTGAGAGCCATGAAGAAGGAAAGTGGGGCTGAAGATGTGTTACAAATCACACCACCATCACTGAAATTTTTTAGAAATCCTCTTCACTAAAACAGTGCCTTCTGTCCTCCTCAACAAGTGTTTTCTGCAGCCAGTCTGAAAGGCACATACGGCACCGACAGCTTACGCTGGTTTTGCACGGGGGGGTTGCCTGAGGGAAGGAGCACGGGGCATGGAAACACATAAAGTCTGTTTCCTCTGTAGGAGCTTCCTCTGTGTCTGAGGACAATTGGAGGGCTGATGTGGTGGTTGACACCCCAGGTAACCAATTAAAAGTTATTTTGCTTTCATGAATCACATTGGTAAAGTTAATCTGTCTCTTTTGACTTTGGGCCTCCAGGGAGGTGAGGTTGGCCTGGCCCCCTCCCCATGCAGCCAGCCCCCCTCCCCCTGTTTTCGGCTGGGGGCCCTGGTGGCCAGGGGAAAAAGAGACCTTTGCTGGGGTCCTGGTTCCCCCACAGTGTGCCCACAGCTCAGCCAGGGCTCTGCCGCCGTTTTGGAAGCAGCCAGGAGAGAAGAAGCCCCCAGCTGCCCACGCAGCATGGGAAGTGCAGCTGGGCTCTGCAGTTTCATCTCCTCCTCCACACGGCCCGAAAAAGCCCTGGCACGTTTTCCAGCATGGCCTGGCCCAGCTCCTTCACCTTCTGGG
>JANRMJ010000088.1:15178699-15198637 GCA_025584955.1 Alethe diademata
CTATCTCTAAAAGAAATTGAATATATTAGAATTGGCAAACCCAAATCAAACTGAGACACAGCTCCACATATTTATAGTATGTTGCTGTACAGACACAGTGCCATTCTCCTCCTCTCCCCTCCCCTTCCGTCCCCTCCTCTCTCCTCTTCATCTTCAGGAAAGAGACCCCGAATTTCACCACACTTAAAGGTTGACGCCACTGTGGTAGGAGACAAGCACACCAGCACATGGACTGGGAACAAACACTGGTTTTTCTGGGCTTCAGATGACTTCTCTGATGACTTTTGAACTGACACATATTTAGCAGGCTCATGAATGTCATTAAGCTTCTGCCTTAGCCTCAGTTAAACATCAGCATGGCTTGGACCACCTGCCTCTCTGCACACACCACGCCACAGACCAAGTGCTGTGGAGATAAACAAGATATTTTAGTCCTGTTACCTTCTGCTGTAGTGAAATCAGCTCCTATCCTTGCTTGTGAAACACCCTTGTGAATAAATTTATATGCAAATATGTGTATATTTGAATATATTTTTGCCTAGTGCAGAAGGCATTAGAGAAACTAAGCATCATTAGTTGCATGCTGGCAAAGCTGGACTGGTGGTTTTTGTTTTAATCATAACAGTTGGTGTGCAATTATGGGAAAATACAATGTGTTGTAGGGCTGTGTGGCTTACTCAAAGGCACAAATGAAAGGGTGTGTTTCTTGCTTGTGCTTCAGCTTTCTGCCCTAAAGAAGTAAGACTTTTTCCACCCTATCTAGGCTGCTTATCCTATGGGAGAATCATTCAGAGGGAGCTGGCTGCTGGAGTATCTGGGAACAGAGCTCTGATACCCTTGGTGTTGATGGTGCCAAGCATGGAGCTGTTGGAGGTTCCAGGGCTTCTCGCAGGAGAGGTAGAGTTCTCTGCCTATGAGATGTTGAAACTTTCTTTATTCCTGAGGAATGCATTAATGTGTTTGGGTTATTTTTCCCTTGATTGTTCACCCTGGTTTCCTTGCAGCTTCTGTCAGCAAAGTTGGAGGAAAGACAGACAGCTGAGAAGACCAAGTCCACTTGCTTTGTCAGGAAGTCAAGTAAAAAAAGATTTCTTTAATACAGTGTTGATCTTGGTGACCTCTACTGAGCTCCTGTCCTTTTCTGAGACAGAGTATTAGTCTCCCTTCTATTCTTGGTTTGAAGTGATAAGCTTGTTCCTTTGCCATGGGAATGGACAATGGATAAAAATCAATTCTCATTTAAGAAGCTACAGCAGTTTGCCTTTGCCTTTTCCTGCTGCCTGTATTGATTCCCTGAGCTCTCAGGGACACTATCAATCCTGCTGCAGTCCAGATTTATTTGAAAAGGAACTGTGATGATGGGTGCAGTTCCTGAAAAAAGTCCCTTCCATCTCCTCCTTGCTCTTCTGAGAGACAAACCAAGGCCATTTATCCCATCCGTGGTGACGTGGATTCTCTGGAGGAGTTTACAGCCCAGTGCCATAATTGTCACTGCAATGAAAACTGCAGTGCTTAAAACTGCAGGTCTTGCTGCTGCAGCTCTTGTTTAGGTGGACCAGAAAAAGAAAAAGGAAATTTACTTTGGGGAAGAAACAGAAATGTGACAACTTTACCTAAAGGCATTTTAGAAGGCATTTTTCTGATTGTCCCTTGACTCATAATTGCCTTGGTATTGTCAAGAGGTCTGTAGCATGCTGTCCAAACAGTGCTCATGTGTCTGCCCTGTCTCATAACATATTTTTTATTTACATAAGGCGCTGGATAGTCAGTTGGCTCACACTAAACACCCCACCAGAAATGATACCTAGAATGTCAATCTCCTTGAAAATTATGCTACAATGACAATATGGGGTGAGGAGATAGTGGAAAGTCAGGTGCCCATGACTTCAAATATTTATGCTCTTATAGATCACTAGGTAATTGTTCCCACCCCTTTCTCCCAAACAGGAAATCTAAGCCCAGGGAGTTATTGTGCAGCAGGTTAGTTATGACCTGGCCTTTATTGATAGTGGCAAGGTCAACTGGTGCAAAAAAAGTTTCCTTACTGGGCTGCATTAAGCACCATCTTTAAAATAATTTTTTATAAATATGAAATAATGCATCTCTGTAGTTTTTCCACACCTTTATTCTCATTAGAGGAAAAAACTCCATAAACTAATGGGAAAGTTACATCAGGTGCTTGAAGCATCTGCCATCATGCAGGATTTCTTTAGAGAAAAAACTGTAAGCAGTAACCCATTGCATATATTTCAACATTCACTCCCAGTTTTGAAAAGTCAAACCCAATCTGCTATGTCTCTTTTCAATTTTTCCTGGGATTCAAGGATTAAAATCTCTGATATAGGCAAGAAATATGAGCCTGGTACCAAAAGCTCAATACATCCCTGCTCTGTGCTGGCATTAAAAAACATTTTCTGTGGATAATCACCTGAGAAAATTTCTCTGCCCTTCCTGCAGAATTTTCTCCACACTTTCTGTTTCCTCCTAGACTTGTAAATGCTCCTGTTCTGCATGGATGGATCTATGCTGGGTTGTGGTGGTCACTTTCAGCTGCTACTGTGTCTGAGTGAGTTCAGTGAAAGTGTTTTAGGTACGTTGGATCTGACTTTTTTTTCCTGGAGACTAAAAACCTGGCAACAGTGCCAGGTGACTATAAATCCCAAACTGCTATTGCTGGATGCAGAAGAATCCTGAGACTGTAGGAGTTGTCAGTGCTTGAACATAAGAGTTAAGCCTTTAAAACTATTCACAATTTCATCTTAGCTTATTTAAAGGTAGGTGCTAGGCTTCTGTAAAATAATTATTAGTCCTTGTTGAATATGCCCAGGTGTATAACATTCATGAGGCAGATATTGGTAATTAGTTCTTTTTTTTTTTTTTAGTGCAGTTGAAACACATTAATTATTTAATGAGTTTTGGAGTGCCTAAATGTGTTTCCTTCTCAATGAAAAATTTATGCCATGAGGCAATGAACAGTCTATCTCTGCCCAGTCAATAAGTGTTTTGGACAGATGAAAATAATGTTAATCCATAGGGGAGGACTGAGCATCAGTAATGTGCATGAGAGGAAGCCTTTCAGCTTCTCTTGAAATTCGTAAAAATATGCTGAAATGGAGTTAGCACTGAGATTCAAGGAATGTGCTAAGGAACTCAGAACACATTTTGGGAGATAGTTTCTACAGACTTCCTTTTTGCATTTACATCTGTTGCATATGCAGAACCATGTAGAAATAAGTCTAAATGTTCTGGGAGGGAACAGTGATAAAGAATTCAGTGAGGCTCTACAATGAACAAGGGAGGTTTTCTGTCACTAGAAAATAAATTTCTAAATGCATTTTCTTCTCTTTAAAATTACTCAAACAATTTATGCATCAAAGGTGTTGGATTTTTAATTTTTTGGCACGACGAAGCTCAAAGTCCTCTTTTTACCATTAATACTCTTTGCAGAATATTGTGCTCTGTCTGTAGTGTTTTGGCAACTGTTTAACTCTTCATATTCTTTGCACTCAGGAGAATGTTTTCGTACAAGCTTATGACAAGGACATTTGATAGTCCCTATCTCTACAGAAGACATAGTGAACATACATTTTAAGACCAACTTTGATGATACACACACTGAGTTTTCCTTCAGTAGCCCTGATTGTATATAGAAATTCTGTCCAATTTTCCACTCTTACTGAAAACAGTGAACCAGTTGTCATTTTATTTTTGAAGTTCATTAACATAGACCTGTTTCCAGCAAAATCTGTAAAGCAAAAAAGAAAATACGAGGTTCAGTTGCTAGAAGCTAAAATTATTTATGCATCAATTTGTTATATGTATTCTTTGGTAAGTAGATAACATAGCTGATTTGGGCAACCAGTCAAGTTATTTTGAGAAGCTTGTAGAGAGGTTTCCAATTTTAAAAGATGATGTGTGTGCATACACATACATATATATATATATATATACACACACAGCAGTAAATGTAACAGATGAAGGATTCCAGCATCACATATGGCTGAAAGAGAGGGGAGCTGGGGAAAGTCTGTGCAGAGAACTGACAAACAGCATGTGAGTGAGCAGGATGAAGACAGAGACAGCTTGTCTCCATCACTGTGGATGCACAAAGTGAAAGGGAGCAGAAAAGGGAACATATACCAGTTACATATTCTTCCTCTGTATTCCCAGTGCTGTAGAGGTAGACAGTGACATACAGGTGCAGTACAAATGCTACTCTGTGTCACATTTTTCTCCACAGAAGGTGCAGATATCACATTTGTAAGACTGCCTCCATCTGAGCTAAACTTACAGTTTAGAAACAGAACATGAAGTCTCCCCACGTGGAGAAAACAAATCAGTCACCTGGGCTCAGTTTATTCTTAGAGGTACTGACCACAGGGATGGCAAAACCTCACCCAATTCCCATTCTTAGCCCACTGCCCTAGAAACATTGACAGTGGAAGATGAGCTGGGACAAAACTCCTGAAAAACATACTTTACCCAAGACAAGGGGAACTGCAAAAATTTCCAATTTTGCAGAGCAGAGTCTAACAATTTAATTAGGCTGAGGGAATAGGCAGTGACAGCAAAATAGATCTAAGTAAGTCTTAGTCAAATAAAAATCCCTATGAGAACTGAAATATCATCACAAAATGTTGCATCCCTAATTATTATATAAGCTAACTATAAAAGTCAACAATGCTGTAATTTTGCTTTTTGTAGAGTGGCACTTATGTTCTGGTGGAAAAAACATACTGCTTTATTTTGTAGTAAATTCATTTTGGACAATGATAAGTCTACTTAGCATAAATTGGACTTTGTTTGGAAAATATTATTTTTATTGAAAGTTACTGAAGTGATGAAAGAAGACTCTCCTATTCCTCATCTGATCAATGCCCAAATGAAGGTCAGAAAGGAAATTCCTATTCCTATAAGATGCAACTTTAAAATAAATAGTGTAAAGCTTGGTTTTCTTATTTATTCTGTTTTTAAGGACCATTTTCTACATGTATAGTATTTAGTTCTGATGAAAATGTCATTGAAAAGTGTGAATTATTTAATGAGTTTTGAAGAGCTTAACTGCCATTTCTTTAAAAAACCTAAAATGCATCTGGGATGCTGCCAATTTAAATCCACACAGCTGTTTGCTCACCCCCCCAGTGAAATGCAGAAGGGAATCAGGGGGGTAAAAGTGCAAAAAACCCTCCTTATTGAACTTAACAGTTTAGAAAGTAAAGCAAAAGCTGTGGACACGACTAAAACAAAACAAGGAACTCATTCACCACCTCCCATGGTGTCCATCATCTCTAGGAAAGCAGAGTTCCCTGCTGCATGATGGCTATTTGGGAAGACAAATTCCATCACTTATCTTCTTCATTGCTTCCTCTTCTCAGCTCTCCCTGCTGAGCACGAGGCCGTGTGGTCTGGAATGTCCCTGTGGCCAGCCAGGCTCCCCTGTCCCAGCTGCATCCCCTCCCTGTCCTTGCTCATGCCCATTCTGCTCACTGCTGGGGCTGTGTGAGCAGCAGCAAAGGCTCTGGTGCTGTGTAACCAACCACTGCCAAACAAAAAAAGTGTCACTTTGATAGCCTGGTTTGATTACAGCCAGCAGTGCTGCCTCCCTGCTCTCCTGTGCTTTCCAATCTTTCTGCATTTTATTGCCTGGACTGCCAACTCCACAGGGAGGCATCACACATATTTTTTTTGTCCAGTTTAGTTGTAGTGTAGTTCTTGAGAAGAATCCCTGTATGTTGCTTGGTGTTGTTGCAAATGATGAGGATGAAATAGGGTGAGCTGTGAAAGTGACTCCTCTTTTTGCTTGCCTTGGTTTTGTGTAGTGGGGTTACTTTTTGAGAGGGCAGTAGACATTGAGGTGCACCAATTGCTCCTCATTCTCCCATGTGTTTAGGAGCACTTTTTCCTTCAGGGGAGTGCTGTGACTCTCACAGGAGAGGAGAAGGAAAAACTTTTCACCAAGAATGGTAATCAGACATATTTAGTCCTGAATGTGCTTCAGTGACAGCAGCCTCTCACCACGCTCGTCTGGAATCTCCATCATGTTGCTCCCAAGGAAAAGCGAGAACATAAATACACCTAATGCTCTACTGACTGCTTTACAATAGCACCTAAAGATCCAAGAACTTCCTGACTGCCAGATAAGAGGAGACAGTGTGTCATTTTTACCACCAGAAACATGGGTTGAGAAAGACCTGATTCGCTTTTGTGACATTCTATATTCCACAAAGAGATTCTATTTAAAATATGCTTATAATTATTTTATAATTATAATTATTTTAAATTTTTTTCCACCCATCTGAAGAATGGTTAACAGCTTGAAATAATTCAGGATCTTTGTGATATGAGTTGCATGACTGTCTCACAGCAGAATTTTCTCAAAGTAAGACTCAACAACTGAAATCCCCAGCTGCCTGTGCTAAAGACAAAAGACTGGCCAATTTAATTAACCATAGCCTCAAGAAGCATAATTCATTATCAATTTTACCAATATCAATACCCTGAATGCGAAAGAGGCTGGAACACAGATGTCTAACCAGGAAAGCAATGCTGTAAATCTGATTGCTTTCCTTGCTCTCTTGCTCTTTAACTGATTGCAAGAAAAAAACAAAACTAAACCAAGCAAACAAAAAAGAAAAGAAAAAAAAAGGCAAAAACCAACCCAAACAAAAAAACTCCTATGAATTTGATTAGCATAGTGGAAAAATATGCCCAAAGAAGCCATTGAATAGATCTTCCCTGAATCTTTAAAATTGCTTTTGTTTTCACATACATGTACTTCCCTTCTAACCTGATTTGTCATGAAACAGTTGTGGCAGTGACAATGATTAGCCACAGAGATGAAAAAAACCAAGGAGTTCAAGATGTCACGTAAATTGTTCTCTTAAACCTAGGAGAAAAGAATTGTTTATGGATTCATTAAATTAATGTTTCTTAAAACCTATTTTAGAAACTCCTCTCACCAGATACTCCACCACATCTTTGCCTATCAGTCAACATTGACAGGAGTAAGATTTTCCATGTATTTAGCATTATTTTTGTGCTCTAAATTAAGATAATTACTATTTACTTTGCCTTTGAAAATCAGAGCTGATTAGGTAGTCACATTTTTGTTCTGCAAAGAATTCTAGCCTCCAGATGCTATTGTTATCCCAAATGAGAGAAAGAAGCCAAAATGATATTTTTTTCCTCAAAGTTAAAATGTCATATCTTGGATTAGGATGACCAAAATGTTTTCAAATCTGTCAAACCATTTGTCTAATTATCCTTTCATGCATTCATCTGCATGAAATCACTCAAAGAAAAGATTTTAGCATTATCAGAATGGTACATGAAAGCTGAAATTATGTGCTTTGTCTTTCCTGCTGAAATTGCTACTGAATCTTTTACATGCCTGTGACTTGTTTATTTTATTTCAACTAAATTACATTATTCGTTGGAAGATTATTCTAACTCTTTACTAGATTGCAGTGAATAGCTTGCTTGGTAATTTTTTTTTTTTTAACAAGGACAGTGACTGTGGATAATAGATTTTTTTTTTAAATAGAAGCTCTCCTGCATTTTACAATCAAAATCTATGTTAAAATACTACATGAAAACCAACACAGATTAGTATTTTATAAAATTTTAAAGTCCTGAAAGGACTTTGCTAATATCACCAATATCCAAAACCTTACTTTCAGAATAAATCAAGACTTCTGGGCATGAAACTGCTAAAGCTGAGACAGGGGATGTGCACCAGAGACCTGTAACACCATTGAAATCATTAATGTTGCATTCTTTGCTGAGCTGCTGGAATTAAGCACTGGTGAGGAGTGGAGGGGGAGCAGGGGGGAACAGCAGATCTGAATTTCTTCCCTTTGAACTCTGAGCTCCTTACACTTCATGAGTGTGCCTATCATTGCACATAGTGCATCATTACTAGTGGGAGGTAGGCACAGCCCCAGGAATGTGTGTAGACACCAGGAGAAACCCCTGGAAATTTGACTTGTGGGAAAGTCAAAATTCTTTCTAGTTCAGTGCAGCAAACTGACAGAAGCAGCTTGTAGTGAGTGAAATAATAAACAATAACCCCATCTTTAGGCCAAGTTTTCCATGATAAAGTTAAAAGTTATGTTGATTTAGCATGATTTAACAGGCTCTGATCTTGGAAACTTTGACCTTGGAGTGGAATCCTGCTTTCCCAACCAACCCACATTGCTAGGTCAAGATTGCTGCTTCTCTTTTACTGAACAGGACACTGGATGCAGAAGCAGTCAGAAATAATGCCCCGTTGCTCTGCTGCTCTTTGCTGAACCTGCATTTCCCAATCTGCCTGATCTAAAGCTGATTTATTGCCACTAGAGCTGACAACAGCCTATTTGTCACTGAAATAACATCAGTATAACAGGAGAGGAATGGTGCAACAGATGTTAATCCCAGACCAGGATCCCAGACGTGTGAGGAGACTAAAGAGCTTCTTCTGTTCAAATTACAGATTTTGCATGAAGCCCTAAATACACAAAATACAAATGCCAGCCTGACAGCTTCACAGTCCAGAAACACACACTGGTTCTCATTGTCCCTGCTAAATCCAACCCTCTCTACATCTCACCCAAATTTCCACAGACTTCTAGTGAAATCTTCCTCTGGAAATGTTGCATTGTACCACAACACATCACTGGTCGTCAAAATGAGGCATAGTACCACTGCTTTATATTTTAACCATAAACCCCAACATTATCTCTTCTCCTCAAGGTCAGGGAGATATTTTGACTACATCACACACTCTATGAGCTGTCATGTATTGCATCTTCTTACACCTGCTTCTTCAAACTGCTTTTGGGAGCCTTGCTGTTTAATGCCAGCAAAATATGTGTCATTTACCACTGCTTCCAAACCTTTGCAACATCTGCTTCCCAGTTAGGAGGGCCAGAGCTGGTGGAAATGAACACACCATGTGTTAGCACAATAAATAAGTGTATTAATGCACAGGAGGTGTCAAAGCTCTCCCCTGCTAAAAGGAGGCTGTCATCCAGGTCTCAGGAGTCTGAGTTAGGAGGTGAAAGAAGCACCAGCCAGGGCTGTGAAACCTGCTGTCACTTAGCAATGAGAGCTTGTACCTTGCCTCTGAGTGCAGACACCTCCTTGAGTTGGGACTTGCCATTCAACATCAGTAGAAAAAGGAAATAGCCCAACTTACTGGCAGCCAAAATACGTATTCAGGGGAGCCTGTAGAACAGCAGAGAAAGGACCAAGTGTCTCACTGTGCTTTCTAATGGCAGAAATTATCAGATTCCTGAAGTGTCTTTAAAATGGTCTAATTTGACTGGCTTTAATACATGATTCTTGCTTTCTTAGGCTGAGTGATTATTTTATTCAAAATAGTCATAATACAGTTCCTTAAAATGAGTTTTCTTTTTTTTTTTTTTTTTTTTTTTTTACCTGGGCAGGTTTCCTTGTCTGTATTGCCATTCAAATAATATGTGATAATTTAAGAGACACTAAGTGATCTTTACACTCATTTTTCACACATGTAGAGGAGCTCATTTCTCCTTTCAGGAAAGTACTAAATTTTGTGTGAAAAGAAATACTAAGCTCTTGTGCATACAAAGAAAATTATTTTCTCCTGTCCTGGTGTTCCTTTCCTGCACAATATTTATTGTCATAAATAGTGAACACATACAAAATGTCTTCTGAAATGAGACAATTTCATCCTCTACTTAAAATTCTCCCTATTAATTAATTAATTAATGATTGGAAATTTACATTGCTTGCAAAAAAGTATTTTGCCTGTTGACATATTCTTCACATCAAATACAGGATGAAAAGGCAGGAAATTGATAAAATATCCCTCTTCTCTTCATGTTGAGTTTTTTGGGGGTTTTGTTGTCTAGTTTTCCTTTTGCACCAATATGGGACATTATTTTCCATTCCACCTGCCTGGATTGTGTCAACTCATGCCTTTTATCATAATGGACGTCTGATGTTTTTTGAAAGACTAAAATCTTTAATCCCATCACTATGTGATATTTCTCTTAAAGGAAATCAGTTTCTAATCTATTATCTCAGAAGCTACATTTGAACTGGGGAATGGGTATTTGTCAAAAAAATTGGCTGCTTCCTCCCCCAAAACAGAAATATCCTCAAACTCAATTCTAAATATATTTGCACATGTGTTTATAAAAATGCATATTATCCTCCCCCTCATATATATATTTATGAATTATGTCAGTCTTGGGATTTTTTAGATATTTGTAACAGGCATAACCACAAGCATAAAAACATCTTTGCGAGTTTCTAAGGTGACAGATTGTGTTTGTATCCAAACTGAAATTTGGAGGACCAATAATTTACAAGAGAGAAGAAAAAAATTTAGCAAAACCTGGAAAGCAAGACTGAATGAGTTATTCTTGGACTTCACTGCTCGAAAGCACCTTAAAAATAGGGAATGGATTTCCATAATGTATAATGACACCTGACTGCTGAAATGTCACTGGTATTTGGGAACAACAACTCTTGAAAAGCCTCAGTGTCTGGAAGATTCACATACTTTTTCCCCAACAGAGTACAGCTGCCCAACCTGGAGAAACTAAATTGTTTAGCTCATTCCAAGAGCTAAATTGAAAGCAAAAAGACTTATGTGAGATATAAATACCCATTGATTATAGCAGGGTAATTTTTTTAGGTATTTCCCTCACGCACAAAATTTTTTAAAAAAATTATGCCTAACCTACAAATTCTGCTTTATGGAGTTTAATAGCTGCTTTCTCAAGTCTTTAAACTGCTTAACTTTTTTTATCATCTGGCTTAATAGCTGAAGTGTTTTCCACAGCTTTACTTTGAAAAGAGTAAATCTAACATGCTAAAATGTCCGTGGCAAATGTTTATTTACTGTAGGCTTTAGGTGCTGTTCATTTGTCTTCTCTTTATAAGTAATTTTCCAGAAAATTCAGCCTGTGAAGATCCAGGGAAGAACCAGCTTTTAATCTTAAGAAGATTTTTTAAAAAATTATTGAAATGCTGTCGATAACGGAGTAGAAAAATGTTCTGCAACCTGTACTTTTTTCTTCTCCCTCCAGGTTCTGTAATTTGATGTATTCTTTTCTTACATCTTTTATATGGCCATAAAGTTAATTACAGCTACACCTTATTCACATCCTTAGTCTTCAAGCTATTTAATAGGGTTTAATGAATATGGGTTATATTATTTAATGTAAAAGCCAGATCAGGCAGAAAAAAATGGAGAGAACAAGGTGGTCTTCACTGCTTGTAAGGGCCCAGTATATATAAGAAAGTTCTGAGCATATCTCTTCAACCCTATCTGCTTTTCTGCTCTGACAGAACCCATCCCTCCTTACACTCCTAAAAACCTTCAGCATTTAGGGCTCTTCAAGGGGCATAGATTCCTCTTCTTCCTCTTACAATCTGACTTTTCTGGCATTTGGTTTTTTGTCAGTGAAAGCTGAATTCCTTTCTTCTTTGTCTTTGGGTAGCATTTCAACACCCTGTTTTCTCCACTGTCCTCATTTTCCTATTGCAAGCCTTCCTGACTCAGTATCCACCTCCTAATATTACATCCACAGGCAGTTCTCCCTATCAGGGACACAGAACCTCACTCTCCTTATGTGCCACTCCAATATATTTACTCTCTGCATGTAATTAAATCTGATTATCTGCTGGCATTCAAATTCATAGCACCATGGAGCCCTTTCAAGCAGAGCCTAGGCAATATTTCAAAAGACTTGTTTTTTGGAAGGGGGGGAGGCAGAAGAAGAGGGAGATGGGGAGACAATAGGATTGTTTTCATTTTCTCCCTTGAGTTATAGCCTACATTTCCAGTAAGCACCTACTCCCAAGCCAAAGTAATAAAATCTGGTAGTTGTGGATCTTTAATAAGGGGGTCTGCAGCTGGTGTTTTCTTACTGTTTCACATACTTAAATTTGACATGTCTAGAGGTAAGAGATCTCTGGGGAAGATAATGCTAGACTGCTGTGAATGCTGTGAGTCTGCTTGGAAATTGGATAAACTCCCAAAATTCCTGACTCTGGTCACAGAGACACTGGAGGTGATCAGCAAGGGTAGAAGGATGAGCAGCAGCTACACTTCCCTGTTTAAGAATGACTTGGAGTGCTCCTTTCACAGTAGGTGCCAAAACTGGCCCAGCAAGGTCCTGACTGATCCCTCTACTGTAATGGCTCAGCATCTCTCCACGTGCTGTGGGCACTTTGAACCCAGGGTAGAAAGGCTCAGGTCTAACAAGTCAGGTTAAATCTTCTCCCAGGCCATACCTGAGATATTTCCACCCCCTGCTCTGCCAGCATAGAGCTTGCAGAGAGGGCCAGTGTCTTCCTCTGCCACTTCTAGATGCTGCTTTCCCACCAGCACTCTGTGAGTCCCTGTAGATAAGAATTAGGCCTTTTTGCTTTTAACTTTTTTAATAAAAGAAGGCAGATTAACTCCTTTAGGGAAAGAAGCTGCCTGGGATCTGTTTGATCTGTCTGTGTTCACAGTTTGATCTGTTTTTCCAAGCAGTCAAAAAACTGTTTTTGTATTTTTTAATAAGGTTGGGAAGAATTCTTCTGAGTGTCTCTAAGAACCATCTGATCTTTTACTGACACCTTTTCTCTCATGAACAGGTCTGTTGAGAGCACAGATTATTTTCTTACAAAATCACTATAAAGGGACGCCCTCGAAAAAAAGATTTTCATGCATGAGGGATTGTGAATTCATTGTATTTTTTACAGAAAGATGAAATGGTGGATTGCCACAAAGTATGTTCAGGGCTATTACATGGAACTGTATTTACAAAGCAGATGCAGTTTTGTCTACAACAGTCATTACCTATCTGGAGTCTTTATAAACAGGTGGAAACAAATTTGAGTTCCCAAGAGTATCATGGCAAAGAAAGATGTTTATCTCCAAAAACATCTATATGAAAAAAAAATCTTTGTCTTGAAAGCAGATCAGCCCCAGCCCTCGGATGTAACGCATACTGTAGTCTGGGTTATTCCAAATCTACAAATAAATTGAGTAATGGGGCTGCATCACTAATTCTTCTCTCACTGTTAGGAATTTGATGTAAGCAGAAAATATGCTGTCATCACCGTGCATCTGACAAAGGACATGTTGCAAACAGGGAAGAATTAGTCCAGCAATAAAGCACCCTGAAAGGCCACAGCAAGTTCCTTTTCTGTCACTCTTCCTCTCTTTTTTAGCAAAGATCTAAACCTGAAAGACATGGATAGTGGCATGTCAAAAATGTAACTGGAGTGGTTAGTGGAGGAGGTAGATAATAAAAATAAATGTCATGCTTCCTACATTCACCCAGTAGTGTTAAGTTCAACCTACTCTGAAGTACAAAAATATGAAAGTTAAGGACCATTTATATCTTTGCATGTTTAGGGTAGGATTTAAATCCCCAGCTTTGAGGTTTCTCAGATATAGATCATACAGATCAGAATCACTAATCAGCAAAAGCAGACAGGAACACAGAATTTACCACTCTGGATGTCTCTGCTCAACATAACAACCATTGGTCTATGCGTGCAGAAGTTACAGAAGGCTAAAATTGACTGTGGAGAGTGCCATCATTAACTTGTACACACATCTGTTTTGACATCTGCTGTAATGTTCATCTGCCAAAATAGAGGCAGAACTTTGTATTTCAAGCATTAAAAATAGACCCAGACCAAACTGTACAGGTGATTAGGGGTGGGGACTGGCACATCACTCTCCACAGAGCAAAATTACTGAAGAATAAATGGCTGGGTGACACATGCCTTATTTTCACTCTCTTGTTTCACTTAATCCTCTGCACAGAGTTAAGCCACCCCAGGGTACCATTCTACAACTCCAGGCAGCTACAAAATTCTGGATAGAGAGATTCATTGGCTTGGCCTATGAAACGAGCCACAAAAGAATGCCAGGTGCTTGACCATGAATCTCCTTTACTGTAAGCGGAGGCACACACAGGGTTGCTGTTAGTGCTGACAGGATTCTATGAGCTGATGTGGCAATTCTGCATCTCCTCTTATTCACAGATTATGGTGATATAACTGCAGAAATCCAGTAAGGCACACTGCAGTCATCTTACACTGCCTTTTCCAGTTGCACACACAGCCCTAGTAGCCATACCCTACCATAATCACAAAAGGTATCTATAGAAGTCCTGCAGTCCAACCCTCTTGCAATGCACGAGGATATCTTCCAGGAAATGAAGCTGTGTAGTGCCATGTTGTGCAAAGCAAGTGAATTTTTGGGAAGTATCAACTTTGCTTGCCACGTGCAGATGGTAGGTCAGAAATAAAGGGACATTGTTACTCTCTTAGGCTGAGCCTGTGGTACAGCATGGAGACCTACAGAAATATTTCAAGACTTGAACAGTGGAGCTGTCTGCTTTGGAAATGGGAAAATATGATTCCCCAGGATGTACCAGGAGACACTGAGCTGCTCTGCTCTGAAGATTACAGACTTGGACCACCCTAACTTTTACAAGTTGCTGTCTCCTTGTGATGTTCCTTGCTCTCATCAAAGTATGGAAACTATGAGGTGAATTACATATCTGTGAAGGGATCCTGTTGCCTCTAATATTCTTCCCTTCAACTTATGATTTTTCTTTCCTGCTTATTTTGATAAGAAATCATCAGTGCAAGGACCATAGAAGATATTTTGGTTAAGGAGTCTCCTTGGGAACTAACCAAATAGATGATAGGATACAAGAAACTACTGTTCTTTTTAAAATAGTCACAGAATCACAGAATAAGCTGATTTGGAAGGAATCCACAAGGATCATTGAGTCCAACTTCTGGCCCTGCACAGTTTTTCAAGTGTAATACTACCACCATCCCCTCCCTGTATTTCAATCATTTTCTCGTTTTGATTTCTAGTTTTCATGTCTCTGCTTTCCTTGAGCTGTCTTCCTACCTTTTCAAAGGAAGAAGACACAAAAAAACAGCTATCAATTTTTCATGTACACGAATAACACAGCCAAAACTTTACACACAACAATGTAGGAAGATTCACTTCAGTGGCCCTGAGCACTGTGTTGGCCTCTCTGGATGTGGTGTTGCTTTCACTGCCTGTGCTTTGCTGTCCTGACACAGATGGAGCAAACCTGTGCCTCCTTGCTTTTTGAATCAGCCTTGGGCATTTTTTTAGTAAGCTGGTTGCCTAGATGATAGTGGGGTAAAATCAAAGCCTGATTGACAGCAAAATGCTCAGTGTGCCTTGTGCAGCTTATGGCTCCAGGGCTGTTCCTTCACTGATCAGATTGCCAATCAAGAAGGATGAACAAGTTTCTTGTATGTTATACTGTAGGACTCTATTGTAGGGGGTGCTGCTGTGAGTGAACATCCTCGTGGCAATGCTCTGCCAGGGGACTCCAGCCCTGCTGGGAGTCAGGAAGCATGATCTGAACAGAAGAGTCTCTTCTTGATGCTCAGTACAACAGAAAGGGAAGCAGTCCAAGATAATTGCTTTTTCCTTCACTGAGCAGCTGTTTACATATTTATGCTCCCTTTTATAGTTCAAATGTCCACTGTAGTTCCACACTTCTCTCCTTGGCTGTCTTATCAAGAGCAGAACACCCAGCTCAACACCAAAATGAATTAATGAGAATTATGGGTTCAAATATGAATTCTGTCCCTAAAGGCATCTCAGTCTTTTTCCTGGGAATAACTTCTTGAACATGGAAATTCTTTGGGGATCAGTCCCTGCCTAAATTGATTCAAAGTGCAAATTTGGGCATGATGTTATTTTGCTCCAAAACATGTTTGGATTCTATAGTTTCCCAATTCAATTTTTGGTTAAAAAAGCCAAACTAAGCCAAGAAAACTTTGGGCCTTCTTTTGCCTCTGTGCCATGATTTCTTCATCCATATGTCTGTAAGGAACCGCATTTATAAGACTGCAAATAATGAACTTCTGAAGATTTTTCCCTGCTTGGACAGATGCCTTTAGGCAAAATCAGACCGATTTGTGCATATTTTAGCATATCAATTTGCTTTATAAAATATGCATGCCATAATTTGTGAGACGAGTTTCTCAAAGTGCAGCAAAAAGGAAGAAACTTTAATGCTGAATCAGAAAGGAAACAGGCTGTAATAGGAGTTTATCACAGAATTACAGTGTCATAGAATATCCTGAAGGTATCCACTGGGATCATCAAGGTCCAGTTCCTGTCCCTGCACAGAACAATCCTGAGAATCCCACCATGTACCTGGGAGTGTTGTCCAAATGCTTCTTCAGCCCTTTCAGGTATGGGACTGTGGCCACTTCCCTGAAGACCCTCTTCCAGTGCCCAGCCACCCTCTGGGTGAAGAATGTTCTTGTCATATCCAGCCTAAACCTCTTCTGGCACAGCTCCAGGCCATTCCCTCGAGTCCTACTGCTGGTCACAACAGAGAAGAGATCAGTGCCTGTCACTCCACCTCCCTCATGGGGAAGTTGTAGCCTGCAGTGAGGTGTCTCCTCTCCTCTTCTCCTGGCAACTGCCACAACAATGTTATCTGAGTCAAATGCAGAGTGTAGGGAAACAGAAGAGGTGAAGACTGGAGTTGTAAAAATCAGTTTGTTTCAGCAGCATGTGCAGTAGCTAAGGCATGAGTGTTATAATTCCTGTACGACCTTGACAGTGGCTCATGGGAGGAAAGGAAAAGCTTTTTGGCCTAAGAAATAAAATTTAATGCACATATCTGAAGTATGAATCCCTCAAATCTGCAAAGCAGAGTCAGGAAGGGAGTTTAGACTTAAACCATAGCTGAACAGTTGGATTGCTACTAAAAAAAGTCCCGTAATAGCTCCATCTGTAATTGACAGATTCTTGTGCAATTCATACAGAGCTGACCTTGATAACTGTGATATGCAGTATCTGCAGAACAAGTCTCTACACAAATGGCTTTGTTTTGTGTGCATCAGCTCTGTTCTTCTGAAGGGGCTGTAGGTTTGTGGGTTAAAGCTTGATCTGCTGTAACTCCCCAGTCTTGCTTGTATGGGGTTTGTTGTTTTGATTTTGTTTGGTTTGGGTTTTTTCATTGCAATGGCATGTACTCCTCAACAGGAAACTATACTATAACTCTAAACTCTATATACCTGTGCACAACTTCTGGCACAATGTAGGTAATTGTAACTTCTCTGTCATTTTCATAAAATAGATTCAAATAATTCCATTTTTTCTTGGATCATCTGATTGTTTGCTTAAACCTAGAGGTAAAAAGCATTACAAATAAAGACACTATCAGTTTCTTTTCCATTTAACCTGCCAGATCCTTTATCTGTCAATTAGGTCAACACTTCCTACTTAGTGTTGGGGGAGGGAATCTCTTTATCTGATTCATTGCCATTTGGGAGGTGGATCGTCCATATGGCTCCACTTGAGCCAAATGACCAGAAGGCTTCTTTTCTGAGTCATAAAGAGCTTGTTGGCTGACTTTAGCAAGGACATACTTTTGATAATTTATGCTCTTAACAACAGGTAACTTCTCAGTCAGAACAAAAAAGAAAGGAAGAGGGAGAGAGGAGGCAATCAAAGATAAAGAATACTTTGTTCTGTCAGGAGATGGAAGACTGGATTCTGCGCTTTGTGACAGTAAAATCCTTAAATATCAAAGAATCATAGAATAAAAGAATGGCTTGGGCTGGAGGGGACCTTAAAGACAATTTAGTTTCAACCTCCCTGCCAAGAGCAGGGTCACTTTCCATTAGACCAAATTGCTCAAGGCCCCATCAAACCTGGCCCTGAACACTGGTATGGATTGGGCAACCTCAGGTTCTCTGGGCAACCCCTTTCACTGCCTCACAACCGTCACAATAAAGAATTTCTTCCTAACATCTAATCCAAACCACTCTCTTTTGGTTTGAAGCCATTCCCCCTTTTCCTGTCACTACATGCTCTTGTAAAAGTCTCTCTCAATCTCTCTTGTCAGCTGCCTTCAGGTTTTGAACATAAAACCTACTACCATCCCCCAAATTCAGTCTTACATATTTTATTAAATGTTTTAAATTAAGCAGTTAGCTGCGTGCTCTGTAGCCAGTAAGAAGAATATTTCCCTAAATATTTTCAAGAAAGTCTTCCACCTATTTTTCCTAGAAATTCAGGTTTTGGAGGAGGTTAATTCCAGTTGTGAAGTTGCATAACTTGGATTATAAAGTGCTCTGAAGAAAAACAAAACAAAACAGTCAAATGAAAAGCTATGTGCTATTTTTTTTTTTTTTTAATATCTAAACCTCAATAAGAATTTTTCAAGTGTGTAAAAAGAACTTCACTCACAGAAAAAATGTTTACCATATTTTCTGATTCTGGACATTGATTGTTCTAAAAGAAACTGAAATAATGACAAATTCAACTACTCTAGAAACTCGTGCATCATAAACACAATAAGCTATGTCAATTTCTAAGTAATCTTTTTCTAGGATCTGAATGTGAATTGTGTTGTTTCACTCACATGAAATAACAATTCTCTGGGCTAAAAGTCAGCAGCATTTTTCCATGAGGAATGTAGACAGGTTATTATTTCACTTGTTTCTACGATATTACTAAAAGGCATAATTTATTTTTATTAGGACACTCATCTCCCATTTCCCAAATAGTAAAAAAGCTCTGATGGAAGACATTATTTTTTCTTCTTTTTTGTACTTTGCATGTGGTGAGGATGTTTTTGTCCTTCCATTGAGAAATAGTGTCAAGCAGGTATTTGTTCAGTAGAAAAATTCCCTAAGCAAAGATACACATCTATTACAGGAGTAAACTTGTTTCACCTCACTCTTGACTGCCAATTTAAGACAGAAGTAAATGTCACAGATTAATTTACAAATCTGAAACCTATTGCTGTAACTAGCCTGCAAAGCAGGCTGTCACTGTTTACCATGTAGGAAAGGTATTCACTATGCAGTTTCCACAGCACAGGCTGTTTTGCATAGTTTTGCATCCTTATAGGAGAATATGGGGAAATGGGCTATAGGGTCCCTGTTAGGCCAATTTAAGTGTGAGACATGGTTTAGGTCACTGTAAATGGGTAAACAAGCCCAGGTGGTCTCTGCAGAGAAGAATACAGCTTTGCAGCACCATATTTTGCTGACTTCTTATTTTGGTCTCCCTTTGGAGGGTTTTCCAAAAGAATGGGTGGGACAAATGGTGCGAGCCCAGAGGAGATCTCTCTTTCTATGAAGGTTGATGGCCCAAATGTTTACCCATGCAACTGAAAAATCTCACCAAAATTATTGTCCTACTGAGCTGCAGCCCTCAAAATCCTCTTCTCTGCAGACATAGGAGGGAACAAGGTGCAGGAGCAGGAGCTTGCCTGGATCTGGATGCACAAAACTTGGCGGTAGTGCCACCTACTTGCTAGATATTAGGAGATATGGGTGAGGGATAGCAGCTCCACCAGTTCCTGAACCAGGAACCAGCTGGAAGAAAGAAGGCACATCAGGATGTAAAAATATATATCAGGGAAATAAAGTGCAGAGATGTCCTGCTCACATGGTGTGCGGTCTACAGAAAGGAAAAAGCTCCATGAAGAAGCTTCTCCTCAAGCCTATGCCATTCCCCCTGACTTTTGCTGGTGGTAACAACAATCTGTCACCAAGTGTGAGTTGAACATGACCTCTTTGGACTGGCAGCAAGTGTTAAAAATCTCTTAGGAGATTCCAAAGAGTTCAAGTGGGTTCACGGAATGAGCTGAGGCAGGAGCAGTATGAGAGAAGGAGAAGATGTTTAGTGAAACACAGCCCAAGGAATTACAGGTTTTAGGCTTTGTGGATTTTTTTAATTTTTTCTTTCTCTGAGCTGAAAACAAGCCAAAAGGACTGGGTAGATCTGATTGCAAATAAAATATCATAGGATGACATGGAATGGAGTGGAATGGAATTGAATGGAATTAAATGAAATCTCATAGAATGGCATTGAATGGCATGGAATGGAATGGAATGGAATGGAATGGAATGGAATGGAATGGAATGGAATGG
>JANRMJ010000088.1:15208503-15219913 GCA_025584955.1 Alethe diademata
GAATGGAATGGAATGGAATGGAGTGGAATGGAGTTCTTGCTCATGATCTGCACTCTTTGCAGAAATCTCTTCACTAATGCCTCTTGAAAGTTGGTAATATGAAACCCAAATACTTTGTCTTCTCTATTAATTGTCAGATACCCATTTATTGTAAAGAACTCTTGGCAGTATTAGTGTATTTGTTCCATGTACTGCTACAAGATTTTTGAGAAGAAACACTACCGTCCTGCTCCCAAGGAAAAATGGAAGAGCTTCTAGTGACTGTTCTTGAATCGTTCCCACATGATTTAATAAAAAAATAAATATAAGTAATAAATAAGTGCCCTTATCCTGAAGCCTTGACCCTTTGGCATTAAGAGCTGCAGGAATGGGCAGCAGACTAGCACTCTCAGTGGGCAAAGTTATTTGAGAATTTGGAAGAAATTATGGTACTTAGCAGAGTTTGTGTGCCATTTATGTTTATATAATGTGATTTATTTTTACAAAGCCTCAGAATTCATTTTCCAGGTAGTAAATACCTTGAAAGCTTTCCATTTAACCATTGACATGACTCTTCTGCCTTTATATCATATTGACACTTAACAAATATTTGTGGGTAGCAAGAATTTACTTTCATTCAGAAAATGCAGTGTTTGAGGAGGCATAGTGAAAAATATTTTGCAAAAATTGCCTCTGATTTTTTAAAGGCCTTCACATTATGTCCTTGTAGGATATTAAAGTGGTGCCATGCTCTGATAGGCAGTAGACTTTAGCTTAAAAAACAGCCTTGAAGGTACAAGCCTAGAGGATGTTTGTATTTCCATAAGAGAAAAATGTCTCAGGCTTTTAACAATAAATTAACAGTGCCTCACAGCCACTGGGCAGAAGCTGCTCAACACAGAAATAAGTCTGTTGATGAGGGTTTCAAGACTAGGATTGCAGCAATAAAATCTGTTTGAAAGATACACATCCATTTTGCAGAAAAGTCAAAGAGTTCAGGAAGTGAATACTTTCATAAATAAAGAAATCTGTAAAGAATGAAGGAAGGACTCGTGTTCTCAAGGATAAATTCCTAAAAAATTGGGCGCAAAATGTGTTAGAACAGAAAAATATGTCTTATTTTGTGGGATGGGGTGAAGTAGGAATTGCACTTCATTTTGTTTTGCTTAGAGAGCTTGCTATGCAGATAAATTGGGGATTATATCCATTGAAACACATTCATAGGGGCAACAGTTAAAGCAGCATATTTGAGTTGTTTGGAAGGAGAATTGGGAATAGACCTTGAGAGAGATGGGTTTTACTCAGCTCCAGCTGGTAGTTAGCATCTTGTATAAATCTCACTTTGTTTACAGAAAAAACCCTAAAAAAATCATTACTTTGCAGACATAAGTTCATCCTACATTTTTGATAGAAATCTGAAGGTCAGCTACTGTTTTGTGAATCCCCTCTCCAGTGATCAGTGGGATACTATATCACCAGTATAAATTGGCTCAGGTCAGCTGAACCCATCTGCAGACAAATAGGTTACAAAGACAGCAAATTTTCCTGCTCCCTAGTACAACCTGATAAAAAGATGCCTTTTTTTTTCTTAAGGTTAGATTAATGTAAGACTGGAGAAGCAGATAGGAGAGCAAGACTACATCAAGGAATTGTCTTTATCCAACCTGGGGTGCTTTACAGCAGACACAACAGATGGAAAACAGTCCCTTGCAACTGACAACATTTCCCAATGTCCTCTATGTAGACCTTCAAATCAACACCTGGACTCAAGAATGTATAAATAATAGAAATGTGCCATATAGGCTACAGTTCTCCCATACTGGCTCACACTCTCAGGTAGTACCTTGTGCAAGCTGCTGCCTTTGACTGTCCTCCTGAGACCATACACAAAGGCAGCAGGAAGGAAGGCAGCAGAGCCTCCAGCTAAGTTATCTTTACTATTTGCAAAAGCCTAAAAATTTACTAAATTCCTCTTCTAGCTTATTTCCAAACTGTAAGAAGACATGTCTCCTTATAAACATTTCCGCTGGCAGTCTGTTTGCTCTCTTACTGACACCATCAGTGATGGAGGAATATCATGTCTTGAAAAGTTTAAATGAAAAAAATCAGGACAAGTTTAATCTGGCCTTGTTTGTGAGAATTTATGTGGCGCTTTTTTTTTTTACCAGCTCCAGCTCTTTCCAGAAACATTTGGATGTAGTGTCTAAATATTACAGAATCCTCAGACACAATTCACAGGCAGTGTTTTTTTTTTGTTTTTTTTTGCTCTGTTGGAGACACTTCAGACAAGATGCGTGACAAACTCAATATTTTGCTGTGAGGATCCCCTCTAGACAGGCTGCAGATAACCAAACAGCATTTATAAGAAAATGAGACTGACTCCAATTTTTCTGGTGAAGAGAAGGGCAGATTTCCACTGACAAATGTGATGAGCCATTTGGAAGGGCAGTCTCTAACTCAGGTCAAAACTCAGTTGGATCCAAAGAGTGACCTAAATTTTGGGGAACTCTGTGGTAAGTGTTTCTCACAACAGGCAATCATAAAGCAAGGGCCTGTATCTGAACCTGTTTTCTGCATGTTTGGTAAGGATGACAGAGATCATCCCTTCCATGGCAATCAGCCTGTGTCAGTCTCCATGTCTCATGCCACGATCCTACAATAGAGGTTTTACATGGTGGTAATCTTCCAAATCAGTGTGACTGCTGCCAAATGCTGCTCTGACAGTTTCCTTTTAATATAATAAATCAGTTCCAGCATTGTGGTGGGCCTTAGAAGTAATTTATTCAAAATCTAGCAGCAGCCAAGTAGAATCAAGTGATTTTCATAATGTATTTTAAATGAAAGTCATAAAGAAAAATCACTTTTATTAAGTGCTTGAAAAGTGCTCTTTCCCAATGCCAATTCCTTTGAAAATATATATGCTGACTCTATAACAATACCTTTTCCTGAGAAAGTGCTGTCATCTGCTATGAGATAAATTTATTTTTTGTGGTTGTGGAGTAGAGTTGGTTACATTATATGTTTCAAGAAAATTATCCAATTCATCTTTTTTTATGACTACATTATTTCTGACTGGGATCTATCATTACTTGACTGCTTGTACAGAACTCAAATATTTTCTGGTGAATCATTTTGTTTTTCCACATTCTCCCTCTCTATTAGTCCTTCATCAGTTGTCATCAAAAATTAGCTGCCATATTGTATGAGGCTATTTATCTCTGTTGTTTAAGTAACTTTCAGAAAATTGTCAGTTCACATCAGAGCTTATCAGAAATTCCCTGAAATGCTTCTGCTTTCCAAATCAAATATAGTCCCTCAGGAATTCATGTATTGATGAAATTTTCATCTGATACCTGCTACAGGAAAAAAAATAGGCTGGTGCATGGGTATCCACCATCCCAGGTTGAGTCTCTGGGCTGTAAAGTCACAGATTTTACTTCACAGGGTTTTTTGGGGTTTTGTTTGTTTGTTCGTTTTGCTTTGGTTTGATTGGTTGGTTTTATTGTTAGGAGAGAAAGACTGCAAAATTGCGGGCTGCATTTGCCCTCCGACCTATGCTCCCCAGGTCAGAAATACCAAAAACTGCACAGATGCAGGCAGGTCTGACACACTGCAGGAGTGTCAACCGAAGCGCCGAGAGCAAACCGAGGAGCCAAGAAGAAACAGCTACCAGAGGGTCTTCCTGGATGGCTGCAGTTAGCACTTGGATTCATTTGCTGAGACAGTTCCCATCCTGAGCTATAAATTACCCAACTGAACAAACAAATGGGTGTTAAATACCCAGCCTGTCTGCACAGCGGTGTGTTAAAGACACCTGAGCTGGCTCTAAGCTCGACAGCATTTCTGTGCAGTGCAGTGGCAAGCAGGAATGCCAGCGCCAGCGCCAGGGGGGAGCATGATAGGCATGTGTGACCAGCAAGCCAGCTCTCAGTATGGTCTGTCACACTGAGACTGCTTCTGCTTGCAGAGCTGGGGAGTTTAGCACTTGTCCCACAGCCACATCTCTTTGCATGACACCACTGCCTACCTACCACGGCTTTTGGTGCCTGAGACAGAACGGCCACAGCTGCTCCTTCCCACATGTCTTGATTGGTGTCCTATCTTTCAAGAGATCCATGTTTTCTCCTCCTTGATGTTCCCTGAATTGTTCTTGTAACACAGACAGCTAACCACCCTGTGTTTGCTCCTCCAGGCAGCCATACTCTTCTGTCTGCCAAGGCAGCAGTTCTCTGGCTGGGGGACATCTCTCTGTCCCTCTCACTTGGACATATGGTCAATTCCCCAAGCCTTTTGGTATTTAAGAGGCATTTGGACGATGCCTCAAACAACCTGCTTTAACTTTTGGTCAGCCCTGAGGTGATCAGGCAGTTGGACTGGATGGTCTCTTTAGGTTCCTTCCAAATGATAATATTGTAATCTAGTCTTGCTACACTGGGATATTCAACCCATTTGAGCTCAAAAATGTTCAATCCAATTGAATAGCTGGATGCAAGTCAGTTGGACACTGAAGAAAACCATAAAACACAGCAAATTTGCTTATACTGGATGATATTTTAAGCAGATATATGCATTCCAATGAAAATAGGTGTCCCTTGAACAGTGCTGTTCTGTTAGCCCAGAAACATTAACTCTTCCAGAACAGTACATTTGAAAATTATTCTAGATCTATGGGCCCAAATATAACACAGTATTTCTGCTTTTTATTCACTTTCTTCATCCATGCAGTGAGTTAATCCTATTTCTGGGCTTTTCTAGTCGCTGTTTACATTTAACATCCCTTTTGTACTAAATAATTGCATTGACTACTCCGTTGAAGACACTGCTTCTTGCCTGAGAAAAACTACTGAATAATCATTGTTTGAAAGTGAATGGGGCATGAAAGGGCAGGGATAGAGTCCTTTCAAAAATACCAAGAAATCACTATTCCCCAGGCTCACCCTGCTGCTGCTCTTTCTCTCATTTGTTTGCTGAGAGAGCACATCACTCTTACTTACTCTTTGTGAAAAGTGGTCACATCAGCCTGGGTATTTTATAAGTCCACCCTCTCCTAAGCAAAGTACAACAGTTTTCAGTGCTCCATATGTTGTGATTTTAATCTCTGATGTTCCCAAGGGCAGGAATATAAATTCCTGTACAAAAGGATAGCTGCCAGGAGAAAGTCCTTTAATCTAGCAGATAAAAGTCTAACAAGATCCACTGGCTGGAGGTTGAAGCTAAATAGTAGCTAATCTGATATTAAAGGCCCAGGCTGTTGCCTTTTTCTTTATTTTAGCAATATAGTTAATAATTTGAACATCTCCTGGTAGTGGCAGATAGTGAATTTCTTATCACTTCAAACCCTTAGCAAGGCAAAGCAAGGGGAAGTTATTCAGCCAACTTTTCTTAGCCAGGTAATTCAGTGCCTAAATTAAGAGAGCTGTCTAAAAGTCTAGCGAGAAAGGGGAACTCAAGACAAAGGGGTTGCAGAGGAGAAGCCTAACAGCTGATCAAAACATGTCTGCTTGTTATGAATGCAGGTTATAAAGAATAGAATAGAATAGAACAGTTGAAAGGGACCTAAAATGACCATGTAGTCCAACTGCAGGGCTGACCAAGAGCTAAATCAGATAGTTAAGGGCATAGTCCAAATGTCTCTTAGACATGGGTAGGGTTGAGGTACTGAGCACCTCTCAAAGCAGCCTGGCTGTGTTATGGATTAGCACTAGGCAGCTTTTCTACATTTGGATGGGACAGATAGAGTGAGGCATTCCAGGGTTTTGACAAAAACGTGCTCCCCCATCCCTCAGTCACCCCACAAGAGCTGTGGGGAGCTGGGGATATGGCTGCACACCCCTGCCCTGATCTGAAGGGCTCTGTGACATTACCCTGCACAGTGGAGGCTGCACAGATGGAGAAGGTGCTGCAGAAACAGGGGACAGATGTGGCCCTGCTGCAAACCAGGTTTTCCTTGAGTGGTACCCAGGCTGTCCAACACTCCCTTCCCAGACCAGGCTGAGTCAATGTCACTGCTGACACCACAGAAACCTGCTCACCACAGCCAAGTTCTTAAATACCACGGTCCTTATGTCCGCTTGCACACCAATCTCCTTCCCAAATCTATGACAAATAATGAGGAGGTCTCCTTCTCCTCTTTTCCCTATGCTTCCACACAGGACCAAATTCTACTTTTGCTCCTTGTTAAACATCAAAGCTGAGAGCAAATAGGGAAAATCTCCTTGGTTGGACTCCGAGGACTGTAAAAGAGATTACATCATCCTCTTTTCTTTTTTTTTTTTCTTTTTTTTCTTTTTCTTTTTTCTTTTTCCTTCTGCTGCATAGAAACCAGCCTTCTATTCTGCATACAGCCACATTTTCTGCCCATATCCACTCTCTCAGACTATGCTGTGATGCCAGCCAAAGCCCATCCTCTGGAGAAGGACCTTCACCTGACCCATCCCCAAATATAAGATACATGTGGGTAAGGATGTAACTGGGCATTTCTCCCTTTCTTTTAGGCACAAAAGGTAAGGTTGAATTTTCCAGCTGAGAGGTAAAAAATACGTAAATTCTAATAGTTCCATGTGACAGCCTAAATGTGGGGGAGAGTCTTAAGGAGTGTGAAACAACCTTGATCTCTTGCCTGGTACAGAGCAGCTGAAGACAGGCAATGATGATGTACACATAACAGATCTGTATTTTGCCCTGGGCAAAACTGTTCTGGCTAACTAGACAGTAGCTGGATTACAACTTCCTCCTTCTTTACATTTCAAGATTGGAAAGGCAATGTACTAACAAAACAAAACAAAAAAGATACAGAAAAGGAGAGAGACAAGAGCACAGAGGAGGCCTGGAGGGAAAGAAAAATATTCAAATAATGGAGTGAGGGTGAGGCTGGCAAACTTTGTGGCAGTGAAACAACAGATGGACTGTAGTTTTAGTGATTCATCACACAGATGGTTCAGCAGATGGATTCTGTTGGGTTCATACAGCTTAGGTAGAAATATCAGCTGCTGATTTTGACAGGCAGGGCAGCTTCAGCAGAGGCAGTATCCTTGATTTGCTTTCCCTTGTACATGTCCTGTTCTCCCACAGACTGGCAGTGCAGGGACAATGCTGAGTGCCACAGCACCATCCAGCCTCTGCACTCCTTACATGCCACATGGTTCAAGATTTTCTCTCTCTGTTTTCAGAAGGAAAAAGGTACAAGTGGATTTACCACCTCATTTCTGCCACCCAGTCAAGTGACAAATGTTCCTTGGGAAGCAAAAATGTCTACAGATTGTGATGATTTCTGTCTATTAAAATTCTGTCAGCCTGGATGGCATTTCTGACAGAGTATAGCTTCTCCAAGGGATGAAACATCATCCCAGTTTCTCTGTGGGGGTCTAGATTCCCAAATAATCTATGATCATTTATGCAACAAAGAGGAATTAAAGCACAATAAAATTGCTAAGATACAGCAAAACACCTCCACTTAAATGTTTTACTTGTGGATGTTCATAGAACTTGTGGATATGTAGGCAGGACATTTTTTGCCATCTTTACCCGAAAGTACAGCTTTCCAGCTAATGAGAAGGATGAGAATATAAACAATATTAATTTGTTTACATGTAGAAATCGTCTTGCACGTACTCTTCTCAACAGTCTGTCTTGGCCTCAGATTCCAGTTTCTTGATAGCAAAACTCACAGGAGTAAGAAAATCTTTAAGCAGATGTGCAGTAGGTTGTATGAAAAAACTCTTCATGTCTGGTCTTGAAATATAGCTAGAGAAAATGTAAGCAGCTGAAGGAAAGCAGTGAATAAAGAAGTGTCGGGGGTGGGGGATGGTGAAGAAATAACAGGAGTGATTTGGGTCAAGATTACTTCTAGAGAAGGGCAGTGGAACAGATTCTGTTAGGTGTGCATAGATGGTACTACAGGTTTTGAATTTGGATAGAAACTGTCAGTGTTCTTAAGTGAGAAATATTATCATTGGCATCAGGAAGAGTCGAGATTATGAGATACAAACTGAGACAAAAATTCTATTAATGAGGTAAGACTCAAATATGCCTGCAGGTAATGGCTGACTGACTTTGTCACTCTACTTTCTCCAAAGCAGCAGGAGATGAGAATTTTTTCTTGGTAAATAATAAAACCTTTGTAAAATTAGTTGAATGTGGATATGACTTGTAATGTACTTTTTTTCCTTTTTAAGCCAGAAGAGCAAGAAGAAATTAAAGAAAATAATAACCTTCTAAAAAATATTCCCAGCATTAATTAAAAGAATTCTTTCTGAAGGAAAAAAGTGTACTTTTTAGCAAGGATATCTATGCCTGGAGTTGAGGACGCACAGTAAGAAAGTAGGAATTGCTGAAAAAACCCTGCAACTTCATAAAACAACTAAGCAAGCAAATAATTACAAGGACATATTTCAGCCTGATGTTTCACTTTCCACATCACCTTTGTAGCCACCACTTGTCCTGGAACATCCACAAAGCTCTGTGGTCCCTTAGAGGAGGCTTCCAGAGACACTGAATTACAATGCTACTCAAAGCTACAGGCATGTTTTGGCACAGTGCATAAGAGCCACTTTCTCACTCTTTTTCTCCTCCATTCCACCTTCTTCCTTGATGACAAATCTCAGAAACTGTCCAAGACTTCCACATAAGGAATGTTGCCACTGTCTCTTCTTCATCCGCTGATGAACAGGATCACTGTGTTAGGAGTATCATCTGAATTCCTGACAATTTCATATTCCCAGCAACATAGTTTGCAAATGTGTGTTACCATTCCCTGCAAGTAGACGTGTAGATGGTGTGTGGAGTTTAACTAGGAAAGAGAACAATGGGCCTGCTCTCAAATCCACTGACAGTGAAGGCAGCCTAGAAAGTTCTTGCCTCCCAGTTCTGAGGCCAAGTTTTCCCCCTTGATACTTGCATTTTGCCAAACTCAGTTTCCTTTTCCTCCCTTCTTTCTCCTGCCCTAGTCTAAGTAGAATTAAAATGGAACTTTTGAACATTGTGTGCAGTTTCAAACAGCGGCAAATCAAGAAGAGGCACAACTGATTGCTAATATAAATTTTTGTTTTGCTTCTGAGCTTTTGACCCTCTCCATTGAGCTACTTTTTTCTGCTTTTCCTGCAAAAGAAAAATCTCTTACCCTGCCCCCAAAACTCTTTCCAAATATATATATTGCTACTTTCCAGTTTATTATTGAAGTGTCCTAATTATGCAGACATTCTGAGAAAGAAAGCTGGAGAAGACAAGTTGCTAAGAAAAGTTTTCCAGTTTTTGATCTAAGATATCTTTACCCCTATTAGTTTAAAATCAAGCTTTTTAAAGTCCCACTTTTTAAGAGAATTGACTGGTTATAAGGTGAGATGAAGGGGAAAATGAATATTTAATTTGTAAATGCCAAATCTAGTCAGGCTCCATAGAAACAAATGTGACATCAGTCCACAGAGGGAACTTGGTATCTGAGTCTGCTAAGAAGGAGGTCTGCTCATACTGACCCTAAATAAATACACCTTGTCCAACAAGCTAGAAAACACAAAATATCTCTTTGCTCTTAGCTTCTGCTTTAACACAAGTGATGGGATAGGACAAAGTCGAAATCTTCTCACCAGAAGCCAAAGTTTTTGACAAGAGAAGTTTCTTCTGCTGTGATATTTTGCATCTTAGGCATACAACATCTTTTGAATTTTTCAACCACACTGTACCATTCTCCTTTCTGCTCTTCAGATTATCTCACTGCACCATAGAGGTAGAGACAGCTTCATGCTTCACAGGAGGAAAAGTGGTCTGGCATTGAGGGTGTGAAGGAATGTTTGCTTTCATTCCCACTAGCAGAAAATACTGTGCTCCTGTTTCAACTGTTAACTCTGTCATTTTCATTTTGGTAAGAAGTGGCCTCCACATCAAGTGCTGTAATGGTGAATTTTCAAAGGCAGAGTGACTTTCTCTCAGAACCCCAAGCAGTGAGTGTGTTGTCACAGCGTTTCAACCAGCCAGGGTCGTGAACTGCTGAGATGGGCACAGAAGCTGTTGTGGTTTTGAAGCAGAGCCTCAAAGACTCATATTTAAAACGCTTGCCAGCTGAAATATTTTTGTTCAAACATAAAGCTACTGAAAAACAGTGCAAGGCACAAGGCACCACCAACCAAAACTGTTCAACTAAATCTTACTCCTGCTACAAAACCCCTTAATTTTGGAAACTTTTGTTCTATATTTGCCAAACAGAAGAAAATGAACCCGAACACTAACAGAGCCCTGAAAGTGTCCCTCCTAAAACTGCAGAATAACATAGAGATTTACTGTACTTGTGTGCAAGGAGAACATGCCTAGGGGTACAGGACTGGACAAATTCAGCCATTCACAGATCCACACTTAGTGAAAGACTCAGGCAGAATTATTCTGCAAATGTCTGAGGCATGGATGAGAAAAGCAGCTCTCTCTGGTCTTTTATATCAGAAAGGAGATGAAAAAGACTCTGAAAGTGGCCTCCAGATGACAAGTCTTCCAGCACAAAAGCCCCTTAGAGATGCATAGCATATCCTTCAGCTGAGCCTTTCAGTGAGTTCAGTCTCCTGATGGCCCTTACAAGTGTCAGAAATTGTGACCATCTTTTGTTCCTCTAGGTCTTAGCAGTGATAGTTCAGCAAGTTTCCTGGGGGAAGGTTCATTGCTGACTGATTGTGATTAGCAGCTAGAGCACTTTCTTTTTTTTCATCCCATAATTTTCCCCAAATACGTTAACTCCAAGGCTGAACCTGCTTCATTTTTATACAAAGGAGTATTGAATATCTTGCAGTAATGTATTGTAATTTTTCCTTTAAAGGATATTTCATTGTACAGCTTAGCACATTAAAGTTTGAGGATTCCAGAATTAACATTTATCTGTGATACTCTAGTTTGCCTTCCCATGGCTCAAGCTTTAGGGCATTACCTATTAATCCTATATTATTTGGCTCCTCCTGGATCTCTGTTTCACTCACTGAACATCTAGTTCTTCATTTTTCTTTCCTTTTCATTTCTGGTGAGGCCTGATTAAATGCATAGCAACTCTTATTTACTGCAATGCTTCCAAATCTTCCCCTCAGGACAGAAGCAGTAATTCTGCAATGTATCACTACCAAATTGGACATATGCACACCATGAATATTCATTAATTCTCCCTTGCAGAGCCCTTTGTGAAGGGATGTGCTTTTTCTGCTTGAACTTTCACCCAGGCTCCATGGATGGCAATGTTGGGGATTTATTTGCTCGTTGGAGGTACTGCCAAACAGGACATAAAAAGAACCTTGATTTTTAGAGTAATTTACACCAATTTTTTTTTGTGATGGAGATGTGATCAACCTGGTCTTGTGAAAGGTGTACCTGCCCACAGCAAGGGGTTTGGAACGAGATGATCTTTAAGACCCCTTCCAACCCAAACCATTCTATGATTCTATGATTCTATGATTCTATGATTCTA
>JANRMJ010000088.1:15220013-15236455 GCA_025584955.1 Alethe diademata
CCCTTGCAGAGCCCTTTGTGAAGGGATGTGCTTTTTCTGCTTGAACTTTCACCCAAACTGCATGGATGGCAATGTTGGGGATTTATTTGCTCGTTGGAGGTACTGCCAAGCAGGACATAAAAAGAACTTTGATTTTTAGAGTAATTTATACCAATTTTTTTTTTTGTGATGGAGATGTGATCAACCTGGTCTTGTGAAAGGTGTACCTGACCACAGCAGGGGGTTTGGAACGAGATGATCTTTAAGTTCCTTTCCAACCCAAACCATTCTTTGATTCTTTGATTCTATGATTCTATGATTCTATGATTATGATTCTTTGATTCTATGATCCTGTGATTCCATGATCCTATGATTTACACCATGCAGATTACAAACTTGGGTCCATTTGCAGATGGGATTTCAGCAGGGCTGGGTATGACCTACCTCTCCTACCAAAGCAAAAATGCAATCAGAATAGATGAGAGACACACTTAAGCAACAAAAAATGCAGCCCTACAAGCACATTAAGCATACTACTCACAACTGTAGTGTCCTGGGATATAGAAAGGAAACAGATATTGGATCACAAACACAGCAGAAAGGAGTGAGAGTGAGGTGTGCTGACCTGGGCACAGAGCGGAGATGTTAAAGCCCCCAGAGGATCCTTCTGCTCTACATATTTATTCTGTGTGTTCTCTTTCTCTCCCCTTTTCCTGGAGGCAAAATGATATGAGCAATGTTTTCTTATGCTCTGTGTTAGCTAGGCTGTATGTTTCATTATTGATAATAGAGTCTATGAAGTATACATTATATCTAGGATGGCTTGGGGATTTTTGGGTTTTTGTTTAGTTGGTTGTTTTTTTTTTAAATTCCAGGTCTGGATTCTCAACTATTTTTTAAGTATCTCATATCATAACTATGTCTTTCTCCCAAGCAATCTGCAGTACTTCCTGCAGCTAAGAGATGGGTTAGAAAAATGAACTCACTGTGCAAGTTGCCAGATGCACATCTGATGATCTAATTGTTTCCAGTTGAGAACAGACTCATAAATTAGGCTACCAGCATTTCAGAAACTTGTCCAAATCAAGGGCAAATTACAAAGCAGTCACTTCTCTCCCACAATGTACCTTATATTGGTAGTGACAATGGACACATGACAGGAAAGGCATGACTCTTTCTTCCTCTTGATAATAGGTTCCTTAAACCTTAGAAATATTTTGCCACTTACCTATTGAGCCATTCCAAAACGTGATTATTCTCCAGCTTGCTGTTGTGCATTGCCTTTCCAACTGGAAGGATTTTGGGGCAGGACTGGGAATTTCTTTGTAAATTTTAACTCCTGTACTTGGATGCTCTGTGAATTCATTACTTTTTGATACCACCTGTGTGATGCCACAGCTTGTGATTGTGAGCATGAGCACAACCAGGCCCCATAATGACTATGCCTGGACTGTACAGAAAAAAAACCAACAAAACAAAGCACAAATTGGGGCTTTATATAATTCTGGGAGGAGGTACGTCTGAAGCTAAATTGCTTTGAATTTGTTCAGTTTTAGAACCCTGCCATCTTGTTGTCAAGAACAACTTTATGGTAAATACTGCAGGTTCTGGTCAGGTACAGTCAAAATAATGCTTATACTAGAGATTAATACTCATGTCTCCATAAGACCAGCAAATTTATGACTGTTTGGCATGGAGACTAAATGCCCCAGGATCTTTGAAGAAAACAAGTCAAGTTTGTCAAGATCCCAGGACTATATCTCAGGGCCAGGGGTTGGACTTGATCCTTGTGGGTCCCTTCCAACCTGAGATATTCTAGTCTAGTCTAGTTTAGTCTATAAAAAAGTCTGCAAGAAAAGAGAGACTTGATCATCAAGACAGCACAACATTATCTATGTAAAATGCAGCTCCTGACTAAAGAGTTTATTTGGGATGTGAATATATTAAATATCAATGTAAGGTGTCACACTACTAAGAGAGCCTCCTGTATTTGCTGTATCTTTGCAATATAATGTATATGTTTAGCAAAGAGTTGTAGTGTGGTTTCCACAACCATATTTGATGCTGTAATTTATTAAATCAGCCACAGCATCACAAAATCTGAAGGCCCATACTCAACTCAGTGATTTTTAGACACATCCCAAAGAGTCTTGAAGTGGAACTCAGTCAGAGATCTTCATGTAGGTGCTGGAGAGAGAGATGAAAATGTTATATATTTATCACACATTTTTAAACTCACCTTTTGATTTGGTAAACTGTGGCCAAATCTTATCTCTGTAAACTCTGAAGGGCTCATGCATAATATGAAAAGTTCCACAGCCTTATTTCCTTCCAGAAATGGTCCATTTCACCCAGAAATTGTGCCACCCAGAATGCATATGCCACAGCTTTTTTATTTGCACAAATAGAAATATACACCTTCCCCAACTTTCCTTAAGTTTTTGCTCACACTTGCTTTGATTGCTTAATTAATATTGCATTGTTTTTCTGTTCTGTCTCTCTTTTTTTTTCTTTGAAAGAACTCTCCTTCTAAGAGGATCAGTCCTATAAATTCCAAGTTTGTTATAAGAGAAAAAAGTCAATAAAAACCAGAACTTATAAAAGACTGTGCCTCTCACTGGAAAAACTGCAAATCTCTCACCAAAAAAAACCTGACCAGAGGTTATATTGCAATTTTTTATTTTATCACCATGTTACAATTAATCAGCTTTTTTTTTTCCAGCTCACCTCAGAATTTTACTACGAGAATTGATTTTGAGGTGTGAATTATAAAGAAATAGCTCCCATGACTTTATTAAAATCCACATAGATAGGATGTTTTCTCCCTGCAGTCCTTTATCCTGGTACCTGCTCAGAAAAGCAACTGCGTTCAGTTTTTTGTTTGCACAACTTTTGAAGATTACCTTAATTTTTCTTTCCTTTTCCTCATTTCCACTAAAATTTATTTAACAGTCTGTGTTTAATGCCAGAGCTCCCAGATTATACCTGATCATCTCACATCTGATGGCTTTAATTCCAAGTTATTGGAGTTAATTGACACTCCATGTATTTCAGCTATCTTTTAGAACACTGAGTCAGCTTGGAAGGCTGCTGCAAGTAACCATTAACCAATGGATAAAACGGTTTAAACTGCCAACACAACATATGAACTTTTATCCTGTTCACAAACCAAAATTTATTTCTGAGCTGTTTTGGTGCTTTTGAAATACTAATGATAGTCACTCAACTGTTGCCTGCAACTTCACACCAGGTGATATAAATCAGAGAATTGTGTGCTTCTTCAGATGTAGCTGTAGCACAGACATTTTCATACCTTCAAAGTTCTGATCTAAAGGAGAAACAAATATATGCTACAGCTGGCACCCTGAATTATGCTATGTGAAGTAAATACTTGCATTTGAACACAGTTACTTTGAACCCAGTGTGCTGGAGTGGGAGAGGTTGAATGTATTAGGGACAGAGAATAGTATTTTATTTGCAGTAAATAATTCTTTAAGCCTGATAGAATTTATTTTCATCCCTATGCTTTTCATATTGCCCTCTGCCCTTAAAAATCTGCTCTCAGACTACTGTCTCTGCTGAGATGAAAAATAACTTGTAGCAAATGACTTTATTTACTTGTGGCACCATGAAGCTGTTCTTGAGTTATTCTCCATTTTTAATGGCAATGAGTAGACACTGTTGACTTCAGGCATGAAACTAAATAATTTAACCATAATAGCAGCACCAAACTTAATATAATTGTGTCGTGTTAACAATGCTGGGTTATAGTCTGCTGTCATTGTATTGTAATTAAGGCAGTAAGGACTCCTCTGCCCTGCACAGAGTAAAAGCAAATAAAAGTAAAAAAATACAAAAAAAATACAAAATCTTCAGAGCAACAAGGGCACATTACTAACAGCTCTGACTTTATATCTTTTCAAAATGAGAGTTTAAAATGAGAACCTGCAGCTGGACTAGAGCCACTGCTAGAGCAACAAGGCAGCAATGGAGAAGTGCATGGCTGCAGTGGCATCACAGGCAGCTCTGTGCACTGTGTGTCAGGGCATAAAATGCTTTGTATCTTCCTCTGCAGCCCTAGAAATAAATACATTTTACCTGATTTATAAAAAGTGATCTAGATGGATGTTATCTCACCAAATGTCTTCCCTGCTTGGGAGTCCAGCAAGATACAGAACAGATGACTCAGGTGAGAGAGTTGTTATCCATTTTAAACACCTTCCTCTTCCTCCCCAGTGTTTGCAGTCCAAATGTTTAAGAACAAAAGCACTTTACTGCTTCTTGTAGGGTAACATTAGTGACACTATTTGGAGAGAGGCACAAGAGCTGCCTTCCACAGTAACCAAATGTTTCCCATTCCTCAGTACAGCATGACAGCATCTTACCATTATTTTACAAATGTAATGGTTGACTATAAGTAATGTAATATGTAAAGAAAGATATAGAAGCAAAATCCTGGCACATCCTCCTGCACATTTGCTGAATATGTGACTACTGTGTTCCTATTGTGTGTTTAGAACACAGTTTAGAATTTGAGGCAAAGGGAACAAAAATGTTCTCTGCAATACAAACACAAGATTAAGACATTGACAAGGTGTACAGGGCTGCAAAGTCCCTTGGTGAAGTCAGGCTGCAGTGACTGGTGCCATGGGCCCAAAACAGGGGAAATATTTATGGCAAAATTGGCTATGCCAATTCACACAGATCGCACTCGGGTCCCAGATCCCATTGCTAACTCTTTGCTGCTCTCTCCTATGAATAAATAAACAGACTTGCTTTTCCTCATAGAATGTGACCAAAATATTGGCACATGCTGGCACGAGTTCCACTGGACAATGTTCATATCTTGATGTACTCTAAAGAGTTTATCATTCTTTTGGACAACTTGTGGACTCTACACGGTCAGGAGAAGGCATTCACAGTGAAGCCGTGTGTGGCTTTTAGAAGTTTATAAAGAAGCTTTTAGCACCTGGTAAGTTCAGGCTGTTGGTGAGGGAAATTATACTTCTGACAGGTCACAAAACAATTGCAAGATTTATAGAGACATGGCTGAAGGGTTGTGCTTGTGAAGGAAGGAGAATAATTTTTTTATTGCTTCAAGGAAAGATTTTCACTGAAATGAATTACTGTCATGAGAATCAGAGTGATTTAGCTAAGAATTTGAGTACTCCACTAATGATCTTTTCTTACAGCATTAAGAATAAATGTTCCATGGCCTCTGGCTCCAGATGAGATGACTGTGACACAGAAGCTGCACAGGGCAATGCAGAAAGGAATGTGAGCAGGCACCACTATGAGGTTCTGTCCCTGGGTGGACACGAGCTTTTACACCACCACTCTTCACACCTTCCTGTAGCAGAGATGTGTTCTTCCTGCAGAACAGTAAATCCCAAAGTGTGCACAAGAGAACTGTCTCCTGTCTGCTCTTGGACATCTATTGTGGGACAGAAAAAAAAAAATTTAAAAAAATATAAAGGAAAAGAACCCAACAAAGCATCATTCTCAACAATTTACTGCTCCGTGGAGCTGGTTGGAAGATTTCTCCTTCACACAGAACCATTTCCTCATCAAGTGTGGTCTTGCCACACCTGAAGAATCCACTAGAAACTCCTGGATAGAAATAATCTGAGAAGTGCTCTAGAGCACATCTGCTGCAGATACACCCAAGAAAACAAGATGCTCGCCACATTGATTGTCTAGTGTCCTGTATGAAGTCCTGCCTTTTGTCCCTTGTATCTCTCACAGAACAGGCTGCTAACTCATGCAGAATTCATGGTGGCTGTTTGACGGGGTAATGTTGTTCCACAGTGTTTTAAAATAGCACAGGTCAAGGTTGGTAACATGATTTGATGAAGCCTAATAGGTTTGTTCTGCCCATCTTTTGCAGTGTGTCTTGTTGGGGCTTTTTAAGATGAAGTCAAGCAGACAGCACATTAGATTTCGAATGTCACA
This sequence comes from Alethe diademata, assembly GCA_025584955.1. Taxonomy (NCBI): domain Eukaryota; kingdom Metazoa; phylum Chordata; class Aves; order Passeriformes; family Muscicapidae; genus Alethe; species Alethe diademata. The sequence continues at coordinate 15,225,945 of JANRMJ010000088.1, forward strand.
CCTCACCAAAATGTATCCAGCTGCAAAATTGTATCTAACTCTTAGAAATATTAACATGCAGACAGCATGTTTCCTGGTATGAAATGATATATATTCCTTGCCTCTTAAATGAAGCATAATCCACAAGGTATAATTGCATTAGATGTGAAGTAAACTTGAAGCTGTGGGTCATAAATCAATAAATAACTCAGCCTGCAGCCTCATGGTTTATTGATTCACAAGCTGTTTATCCCCCACCACCCACTATATATTCTGCATAAGATGCAATTATTGCTGAATTATCCTTTTTTTGCATGTACATAGACTTAGATGTCTCATCAGAACAAATACATATTTCAAAGATACAAGAATCCTAACAAGATAGCTTTGTTGTCTTTGTTAGTCTTAAAAGTGTATTAAATTAATTTGAGCCTTTTGTAGTCCTCACCCAGCATATTCATTTGGTGATTACAATCACACCATTATCATCATTGCTTTGATTATTTAGGACTCATTAACCTGGGTGAAATAGATTGTGTTTGGCATTAGGCTTTTTCTGCCTGGGGAAGTGATACAGCTCTGAGCAAACTGTGGGCTGAAGCAAAACTGCTGATGTTCCTGAAGTCTAGGTACAGTTTTAAAAAAGGGGCTATCACTATGGGAAATTCGGATTGTGGTACACATGGGTACAGAATCTTTTGAGTCATTTGGGAAAGAACTTGGACTTGGTTCCATGTTTGCCTTGAACTTCTGGTCTCAAATATCAAGAAAATCTGCAGAACTGAGGGCTTGAGTAATACCTATGCAAGGAAAGAATACAGTTCCGTAAATCTGTCAGCCCAGCAGATCTCAAGAGACACTGCAGCAGTCAGAGCAGTAGAAGCAAAAAGCAGCAGCATGAGGACACGGGAGGAAACTCATGGACAAGTAGAGACTTGAGTGAACAGGGGAACTATTCCCTGAAAAACAGAGACCCATGGAAGGGAATAAACTGCAAGAAGCAGAGCCCACACTGGCAGTGCAGGATATTTAAGCAGGCCAAGCCCATCAGCCCAGGAGACTGAAACAGGCAAGCATTTACATTTTGCAGGGGGAGGTGCCCAGCAGTGTAAAGTAGTTGTTGGCAGCATTGTGACCAGCCAGGAAAAGGCAGTGTCCTCTGCTTTTCCTGAGCTTTTGGCACCCAGCAGAAACAATGCAGCTACACAGGCAGGGCTCCTGCTCAAGCATGTGACCACCCAGGCTTCTGAGTGTGGGATGTATGAAGGGATATTCTGAGAGGTGGGAAGGGATTCCCTGCGGGAAAGCATGCCCAGATCGATGACCTGCTCTGTTTGGTGGCCAAGCTGCTGCAGGAGGAGGTGGCAAACCGAGGAGAATTCCAGAATGTGCCACAGAGAGATTGGTCAATGGAGATGTACTCTGCCATCTCTGAGGCATGGAAGCCAGCTCAGCGTGGCCACTACGGAAAAAGGTGCAGGATTTGCTTTGTGCCAGGAGAAAGGCAGCTTTACAAGGGGTCAAGAGAGGTGGAAGAAGGCTGCAGCACAGGGCAGAAAGGGAAAGCTCTTCTTACCCTCTAATTGCTGTACAGAGCAGGTGTGGGGCTCTGGGTACCTTAGATAAAGCACATTAGGTAGAGGAGGAACCTATGCAAGAAATCTTGACAAGGTCAGAGAGATCAACCCCTTGCAACAAAACCTGCAACAAACCAGCTCCCAGAAGAAACAACAGTGAGTTATGGCCATTGGTGTTTTTCTGTGTGGAACAGAAGCACCCACTTGCAGACAGGACCCTCTTTCCAGAGAGGTTTGCTGCCTCCCTGGGGCACACATTAGATATTTTATCACTAAGACTGAGGAGCCTATCATAAGCTTCAGACCATTATTCATTTCTACTCTTTCACATGAGTACTAACAATGGTGCTGAGGGAAGCACCCACCTGGTGGATGAAGGGAAGGTGGTGGATAAAGCTTTTCTGCATTTTAGTGACAAGTTGATTTTGCAATTAGTTATAGTAGACTGATTTATGAACAATGTCAGGCAGAAGAAATCTTATTTTAGCTCCAAAACTTGCAGTGTCATTTCCTTTCTTTTAATTAAATGGTAATGATTCGTTTTATGACCAATCTGGCACTATTTAATTGACAAATAGTACAATCTTTTTTTCTCTTGGAAGAGATAAAGACCTCATTACTCATCAGAAGAAAGGGCATATAGTGCTAGCTGTTACAGAAGTCTACATGGCAATGGGTCAGAAATGCCTAAATCATCATGTGTGTCTGATAGCAACATTCCTGAATTGCTACAGATGCTGAAAATTTTCAAATCCCAGAGTTAACTCAGCATCAGACAATCTATGCTTTCCTAGTTCAAGGAAACAGGATAATGTTGAGGGAAGGCCAAAAGTCTGTTACATGTCCTGTTTCATGTAATCATCAAATGGGGGCATGGAAAATTTTGTGCAGAACAGTTGCATTAACAAATTTTCACACATCACTGATAAACTAAAGGAGCAGAGATTTTTTGCCTAACTGGTATATAAACTTTCAGGCACTCAACCTATGTACCTGTATCCTTGAGTGAGGGTCTGATTTTTTCATATATACATCCAAATGGATAAAGATCATCAGTGATAGTGTCTGTCATAGTAAAATACTTACCTATTCCTCATTATGAGATTTGAGATAGGTAAGGGAAAATATAAGTTATGTATTTACGTGAGATGTTTTGATTTATTCATTTAAAATAAGTTTATTTTATCTGAAAATTGAGAAAAGGGCTTCACTGCACCATCCCTTCTCCAGATATCCAATATATGAATTTCTACATGCTTATAGTCTTTTCTGTGGAAAAATTCTTCCGTGTTACAGAAAAGGTACTGAAACCTAAAATACACATAAGCCAAACAACTGATATCAGATCAAGCACTGAGACTCCTCCACTCCTGACTGTATGTCATTTTGTGTTTGAATTGCATCCAGTAATGATAACGAGGACTAACAGATTGACAGATGAGATTGTGTGATAGATAACTTGCAGTTTGTCATCTTGACAATGCACAGCAGTGAAACCAGCTACTATTGCATTTTAATGCAGTGCTTGCTCTGTCTTATTTATTATAAGCCATGCACAAACCATGCACATTTTTAACAAATATAAACATTTCTACTTATGAAACTTGTAGGACAGCCCTTCTTGGTCAAGCCCAAGAAGCACCAGGTGCTAGAGCTGTTGATGGATTTCTGAAATCCATCATGGAATGAAAGAGCAGCTGGCAGAAGAGTCTTTGTGTTTGGCTGGTAGCAGGAACAACGTGAGACTGAGGACAGAGCCACTTGAGATAATGTGTAAACAGTTTGTAACAGTGACAGGGTAATCAATAGCCTTAGGGTGGATTCACACAGCTGGTTACCCTGCATCTGCTCAGAGCGTGGAGTGAATGATGGAGGCCTCCCCCAACACTCTTATCCATTCACACATCTCCATTACGGCCGGACAGCATGTGTAAAAGTTATTTTATGGGAAGCTGAAAAAAAAAAGACATGAGAAAATAGCTAAGAACACTCAGCTACAAAAGAAATCAGATTAGGTATGTGTCACCTTGTGAAGTAAAGCTGTCACTCACATAGGTTGAATTCAAGAAAGCTGCCACTCATCCTGCTAGATCACAAGTATGGCATGCTTTAGACAGTCCAGGCACCAAGTCATGCATATGCTAAGCATGGCAGAGTGAGTGGAAGAAAGGACTGGCAAGTGTGGGATCTCACTACTGCATGACCAAGTAGAGCCATTGTTTCACATTACAAAGAACTGCTATCAAAGCATAAAACCTATAATTGAACCATGCTAAATATGTATTGAGGTCAATGAACTTTATTAAAAAAATTGATTATGTTTGCTATTTTCTCAGTTAGTTGCTATGCACTTTAAACCTTGTTTTTGTGTTTCTTTTTTTCTTAAACAGTAGCATTCCATGCAGCCAATTTAAAACCTCTTGGGCAGACCTGTGATATTGACTTATTTTATAAACCCCTTTGGAGCTCAAGTATTGATTGTTGTGCCTCATTCAAAATATTGACTTTGTATATTCAATGTCATCTGTACCATAAAACTATCAAATATTTGAATAGTCACATTATTGCTAGAACTGTGATATGGTCTTCCAAGCTTATATGTGAATATTTATCAGTGGTCAGAGCCTATTTCTACATAGAAACAGCCACAACATTGGAGAAAGGCTTAGAGAGATTTATCTGTAACCAGCAAAAGTTTTACATCTTCACACTGTGGGAATGGAAGCAAAGGGCATGTATGGAAATAAATAAGAATCAAGTGGATGTGCAATTTTAATTCCACAGTTTCATTTGACACTGAGATAGATTTTCACCCAAGTCACAGTCATTAGAAATTTTATATCCAGTAAGACATAATATTTTTTTAATATATTCACACTATCTAGAAAAATTGCTTCCAAATCATCCCACTGAACAAGATCACCACTACAAGCCTAAGGTCATTCTTTCCCAGTAAGATTTATGACACTTTTTTCTCCCCAAGAACAATTTCACTGCACTGGAACAGATTATGAAGAGGAAAGATGATGATTTAAACCACTGAAACCTTCCGTTCAGGACTGGGTTCCCTTTTGTGAAGATGTTCCAATAAGTCACAGGCTTGTATGCAGAAGCAGTTTGATCAAGTTCTCAGGATCTAGCACTATTCCTCCTGCCAAAGGAAAATGCCATTCTCCATTTACACTTCATTCAATGGAAATACAGAGCTCCAAATGCTTTTAAACACTAAACCAAGCTCCCATACACTGTTTGAAGCTTACTAGAGCCACACTGCAGCTGTGCTATGCTGATCCATGCAAAGGGAGAATAACAGCAGACCAAAACAAATCAGTGCCCAGGCTTTTCATTTTCTCTCAATGATGAAATGAGATGGTTTCCCATGCAGAAGCACTTCCTGATCATAGGTTTTCTTGTCTTGTGAGGTCAAGGCCAGCAGAGGTGACACCATTATTCTTTTCCTGGAGGGAAAACCCTCTTTTAAGGCTCCAGCTGGGACAGGTTTTCTGATAGAGTATTCAAACTCTCTGAAATGTTTTTGCTAACACAAAAGCTGAAAGAGTGCCAGATTGATCAGCTAAGCTATAAAACAAGGCCTTCATGTTACAGAAATAACAGACTATGGCTCAAACTGTGTGACAGAGGAGTATCTCCAGTCTTCAGAAATCTGCCTACTGAGAAACTAGACTGAGACACTAAATGAGTGTGCCAAAAGTCCTTGAAGTGAAATGTTAGTGCACTAAATTTGAGCCATGTTGAATGCCACAGCTGTCCCTGTGTTAGTTGGCACTTCATGGAGGTCTTTCCCACCTGAATTTATGGCACTATTTATATGACTATGGAGAAGAGATAAGTATGAACAAGTTCCAGAGAGATTATACACACCAGACTACCATGGTAGTGTTGGTTATCAAAAATTCAAGGCAAGGGGCTGATATGTTAGCCATGGAGATTGGTTTGGCTTTTTTTACTAACAGTGTCAGTTTGAGTCATTGAAAGGATTTAGACAATAATTGCAAGCATGAATCACAACGCAAACTCAATTTCCTATGGAGAGAAACAGTTTTATGCAGTGTAATATTGTATGGGTAAGATAATCACCTAAGAACCAGTAAAACAATAATCTGCAAAGCTGTACAGCTAGGGAAGCATAAAGATTGAATACCATTTTATGTGCTTTAGCAAATGATGACTCAATGTCTGGCATATATCATGTGATTAAAACAAAACACAGAGAGTGCTACAGAGAATTTGTGGGTGCTGCTTAAAAAGTGCTGTTTTGTGTTACAGAGAAAGTCAATACAAGTTATTTCACTGACATAGCCCTGGGAAATTTGCACAATACACACAGTTCTGTAGCTCCAAGTCATGGTAAGTAAGCCTTCCAAAACCTGTCTTCCACCTGTCACCATCACTTACTCTTTTCTTAATTGTTTATATACAGGAAATGAAGTAAGAGGCCAAGAGAATACCCAAACCTGTGCTCTAAAACCATTGTTATTAATAACACACTGCATATAAATATTACATGGTGCTTTTTATATGAGTAAAGACAATTATGCTGACATCATTTGAGCAAAGGAAAAAAAAAAAAAAGGAGACCTTTAGCCTAGAGAAAAGAGGGCTGCTGGGGGGATCTCATAGCAACCTTCCAGCCTTAAGGGGGATCTTACAGGAAAGATGGGGAGGGAGGATCTATTAGAGAATATAATGATGAGAAGTAACAAATTTAAACTGAAAAAAAGGGTAGATTAGATTGGGAAGAAATTTTTTACTATGAACATGGTAAGACAGTGGGACAGGATGCCCACAGAAATTGTGGATGCTCCATGCCTGGAAGTACTCAAGGGCAGGCTGGATAGGGCTTTGAGCAACCTGGTCTAGTGGAAGATGTCTCTGCCCATGGCAGGGAATTTGGAACTAGATGATCTTTAAAGTCCCTTCCAACCCAAACCTTTCTGTGGTTCTGTGGCTTTATGGCATGAGTTAAGCTGTGAAATGCAGCTTGCCAAAGAATGTTGCAGAAGCTAAAAGATGTATGTGGATTCAAGAAGTAATCAGCTATATCCAGGGAAGCAAAGCACATAAAAGCCATTAAATGCAAAGACGTAATTTCCTCTAGGATGCACCTCAGACATTGACAAGCATGCAGGAGAGAATTTTAGGGACATATGACATTTCACACCTTTGTCCTCTCCTTTCCCTGGTATCTGTCACTGGTCACCAGTTAGCAACTTATTTTTTTGTCTCTAAGACCTGTCACTTCGGTCAAAACATATGAACAAATTATTCATTCCCTCTTTCTCCCTTGAATTGCCATCAGTCTTGTGTTGATGCTGGTCATGTCTTTGCCTGGTGCTGACTTGAGGCTGCAGCAGAGGTGGCTGGGGACTGCAGAACATCAGAGGGACACTTCTGCACTGTGCTGTGCTAAGGCAGCATGAGAATCTTCTCTTGCTGGAGAGTCTGCCCTAAAGACTACTCTATTTCATGGATAGCATAATGTCATTTTTTCTTCCAGCCTGTAACCGGTATTTATGGCAGCGACTTAGATGTCCCTGGGATTATTTGGGGCTGCAGTCTTAAGTGCTGTCAGGGAGAGAAATTATCTTGAAGTCCTTTTGAGAAGGAAGGACACCAAACCATGCAGGTCTGGGCCAGCTGGGATTTGGAAGCAGGGCAAGCCTGCTGTTAGAGAGGGGGAACTCTCTGCAGATGACGGCACGCCTGCTCCACAGAACAGATTTTGGGAAGGGGGTCATGGATCTGTGACACCCAGGGTTTGCAGGGCTAGGGTGAAGTCTGTCCACAGATTATTTGTAGGAGACTAACTTTTAATTATGGCAAGTCAAGGACCTAACAAAATGTGTCCTTCAAAATCACTAGTACCATCATATGGGCATGGCTTTCTCCAAATTCTCTCCAGTCAGATGCAGGCAGAGTTGAAACAGAAGGGACATGTAGTAATAGGGGCAACACAAATGTAAGTCTCAAAAGCACACAGCCAAAGCACTGGGATAAGAGAGTCAGAGGCCTTATAGCTACCTGGGCAATCTGTATCCTTTCCAAGACAAACTTATATCAAACTTAAGACTAAAATGGTCCAACTACCACCAACGGTTTCTACTACAGGCCGTTAAATAAAGAAGCTAGATACTCTGCTATCTCATACATTCACAAGGATTGCACTCAATTAATTTTGTGCAAATAAAATATAAATGGTACTGATTGAATAGTCAGGTGTCATATGGAGGACATATACAGGAATGACTTGGCAGTTCTTGTTTAAAAGAAGGTCTAAAAGCAGAAATGAAAGGAAAGGACTCTTCAGAGAGACAGAACCTGCCCTCTGGGCAGTAGCAGCAAGGTCATATCCAGGCTTAAAGAATAAAGGAGTGTCCATTCCTGCAAAGCTGTTGCTCCTTTTCTGAAATGACTGCCTGAAGTATCTTCATCACTGTGCAAAGAATAGGAGTATGCTGTTGCTGCTGTCAATCCTACCCTGCTTCTTGCAACATTCATTAATACCAAAATCTCTCTTAAAAATAAGTGCAGACATATGAAGTAATAGGAAATACTTCCCAGAAACTTTATTCTAAAGAAAACATGGTTCCCTATCAGCAGCAAATATGACAATTTTTATGCTCAATTCCTTAAGAAAATACCACAAGAAATCTGTGACAGACCAAAGATCTGAATCTACAGTCTTCTTTGCATATTTTCCTTTATCCCATAAAAGCAAGGGAAAAAAAAGGATGGAAAATACATCATTAAAATGTACACAGATCTTGAAAGTTATTATAAAAAAAACCCAAACCAAACAGAAGTAGAACTCTCATCTGTCAGTATTGAACATCTCAATGTTGAGCAGATGGCTACAGCACAAGAAACTCATCACACTTTTTTTATTAGTAAATTGGAAGGCACTTGGGTAGCAATCACCATAATCATCATTTTCACAAGCCCTAGAAATTGTAATAAGCTTTTAGAGAGCAGTTGACTTTACAGCATAATTGAGAATGGGGATGTTTAGTTTATCCACCCAAAAACTAGAATGTCACTGACTGACTACAGATAAGCAGACCATTCAAAACAGACACCTATTCAGAGAAAATCCCCTTGTGTTCCTACCAAAAGTCCCTGAAGTTAGTAATACCTCTGGAAGAATTTCACTCAACATTGTGAGCAAAAAAGCACTTATCTTTATTTCCTTTCTTTTTATTTATTTGTTTTTATTTCAATTTTGTGTCCAGAAAGCCTGCTGTCTCACCCCAAAGAACAGAATTTTTATCTGTTCTCGTTTTTATTTAAATTTAAATTGCGTGTTTCAGAATTTTCCCCGGAAAAACATCAACTTGGCCTGCAACCAGCCTGAAACCAGCAGGTGGAGCCAAATCTGCTTCCTATACACGAAAATTAGCACTTGTTCTGAGTGATGAAGGTGTCTCCATCACGCACGTATTTTTCAGCTGGACAACAACCACCTGGCTTTTCCTGCAGCGCCTTCAATCACATCTCACCATTATCACTGCCACTGTATTTAACTGGGGCAGGAGCATATTTCTGCAGGAAGCAGGCTGAGCCCTTCGCAGCAGCAAATAATGTCAAAAGCCTCTGCAAGGACTCAGCTAGGAGCTCAGTGCCAGGGCTGTACACCCAGGCTGCTGATATGGATATGGCCCCAAATCACAGAGGCAGCCTGGCAGGATTTAAAAGCCTTGGAGAGATGAGGTTTTATGCACCCTGCTGCTCTGTACCAGAGCCCAGCTCTGTACCAATGCACACACAGAGGCAAGATCATGGCACACATGCAGCAGTAGGTTTTGAAGTACAGGGCAAAAATCCCCTCCTATGTCATTTATTTTGGCCATCTCTGCTCAGAACCTATCTCCCCAAAGGTCTTGTTATCACTTGTCACCTCCAGCTGAAGCGGCTGCATTTGCAGCTCACTGCCTTAAGCAGGAACAAACTCACAGAGATTTGCTCCTCTGAAAGGCAGCATGAGTCATGATCAGATGCAGACAAGCAGGGGGACTTGCCCACACTGTCTCTTGGCACACTGAGACCAGGCACAGGGAATTCTGACCTTTACAAAGGAAAGTGAGGGTGGATTCTCAATGCCAGAAAAGTAGTGGGGATCAAGGTTCAGAGCTGAGCCTAATAAAACTCAGGGCCCTTGAAGCTTTGCATAAGGAAGTAAGAAAAAGCTGAGAGGGACAGAGGACCCTGAGGCTGAGATGGTGACACCTCTCCTATATTCCCCTAAGAGTTTTCATTATGGGGCCAAAATTGGGTGGCCATTGCTTCAGCTCTTCCAAAGGAAGAGAAAAACTGATGGGGTGCACATGGGGTTTTGGCCACCATTTAATGAATTTAGCCCTTGGGCAATGTCCGGACAGGAACAGGCAGTGCAGAAAGATGTGGGTAATGGGTGATGGGTTGTCATTCCTGAGAGGACTTGGAGTGAGACTGCAAGCTTGTTCCTGGAATTAGTTCTCAAATCATGACGGCTTCTGCTTTGGCCTCAAGTCTATCTGTGGGTCCCACCAATCCAGCTTTGACTTCCCACTCCAATTCCACTCATGTCTCTGGAATTCACAGAAATTTGTCTAAAATCAAATTGTGGAGCAGAAGCATCTCACTGTACGATGAGACAGGCAAGTCTGTGGTACTGGGTTCCACATAAAGAGAAGATCGAATTCTCAAAGGAACCTGAGTTAGAGCCTCTGATACTACTCAGAGCTTGGGAAGGGGAAGGAAAATCTGGTTTAAGGCATAGACTATTCCCTCAGTACAGCAATGATGTGAGTTCTCTGAGAATATAGGTAGGGTTTCTTTAAATAAGCTCTGAAGTGTCTGAAATTAATTGTCAGGCGGTTGGACTAGAACATTTTTGTAGGTCTCTTCCAACTATTCTATTCTATTCTATTCTATTCTATTCTATTCTATTCTATTCTA
>JANRMJ010000088.1:15236476-15247570 GCA_025584955.1 Alethe diademata
ATTCTTATTCTTATTCTTATTCTTATTCTTATTCTTATTCTTATTCTTATTCTATTCTACTGCTTGTCCTGGATCAAATTCAAGACCCAGGTAAGGCACTGTCCTAGTAAGACAGCATGTCCAAATACAGCAATATGTTACTGTTAGGCACTGGGATTTCAAATTCCAATCTGAAATAAAGATAAGATGTGGACAATAAAAAACTGGAGTGAAAATAACAACCCAAATCTTTGGCTCTGGACCATCTGTGTAATCACGAAAGATAAGGAGAATAAGTAAGAGCTGCTTTATCCATTGTAACAGGTTATTTGAAAAAGTATGGTAAAATATAAGGCCCCCAACAATAGCTGCATTTTCTGCAGAGTTTGGAGTGATAATCTGTGTTGTATTTAAAGTATATGGGTAGACTGTGAGATCAGATGGCTTTGTAAGTAGTAGCTGCTACTATTTTTATAGCTTGGATAAACCATCATCATCTCACTCATTTAACTCCATTGTGCAATAATTTTTTTTCCAGAATCCCAGAAGTTTAGCTTCAATATCAGAAGTTGCCTGCCATTGTATCTGACTTGACCTGAATGTGCATAAGTCAGGGCATTGCTGAGCATATGAAAGTCACCTGAGGTCTCACCTGAATGCCAACTACTCACAAACAGAGTGCTCACAGACTAACAGGCACTCTGAACTGCTGGCAATATCCCTCTGCTCTTTTAGCAGCCAATGGCTGTTTCTGTGCTGGAGAACTATACAACTTTCTTCTGCAAGTTCCAGCTTCCTGAGAGGCCTGGGCTGATCAGTTCAGCTGCTTTCACTTGGTTAAATGAACCAGAAAGGAAGCTGGAATGCTCAAGAGGGCCGCGTGGAGCAGCTAAACCCAGTCCACACTGCCTGAGCATTGTCTATACCAGTGTTCCCAGCAGTTTCAGTATTAGCTGAATCAGTGGGGATGAATTCAGTAACTTCCTTGGGCTCTGTGTGAACTGTAAAACCAAAAACAGGGACTCAAGCAGCAAGGGTATTGTAGAGTTTCTGCATCTGTTGGGTGCAGGTCTGAAAAATTACTTCAACTGAGAAATTATATCGTTACCTACTACAGAATTTTTGTACAGTAGCAAATAAGGGGCATATTACTGTTGTCTTTAAGACCAGCCACCAATTTCAAGAGAGGAGAATCAGGCCTAGTTAATACCTCTGTGGTTATGTTCTGAGTCGAGTTAAGTAGTCTTCATAGCTCACTTGAGCTGAAACAATCTCACTTAATTCCTGAGAAGATCCTCCAACACATAAACAACAAAGAAAATGCTAGTTGGATATGCTAATTCATTCTTCCATGTGGATTAGACCACACATAGGAGAAAACTTTCTGGAGAGCCCAGAGAGGGTGAGTGTTTAGTCATAAGATAATTATTTGAGTATTCTGTAATTTTCAGACATTTCAGGTTCCTGCTCCCACCATACGTATGTATAATAATAAAGAACACATCTTCAATTATCTTCCCATGGCTTTGCTATATAAGAAAAATTGCAGATATTCTCACCACTCAACAGCACATCTAGAACTGGTGAAAAACCGAGAGGGAAGACTGAGGAAGCAGTTTATTGTCTTGGACTTCTGATCCATCTGTATATTGTGCATCCTATCTGCTGTTAGCTGAACCTGAGGTACAAACCAAGCACTGTTCTCTGTTTCAGAGTGATCCTGCCTCACTTACAATGTCACCCCTGTGGATTTCCATCATGCCTAGAAGTAATATAAATTTCATCAGGAAGGTCTCACAAAATTACTTTAGTACACTACTAAGCCATGCCAGTTCCTACTCTCTTTTGTCTCTAGGAGTTACTTCCTAGTGAAAGCATAAAGTATGTGGCAATGTTAATTTTTCTCTTTTTCTAGTTCTCCTTGACCAGCATTTGCCAACCCACTATGTATTTTGCTTGATCAATATCATGTGCAAAGGTATATCACAAATACATTTTTCCATAAGAGAAAAAAAGTTTATGTGTTTAAGCACCCAAAATTCATGCGCACACAGTTATTCGACCTCATGTAAGACACAGAGCTGTTAAACCCAATTCCATATCATGGCTGATGGGATTTGACAATGTTCTGGTTCATTATAAAGATCAGCCTTTCAAATTCACTTCTCCAGCTCTTCTGAAACCGTGACATTCTCATTAAGTAAATGCAGAGCCTTCTCTCCTAGTTCTCATTAACGATAACAAAAATGAAGAGCATTCCCCTTAGAATTAACTCTAGAGACAGCACTGGGCATGACACTGAAACTAAGTGACCAAACTCTCATCAGTATCTCCAGCACAGGTAATTAGGTAGGTTGGTGGGATAGAACAGCCATTCTTTGGCATACTAATCCAACACAAGCTATTTCTGGATGAAAAGTCTGTATCACATTTAATATAAGGAGATCTCAGATAAAAACAATATATTAGGAATGGCAGAAGTTTATCTACCCATTAAATACTAACTCACACTACTACCCAGCCTTTTTCACTTGATAGTAATACAGATTTTATAATTTAGAAAGATCAAAGCACAGCACTTCCTAAGGGGCTCACTTTTGCCTGTAAATTTTATCCTAGTTATACAACAATTAAGAAATATATCTGGTCACATTTTCCATTTGCAACTGATAACTATTTTTAGTAATCTTTGAATATAACATCATGAGAAACAGGAATCAGAAGAGACAAAAAAGGTAGGCTAGAAAAATAGATTAATCAAAAAATAAAAAATAGATTAACCAAGAAATATAAAATAGTATTTTCCCAGAGTTAAACGCAAATGCTGTAAGCCATAAATTTAATCACAGAGTCTAATATTGATACCTCACTGATGGTGGAAATGAATATTAAAGGCAGACATTTAATAAGGAAGAAGTTCTTTTAGCATAATAAATAGTCAGGTATTTGTAAATCTCTGGTCACAAGTTACACAATAAATGAAAACAACAAAAGAGAAAAGGGTATTATTTACCATCTGGGAGAAAATGAGTCACTGTAACTCACCCTTGAAAGTGTATATGAGAGATGTAATAAGCAACTGCTTTTCTAGCTCTCTGCATTTTAAACAATTCTGAAAAAAAACCAGGCATAGATGCATATTTTTGCATGCATAAAATATTTGGATGTAAATGTGGTTGTTGAAAAAACAGTAATACTCTCTGTCTTTGTTTCTCTTTATTACTGGGTGCTTTGATTTTAGAGGGTTTCCTCTGAAACATTTCAAATGATCTTCACTATGTGAACTCAGGAAAGCTGGAATTTTAAAACACAGGTCAAGTGTGTGACGGCAGAATTGCAAGATTATTGATGGGTGTTTGTGCCTGTTTCTGCCATGTGAAGTTCTAGTGTAAAAGCCAGTAAGTGTAATGATATTCAGCTCCTCATGCATTTCAAATACTATAAGGAAGACTGATATTATTTTCAAATGGAGATACTGAGACACAGGAAGAGGAAAACAATTCTCTAAGGTTTTCTGGCAGCTTGTACAGAGGTGGGCACAAAAGGCTGGCAGGCTTCCTGAATCTCCAGTTGTGCTCAACCTTGGCTGCTTCCCAAATCCTCATATCAGTCTATTTGTTGAGCTGCAACTTTTCTCCAGTAGAAGCAAAGCAGACAGACACTAGCTGGGATTGGCTTTGATGATATGTTCTGCACATGTGTAGAGCCTTTTAACCTGAATTAACAGAGATCTCTACGACTTCAAGGAGACCTCCTCTCAATCAAGGAGGTCTGACCTGATATTTAAGTTTAGCTTAGCACAGAATTAGGACCCAAGCAATGGTAGTGCTGACCACAGGGTAGCCCATGGCAGGATACCTGGCTTAAATGAAGCATGATAAAGTCAGGCTGCAAATCCCAGAATCACAGAATGGTTTGGGTTGGAAGAGATCTAAAAGACCAGCTGGTTTCAAACCCCACCATTACGGGCAGGGACAGCTCCTTACTGGATCAGGCAGCTCAAAGTGCACCCAACCTGGCCTTGAATGCTTCCAGGAGAGAGGCATCACAACTTCTCTGGGCAGCCTGTTCCAGGGTCTCACCACTGCCACAGTAAGTAATTTCTTCCTAATATCTAATCTAAACATACTTTCCTTGGGCCAGTGGCCTCTCTGCTCTCCACCACCCAAAACCTCACCTTCCTCAGCGAAGCCTGGCTGGCTCCCACCTGAAGAAAATCCAGCCTGGGCACCTGCCAGCCTAGAGATGTAACTCCTACTGAAAATCTTCTGCTGACAGACTGTGCAGACTTGTCCCTTCACTTTGAAACAATGGAAACAAACTTTTCCACAGAGAGAGTTATCCATTAAGGTTTCTTTATTCCTTGATCTCCACAGTGCTCCAGACTCACTGGAGAACTCACATTTGGCAGCAAAGCCTCTGAAGTTATGGAAGCTATTGACCACTGTTCATCATGGACAAGCAAGCTGAACAACTTGCCAAGTTATTACTTGTAATGATGGTGATCCCAATTAGGCAAGAGGTAATCACTGTTACAAATTCCCTGCCAATTTCTATCATTTCTGTCACTGTGGTAAATAGACCTTAAAGAGGACTTTTACGCCTTCAATTGGAAGCAGGGAGCTAAATCCAGCAGGAGGCAGTTTCAATGCTCTGCTGCTAAACTCAGACAAGAGGGAAAACAGAGGAATTGATCCTTCTCAGCAGAGAGGGGTGATTAGTCTAATGAGGGATGCACAGCTGTGAGTATCAGGTGCAAGTTATGGCCTCCCTCCGACATGGGAAGCGAGCCTCTGGAACTGCAATTCTCTGCATCCCCTGGTATAAAAAGGTCCTATGAGGAATGACAGTGGGGTAATTGAGCAGCAGACAGCCTTTAAATTATATCCCAGTCCTGTTGTCACCATAAAACCCCCTGATATCTAACTCTCTTGCAGATCTGGCCCTTTTTGCTAGGAACTGTAAGGAAAGCAGTCTGAGACTTTTTCACCCCAAAGAACATGCAGCTTCAAAAAAGAGAAAACCATGAGAAAAGACAGTCACAATGGATACATGAGGGCATAAATGTGGACAGAGAAAGGGAAATTTTGGTTAAATGTGAAATGAGTCCAGTGGGTCTCATCTCGTAGATTGGTTGGAAAAGTTGTTATTCACAATAATTTTGCACAATACTGAGCATAAGTAGTGCTGAAGCCATCCAAGCTGTAATGTTAATGCCACTATAAATTAAATTAAATTAATGTAATATTAATAAAATTTTTAAAAAGAGTCTCTAAAAATACAAGACTATATAGTAACCCCAGTTGGATTACAGGTTAATTATTATATTTTAGCTAGTGTACAGCCCAAGGATTCATCCAGTTCCACAAACCACTGGCTTTTCCTGTACCTTTTCAGAAACTATTTATTTTCAGAGGCATACAGAGCATTTTGCTGGCAGTTCTTATGAGTATGTGGAGCTTTCTGGTGCAAATTTTCCATGAAGTGCTCCAGCAGTTGGCCAATCTGGGCCTTTATGAATGTTTGAGGAGAAGTGAGAAACAGAGAAAATACAATTTTTGGTCAGTGCTGAGAGATATTTAATGAACTACATTGCCTCTTAAAAAGGCTAGTGCTGGCTGCTATAAAGACAGGAGGGAAAAGTTCCCTAAAAATTCATGAAGTAGTTTGCCTATAAAGTGATGTTTCCTTCTGTCTCCAGGTTACTTATAGGTGATTTAAACTCTTTTAAGCATATTTAAGTCTACTTGTTATTTTTGTACCCTATCTGCAATTATTGTGAATATATTAAACTCTCAGAAAACATCAAATCCTAATGTTGTTGGTTCAATAATTTCTTGTTTCTCTAGTTGCCTTTCTAAAGTTCAAATCATTCAAGTAGCTTTAAATAGGCGTGTTTGCAATTTATTTTTTCTCGTTGTTTAAAAAGGGCAAGTTTAAGTGCCTGGTCCCTTTCTCTAAGACAGTATTTTATAAATTTCTCATACATCTTTTCTGATTTTTCTCCAACTGAAATATCTTGACTTCCATTTGCATTCCCAGTACTTTTTCACCTGCACATTTTCCAGATACCAAGTTAACTTGGATCCTCAGTTTCAAAAGGAAGTAACATCTGAATTTTGCTTTTTATATCCTTCAAAAACTACCTGTTACAGCAGATGATCAGGAAAGGACACAGCTGCCATGTGGGTATGGTTTCACCAATCTACTCACACTTCCTCAAGTATAACCACCAGCTCAGGTGTTCCACACAAAGTCAGGAAAGGTAAATGGCAGTGGGAGATGAAGAGGGAAATTTGAGTCAGCAGAAGTAAATTGTGGGAGAAAGCCCAGGGGTAAACTTCTCACATTATTGCCTTTGTATATATATGAGCTGCAGAGTTATTGAACAAAAGGATTGGTTTTTTTTTTCCTTCTTTGTCTCCATAATACACAAAACTGAATTACAGTAGTATTTGCTCCTGTCATTCTGCTGTGGTGGTTTAGGAATTTACATGTCATCACTCCCCAGTCTGGTTTATGTGTCCGCCTCTATGAAGCTTTGATTTAAATTAATTTTAGCTATGGACAGTCTTTGAATTATATATTCGCAGGTAGATGAAAATTCTTTTGTAAAGTTGACAGTCACTCTGCATGCTTTTGATATGAACTTTCCCATTAAGTCATTAAAGTTGAACTGATTCTGCCACAGGATGTGGCATGGACTACATGACCTTCCATCTCTGAGGGGTGAAATCTTCATTTTGCTGAGATTAGTGTGAAATGAAAGCAAGAGCTCAGCCATTGAGCTCAGCTCTTTCCTGACTCTCTTCAACAAGGCTTTCATATAGGCTCTGTTTTCATTTTTTCTCAGTAAATACTAACCTCTCTACTTAAAGAAAGCTGAGGCTTCCAGGGTTCGGAAGATTGGATCTTTCCCTCTGATTTCAACAAAACGCTAACTTCGACCTGTTCAGTGTTGTTTACTTCCCATGAGATCTGTGGTCGTGTCAAATTCACCTGCAATGCTCAAAAAGTGTAATGTTTGTATATAGGAAGTAGCATTCTGAATTTTCTCCTAACTTCTGAGAATATCAAATATGGGAGATTTTTCCCTTAGTGGAAGAAAAGGACAAAAGAATGAAAAAAACAGCAAGCTGAAGGGAAAGACAGCATACGTAAATAAATGAAAAAGATATTCTGTAGGAGACTGCAGCCTCCTGCTTCACAAGCTCACTACTGAGTGAGATTAGTGGGATCCACTAATTTGACATAGCCTGGGGGAAGCAGAAGATTCTCATTCAGCACAACGTGCTAGGAGAAGGGCAGATTAAATTGCTAAAAAACTGGAGTGAAAAATTTCAATTCTCCCTAAGCTGGAATCCTTGAGACAGGTTCTGTTCTTCAGAAAAACCATTCATCTGCGTCTCATGCTCTGGACCAAGGCAGGAATGGGTCTCCAATCCTGAATGGAGATCCAATGCATGACTGCAAAAATTACCACATGGTCATGACATTGGGTTCTCTACATTTTGCAAAGTTCTGTAACTCAGCAGATCCTAGCAGCCTGACTCCTGAGCTCGGTGGCCTCAAGGACAAAATCATGTCCATAATCCTTTTTTTTTTGGGTTTTATCCTTTGTAATGATCTTCAGGGGTTCTGTTCCAACAGTGCTTGAGACTGTCTTAGGGCACACAGAAAAGATGTTTGCAGTGAAAGGAATTTAAATCTAAAATTACTTTCCATTGAAAGCTGACAGAGTTGAAATCTGTTGGTTTGGGAGATGTTCCAAAAGCCATTCTTTTGCAGGAACACTTGTAAGACACTGGTATTTGAGGAAGATAAAGCTATTTTCTCTTATGCAGCTCAGCTTTATTAGCATGACAGTAAAGCCAGAAGAAGCAAAATCCAACAGAAAAACACAGTTATGCTAATACTCTTAAAAAAAAAATCACATGCACAATCTTACAGTTTATTCTTTAGTATTCATGGCATAAATCACTACAGATTTTTTTGATGGGAGCAGACAGGATGCTAGTTACTGTTTGAATAGTCCTACAGTAAACTGTTATTAAAAGAAAACTGCAGAAGAAAGAAATCAAAATCTCATAAACTAATTGAATAGATTTATTCAAGGATAAGGAAAGGGCCTTAGTCTCAAAAATATTTAAGGATGCAGTTCCATTCTTAAGCCTGCTGAGCATTCAGCCTCAGAAAGCTGCTCTAAATACTCCTCTATTGGTACTTAAACAATACATTGAAATTTTAAAGACCTTGCCAGCAAAGGACTTCCTATCTCAGATATCGACATAAGTCCTGAATTAGGGGTGTTTGCAAAGGAATCAGACCAAAATATGCAGGTTACCAAGGAAATGCCAGTACTTTCCATTTCCATTTCCCAGGATGAACTGGGAAAAAAGACTGACCATCACTTCACTAGAATCTCCTTCCAGGCAGATGTAGTGAGCAATAAGGTCTCTCCTGTAAGTTTGCAGAACAAAAATAACCATAAAATGTTTAAATCCTCTAAGGTGAAGAAGCAACATGTCTTGGATAGAAGAATTGAAAAAAAATGCAGAAAGTTTACCTTAAGATGAGGCAAATATTGTTTTCGGTAATTAAGGAAGTGTCCTTGCAAGCAGCTCAATTATCTCCTGCTTTAATGCAGTTTTGCGTAGCTGTAACTCAGATCTGTGGAAATCAATGGAATCACAGAAGGAGAAAAGTTGAGAAGCACAATGACTGATGCTACTGGAGTTTTAGAAAACTCTTCTTAACAGTGATCAAATGCTCTGACCTTGGAGATTTGGCATGGAAAGGAAAGATTCCAATTCCAGGATGTAAAGGGCAGCATCACCTTTCTAAAATTTATGGTCTCATATTGCTGTTGCATTGTTCTGAGTATAAAAAAGGGAAAAATCAGATAGAGTTACAGAAGCAAACTGGCTGTATTGAACAGGCCAGTAGATGTCCTGTATTTCACAGTGAAATCTATATTTCCAGCCCTGGAAAGTATTCCTATTGATTCCTTTGGCTCATGCACTGTATGTTACAGTTGAGTGTTTAATATGTGTAAAGCTAAGTATGCACAACACAGTGAAATGGGTATTTTGCCCATTTTGCAAAAAGTGCCCACTCCTGAGTAGTGTCTCTGGCTGTGTGAGCTGACACCATCAGGCAGCTGGAGCAACCACAAATGGCTCGAATGCAAAGAGGAAATTTATTTCCATTACCTTGATAGTTGGAGTATCCCCGAAGAACACTTGGGCAGAGGTACAAAATCAGAGATGCAGCACCATTAAACTCAGTCCATGCTAGAGGATTACTGGCCTGCTATTCACACTGGCTTATCAAGAATCATTCCCAGCTGCAAGGTCACCTGAGCAATGTACAATCCTCCTTACCAGCCTTTTGCTTTTTAACCCAGCCTCCCCAGTACTGTCCATGTTATAATGGGGAGGACCACAGGAATCCCCACATCACAACTAGAACAGGTACTTTTCTTCCCCCCTTATCAGCAATTTCACTACTATGTCTGAGGGAATGATTAAAAAGGAATTGAATCTGTGTATTTCATACCTGAATATACAAGCCTTAAACCTCACTCGTGGGTTTATCATGTTTCAAAAGAAAACACAAGTAATTTAAAATGAAGAAGTTATTTTAGATGTCACTGGAGGTCTTTAGGGGTGCATGTCTCATATATAAGGTGCCCAGTACCTCTACACCTCTTATTCTTAAGAGCAGACTACAGTCTCATCTGTCTCAATAATTCCCTAACTTAATCTGTTACTTTTGCTTTTTGATTGCCTTTGACTTTTAATTGCTTAATTCCTTCACTCTGTAAGTGTAGAAGGTGCATGGCTAATGTGAATGGCAAATACCAACCCCAATATTAAAGCTGTAATGAAAAACTGTGATGGATTTATCCCTTGAAATCAGACTCTTCAATCCCACTTGCAAAATATGTGACTTTAGGGCTGCAGGGCTCCAAACCCCATTCCTGAATCTGCCCCTCTTGTTTCTTCAGTTGTGTGGAGTAAACTCAGCTCCTGGCTTCCCTTTCCAGCTTTGTGTGGAGCAGCTCTGCTGCTGTTGTGAATTATTTCTTACTGCCCCGGGCGCCTGGGAAAAAGGACTGATTCACCACAGTGCATTAGAGGAGTAATTAGACACAACCCAATACTTGGCCCTGGGGAGCAGCTGCACTGGCAAAATATCTTAAAGGACAGAGTAAAACAACTGAGACAGTGAGTGAACAAGAGAAAAGTGAAGATGTAGACTTTAAGAGAGTGCTGGGAGGAGGGTCAAGTATCCCTCTAATCAATAGCTACATGGAGCAGGAGACTAATGGAGCAGCAGGAGGAAACCAAGGCAGTTGAGTCAGCATGAGGGATTAAATGTGCTGTGCTGAACATCTCTGGTGCCTGTGCCATGGCTGATCCCCAAGGAAGAAAGGCAAAAGTCAGCCTAGAGCTGACCATGCAAAAGAAAGGACCTGAATTCTCAGTGTGACAGCATGGGTCAGGGCCACCTGCCTTGCACTTCCTGACAGTTTGGAAAAATATTTCAACTGACACAGAGAAAGGAATGCCAAGCTGATGAAGTATTTTCTGCTCCCCTTTCCTTGCTGGTGTGAGGGGGTTTGTCCACTGCTTTGAGGAAAATATACCAAAGAGCTGAGGGAAAACCAAAGGCTGTGTTTGCAGAGATTGCTACAGTCTGTGGGATTTATAATTAATCTCTTCCCTCCCTCCCCCTTGTTTTTTTTTTTTTAATGTAATTCTCAGAAGTGCATACAACATTAAAAACAAGGCCTTCAATTAAGTCCAGTATCATTTGTCTGAAAACTGAAACGTGCCTTTTTTTTGGCGAAGAAGGAGGTCTTGAATATTTTAATGCAATAATACAAATCCCAATGTGCTTCACAAATACAGACCAAGCAACATGGTGGGCCAGCTAAAATTTCACACAACTGCCCAACCCTGTCTTACTTCAGCTCCTGATATACCTCCCTCAGAATACTCCACTAAAAATGGATGTATGCCCTCAGCAGTGTCATGTCCACTAGTCCTGCCTATTCCTTAATTAACCTCATCCTGGGACCCTTATTCACATCTCTGACACACAAAGAAT
>JANRMJ010000088.1:15247670-15267129 GCA_025584955.1 Alethe diademata
GTGGGATTTATAATTAATCTCTTCCCCCCCCCCCTTTTTTTTTTTTAATGTAACTCTCAGAAGTGCATACAACATTAAAAACAAGGCCTTCAATTAAGTCCAGCATCATTTGTCTGAAAACTGAAATGTACCCTTTTCAGCAAAGAAGGAGGTCTTGAATATTTTAATACACTAATACAAATCCCAATGTGTTTCACAAATACAGACCAAGCAGCATGGTGGGCCAGCTAAAATTTCACACAACTGCTCAGCCCCGTGTTACTTCAGCTCCTGATATACCTCCCTCAGAATACTCCACTAAATATGGATGTATGCTCTCGGCAGAGTGTCATGTCTGCTAGTCCTGCCTACTCCTTAATTAACCTCATCCTGGGACCCTTATTCACATCTCTGACACACAAAGAATGAAGGAAAATATCAGGTTCTGAGCAACCATTTGATTGGTTCTGTAACAATGTTCTTGCTCAGTGCCCTCTTATGTCTCCATCTGTGGAAGTCATAAACTGTGATATCAGTGACAATTGATAAGGGGATGAATTACAAAATACTGTACAGCTTTATCTTTGCCTGCTTATTCAGAGTAAGTAAATGGGATGTCTACAAAACAACCAAACTAAGATTTTTCTGAATAGACTGCTTGAATATTCAAGATGCAAGAAAATATGTCTGGGTACTCTTTGTTTTTGCCTTTCCTTTGATAGATTTCATGTCTTGCTGAGCATTTAAATCCTACCTTGTCCTGACAGGACAGATATTAATTGTGCATTAAGGACTGCTCTCCTGCTGCATCCCGGTGAGATTTTTCATTTGGAGTAGATCACGCAGATCTTTACTTCCACTGTCTGCTTTCCATGCTTCAATGAAAAGGGAAGCAGTAAATGGTGACATTTGGAAGTCACCAGTGGTGTCTGAGTTAAAGCTAAAAAGACCTGTTCTTGTTTTTAGTGCTTCAAGCTCTTGGCATACTCGAGCATGTATAACTGCATTCAATACCTTCAGATCTTATTTTCAAGGATTTGTTTACAATTACCAACAGCTAGAGAGACTTCATGTCAAACAAAAAATAGAACACAACTAATTCCCTTGGAAAACCAAGGAATTTACTCTTTTAACATATATATTCCTTTTACAAGCCATATAAAAGGCAGTTTCCACCAAAATTCAAGTATAAGAAATACCCAACCATGTATAGCTATTTTCATTATATATACACATATTTTTCCTTTTTATATTTTTTTTCTTTTTCAAAATGAGATAAAAAGCTTATAATTGTATGGTATAGTTCACTAGCATTCTCTCCTTATGTTTTTTTGGGAAGATCTCAGTCTGGAGAGCTCCTTTCATTCAAACCATGTGAAAACTCTTTGACACAGAGTCCAGGCATGAAAATGGTAAGTCATATTAAAGCATCACTACTCATTTCAGAAGAGGAAAGTGAGCTCTTTAATCTGAAAGTACTTCATGATCTTTTAAGCAACTAACTTCTACACAGAGAGCTTATTTTAATTAACTTTACTTGCATAGAAGAAATAATCAAGGTGGCTAAAGTAAAAATCTAAGTCCTAAAGCAAGTTTTATGTTGTGTCTGTCAGCTTGTTTTTAAATCAAGAGATTACATAAATTCCTTCTCTGTGTGAGGTCTTACTTTAAAGAAAGTCAATTATAAAAAATAAATTGACTTGATGTGAAGTATTAAAAGCTATTGCTTTTTCCCTTTTTACATTCATCAGATTTAGAAATCATACCATATAAAAACATGGTAAATAGGTCTAGACTAAAAGTCTTATTTTCCAATGAGAGGCTCCTCTTTTATGTTTATAATCAAAAAATGCATCCCCCTTAGAACAGGCTTCACAGAGAGTCCCAAATGACATTTCAGATCCTCATTTTTTCTCAACCTATCCAGAGGGTCACAGCCCTGGAAGGAGCACTGTGGGAAGCACACTACTGTGTCTCTGAAACTTCCTATTTAGAATGCTGAAATAAACACCTTGAATTTTCAGCAGGCACTTTGGGAACTTGAGCAAGTTTTCCTGTAATGTTTCAACTGAATCACATTTTGGCCATGTATTCCAAGGCCAACCTAAGTAAGACATTTCCCCTTTTGGATAAAATTTGAGTAGGAGGTTAATACATTGCATTTCACTACAAAATTTTGGGTCTGGAGATCTTAAGTTTTCTGCCCTCACCATTTGGAGATTTGACTCTAGGAATTCTACTTTTATGCGGGGACTGTTTTATAAAATTTTAAATTCTCTAATTTGAACACCACCCAGCATCTCTGGTATAAAGCAGAACACAAAATCAGTATACTGGAGAGAATTAACAAAAAGTCATTTTGTGATCTCACTTTTTATGAAAAATATCAAACAGAAGTGATACTGAATGCAGAGATCTCTTTTTCCTTTGCAGCAGCTCTTAGACATCCATTTGAAAAGCGCTTTACAATCTTTTATAGGACAGAATTTTAAAAAGGACGTGGCAGACCAGGACAGAACTGCAGGCAGGAAAAACTGCAGAAATGCTTGAATTTCTAAGAGTCTTCTAAAGTGAAGTTTGAGAGTTCAATTACCTTACTGAAGTGGATGGAAGCTCTACTGTCATTTGAAAAATCTGGAGTTGGAATGGCTTTTTCCTTGCTATCCATGTGTCCTGGGAGTGCTGGGAAACTCCTCTTCTCCTGGCTGGTGTGCACCATTGTGATGGGCTGAATGAGGACCAGTGCTGCAAGTCTCTTGTCTTTCCAGGTTCTACTTGTGCAATATTTCAAACTATTCAGATACACAGGAAAAATTTATTCTCCCTCTTTTTAGCCATGTGAAAAAAGAAGCATCTCATCTAAGCTGCTCCTCTAACTTCTCCACACAGTCCGTGACAAGAGACAATCACCTCTGCTGAGCTTCCCCACCTGTTTTTGGTGTCTTGGAGCACTTTTTTCCTGGCTTCAGCTTGCTCTTCCTGCTGCTGGCCAGAACCAACAGCAATGAAGTATCATAACATGGGTGTCAATCCATCCTGACTGCACCAAGCCAATGTCTCTCTATAGCCTGAAAGTTGATCAACAGCTTGAGCAGACTTCCTGGTATTAGTCTTTGCTTGCTTGCTTGCTTGCTCATTTTCCTATAACTTCATTAAACCTGACATTCTACAGAAAAAAAAAAATGTTTATGAGATCACGTTGCATGTGGAACTGTGTCATCCATTTTTGAGCTTAATAGCCCTTAAACCATAAAATAATCATGTGCACCCCTGCATTCTGTCACTGCTGCTGGATACATAAAACCTACCACAGTTTTTTTGGATGCTTCTAGCTTTATGACCTAGAGTTGCAAATTAGTGGTAAACGTGTATGAGACATAAGATTTTTTCCTTTTATTTTTCTGAGGTATTCTCCCTCTCAAGAAACTCAGTGGAAGAAATAGATGAGACATGAATCCGGCAACAAGACCCAATACTAATTGTCACAGAAAAGGTCTATAATTTTTTTTCTTTCTGCTGTGCTCGAGGCACCAAAAATAACAATGCAGTCTCTAGTAAAAAACATTACTTTCCCATCTAAACTTTCACTATTCCTTCCAGTGAAAAGAGGAGTTACAGAACTATACCAAAACCTCACCCAGAAAGTGAACTTCTGCTTGCAGGTCCCCAGAGCGTGACCTGCACTTAAAGCTGTATTTGCTTCACATCCTCAGTTGGAGATGTAATAGTCAGACATTTATGAAAAGCAAATGTGGCAATAAATATTTCAGGTAGAGAAAAGTGCAAGGGCATTCCCTTGTCTCATTCTTGGATTATGACTGGCCTCAGTATCGCAGACTACGTTGTTGAGCTTGCCCCTAATGCTTGCATATTAGCACCATAAAAGATATCTGGATAAAGTGTTTGGAGGTTTATTTGAAACATTAATGCTGATGCCTGACAGCATTATCTGTACTGTTTATATGACTATAAAATAGCTTTATAGTGATACAATTAGTTATGCTGAACTTAGATAGCATAAATGGTAGCACTGATCATACCACTATAAACTTATTTTTATAGTGACATAAATGAGCAGTATTTGTGTCATCATGTTTTATGACATCAGGTAAACTCAGGCCTAAGAGTATAACACAAGGTCTTGCACACTTTAGTTTCACATCCAAAGTACAATGCAAAAGAGCATTCTCATTCACTCTTAGAACATTAGCCCTAAACTAATTTTCATTTACTTTGAGCTGCAGGGACAAGTTTTCTTCTTCATCTATAAACAATTGCAAGCACCCCATTTCCAAAACTGTGTTCCTAGAGGATTGCTGGGTTATGAGTGGTCCCAGTGATGGAGCCAGCAGATGAGGGCTGTAGATGTCACAAGCCAGGGCAGACTCTCTGCTTAGACTTTTAAAATTGTCTTCCTCCTTTGCTATTTCACTCCATGCCTTTTAACCCAAAGGGGGACATGATAAATGAAAGAGTGATCAGCCGCAAAACAAGTTTTAATTAATTTCACACTTTTGCCTCATTCAATTCATAGCTGACATAAAAATGACTTTGAAAGTCTGCTTGCCTGCCATTCCCAGAGTAGCACTCAGCAGCAGAAAGCAGGAAAAAAGATCTCTGACATTACATTGTTTTCTCTGAAAAATGATTTGTGACTAGCCATTACTGGAGTGGATATCTGTCCTGAGTTAAGGTTTTATGCACGTCGGTTAACTATGCAGTGGAAATGTCCTCTTTTGGGCTTTTTATATAAATTGCATTACTATTTGTAGCACATAATTCATATTCCACAGAATTAATGACACCAAGTCCCTCTCTGTTCCTTCTCCTTTGGCTACAGTTAGCTTCACAGGAAAATACCTCAGCAATTTCATCTACTCCCCTGCTTCTCCATGATATCACTACTTCTGGACTCTGCATTTTTGCCCATGTACATAATGCCACTCAAGTCAACTAGGAAGGAATCCCAGTTAACAATGAACTGGGCATCATAAACACAGATCTTCATGTAAGAAGGCTTATTATGTAAGGGAGCACCCTACAGCAGCCTGAACATCAGTGTAGTCTAAAAGCTGGACAATCCTGGGCCAAAAAACCCAGAAGCAACAAATACATCTTCTTTTGTTCTTTTAACTGCAGTGTAACTCCATCATGCATCCATATTTTTGTCTCAAAAAATGGTACAACTGTAGTGTGCTGATAGCAAAATACACAAAAGCAGCCTCTAAGAAGCCCCGAGGGAATTTACTCATCCATTTATAAGCCTGGAGCTGTAATTTATTTAAACCACTCTGTTGTTCTGCCTACCCAGCACACTGCACAATATTTAAGAGCGTGCAGAGGGTTCACCCAGTCTCTCCTCTTTCAGCATTAAGGACAAGGACATATGCTTACAGTTAGGAAGATGGAATCAAATACAGCATCACAGATAAAAGACATAAAGTTTTCCTCTACTCAAAAATGAGGAATTCCACAGTGGTACCACAGGGGAACTCTGAATTCAATGAAGAAAGACCTGCTTTTGCTTACCTTCTGAAATATCCTGGATCCTTTTGGGTTTGTCCAGAGCCATTTCATTGCAGTTTCCTGTCAGTTCTTTGGCTATTTTGTAAATCAGCATGAACTACCAGTGGAGATGCCTTTATTCTGGAAACAGTTAAGATTTTTTGACAACACATAGAGAAGAACTAAGAGATGATTTCGAGCATCATGCATGGATTCAATGGGCATGCCAAAACCTGAAAACAACTTTCTAAAATTGTGAGCTCATTTTGTTCTCCTCATCCAGCTCATTAATGGTGCACCATTATGTAACTTTGGCATCCTGAGAACACCTCTTTCCTGTTCCCTAGGTCCCTATCTTCTCCAATACATTGCATGACAAAGGATCAAAAAAGAGTCATATTCATGTTAACTATAAGGAAAAAGAGCGAGATGTCAGAGCAGCCATATAGAGACAGGCTGACAGAAATGATGTTGCATCTTCACTGGTCAAGTTACTAAAAATTCCCTTATGCCGTTCATTAAAGAAGACTTAATTGTGTAGTTCTATATGCCCTCTCCAAACAGAGGTCCTACCAACCCTTCCTCTTTGTTATAAGCTATTTCAGATCCTCATGGACTGACCAACCAGGAGAGTCCTTCCTCATTCTCATACAGGTTAATTTGGGCAATCAATCCTACCTGCTTTTTCCCTGCACAGCAACATCTCACACTCCTCTTTGATTTTTCCTATCATGCTTCTTATAGGAATTAAAGAACCAGGAAGGTCACATAAGGCTGCCTGACATTACCACATATCTGTCCTGTATGCAGCTCTCAAAACCTAGAGCAAGTTCTTTCTGCATCTCATTACTAGGAAAATACATGAAGTCTGAAGAAAAGGTAATTTTTTGAGATTTATTATCTTCAAGGTGCTTTAGGCTAGCTTAGGGAGAAACAGCATGGCCATGATGAAAGACTGAGCAAATCCCAGGTTAAGTAGAATAAAACAAATATCCCATCTAAATTAGACACTGGAGATACTCATGATATGAGTGAAAAAAAAAATGTAAATAACCTTTTAGATAACCCTTTTTAATATTTGTGAGGAGTCTTGGCAATTTTTTGTGGAAAGCAGCTTCACCTTGTAACATTCAAGCATAATGAGTGGCACTTTTTATGCAATACACTTTCTATTCCATGGAAAGGAAACTTAGTCCAGTTGTTGTTAATATTCCCTGGCAATATATAATTCCGGAAACTCCACTTTTAGGAGTATGCTCATCACAGATTCAATGTTTTCATGGTGGCCTCGAAATTTATTCTTCTTTTTATGAGAGCTATTAAAAGCTTTTAAATATTTTCTGGCTGCTGGAGCGTAATTAATTATCTGTGCTTCCAAACTAATCAAGGATATTAGTCTTTCTAGAACACTTAGGCAAACCATGCAGGGGTAACTGGGGAAATCCAGATGGTTACTGCCACACTAACATGCACTTTACTGATAATTGCTACCCAGGTTTCCAGAGCTCCTCAGTATATTCTCATTACACTCATATGGTTCCATTAGGCAAATAATAGCGAGAATTAATTGCTTCTAATTGAGGTTGGTGGTATTAAATCAAATTAGTGTCCACAACATAATACAAACAATGTCAACAATACTGGCTCTGTTACAGCAACTAAATAGAAACTAAATACAGGTGTTCAAAATTGCATCTTTTAGTGGTCTTCAGTGAGTTAAATTCTGGGCATTAAAGAAAAATGAGGTTTTACAAGAATATCCCTCAGGCGTTTCACCATCTCCCATACATAACATGAGCTGAACCAAATCAACCCAAATTTTGAAGATTCAAGTAAGGGTGAAAGAATGCACAATTCGTGCTGCTGAAAGATGTCTGATAACATCCATGACAGCAAGAAAGTCTGTCCTTTTTCCCTCCTCAGAGTAAAACTTCCAAAATATTCTAAATATGTGAGAAAGAGGTGCAATGACATGTGTAAAATAGCAAAGTCTTGATATTGCTGTTCTTTTCAAGCCCCATTTTCCCTCCTGCTAACCCAACAGGACTTCAAATGGTGTAAGACTCTCTGGCTAGACTATCCAGAGAAGCTCCATTGATCTCAGTGGATAGTTTGGCAATTATTTTTATTTCTGCTGTCCTAAAATGGAATTAATGACTGCCACACATAACAATGACCACAATTATTTTTTTCTTACTTAGAGCGACACTGACATAGCTGAACTGATGCCAAAAAAGATTTTAACCTGGACTGAATTTTCCTACTGAGATACAAGCTTGCTCTTATTTTCTGCAGTATTTTCAAGCAGGTGTGTCCATCACATTCCACAGCTTTGCCATTTCTCCTGAGTTGCCAAGAATGAGCCTCCACCCTAACGTGTGATGGCACAGCTGTGGTTAATTATTTATAATATTAATTAATGAGCCTTTCAGTGGCACATCCCATAATAATCCACTTTGATGCGATAAAAGTGATTTAGCCACTTGTCTTTCAGGTGATAAAATACAAAAAGCAGGCTCAAAATGGAATAGATAAATATAAAGGAAGTTTGGGTTGTTTTTTGAAAGAGAGGTAAATTTTTTTTCTTCTGAACTTCTATCCCAAACTGAAACAATTATCTGGAGAACTGCTGGTAAACATCTTGTTGAGATTAGTTCCATTACCTATGGGGAGATGTCAAATATCCACCTGTATCCCAGGGCAATTCTGCTAAATCTGCTGAATGTTATTTCTGCCCTGAGGAAATCCTCCAGGCATTCCATTGAACTAAATATTGATAACCTGACCCGCAACTTGCAGGAATTTCTTTGTTGATACTGATCAAATGGAAACCGTGCAATATTAAGGGCTTATTCTGACCAAGCTCAGGACACTTCCAGCTGTGGAAGGCAGACCCACAGAGCATTAATAGTGCATTAAAGTGAAAACAACAGACCTTGGGTTTAATTCTGAATTTCCAGGTCATGAAAACCACATGAAAAAAAAAGAAAAAAAAAGACTGGATGAGCTGTCCAGATGTTATCTGAACCATGTTACCTAAACCTTTAGCCAAGACTATCTCAATCATTTCCACTAATGTCACGAAGAAACTGATTGGAAGAAATCCATGGAGTAAGAACACAGAACCAGATTCTCAAATAGATGGCACGACCATCCGTTTGCTCCTGGGTAACAAAAGGGATGAAGGGCAGCTTAGGACACAAAGAAGCTTTGGGACCGATGTTTTGTGTCCCAAGTTGCTGCAAACTCTCTACCCCCATCAAAGTCAATCACTATTCATGAAAATAAATGAATAAATGGTCAAAGAAACAAAATGGCTGTACCACATTCTTCAAAAGATTTTTTTCTTTTTTTTTAATTTTATTCAGTTTCATGATATTAGGTTTGTTAATTTTGCTACAGAATTGCATCTGGCGACTTTCTAAAGTGATTTTGCTAGAAGTTAAGGCTACATTAGAACCTGAAATGCTATTAAACAAAACTGTGAGCTTTTCTGTGCCAGAAATATCTCCCAAAATTCCAATAGTTTGGCAATATGGTGAGCATGGAAAGAAATTTACACCTGATTTCTCTGTGATGAATTAAGGTGTTTTTCTATGTGTTCAAAATATAAACACCTTATAATATTTATGTGTTAAGTAGACAAAGATGCTTCATATTGGGCTGCTGGAAATGTCCTGAAGAATATCTTTAAATATTGATGTTTCCCAATGTAGCCCTTAAACATTGTGTTTGCAGTGACATTTCAGCTTGCTATAATTTTGCTGTAATTAAACTCCTCCATTTTTTCCTCCTAGATAATTTGTGTATATAGACAATCACATTTTTCTGTACAACTAATTTGGTATTTCACCAGCTTCTCTTATGAGCATGAAGAATTCAAAGTTACTTAGCACATTTTAAGCAATTTTTTCTTCTGTTTGTAATTATACATTGCACCTGCTTGAAATCCAGGAGAACAAATGACTAGACAAAAAAGAACATAGGAGTAATAATTCAAACTGATGTTTTCAGATAATGCACTGTGCAGAACACACTATTATTCATGGAGGAAGAAATTGTTCACTTCGCATCCCAGCCACCTGTTGTGTCCAAGGACCAAATTGCCAATATGAGCAGAAGTTATTTTTCCAAAACTGAGGTTGCCATTTAGGTAATAGTGTGTCTCACTAAATTAGTTTGACTTCAGATTCTGGAACTTCAGGAACTCCAGAAATTTACACCATCTAAACTTTGAAAGTTGGATTAGAAGTACAGTAATTAGGGCTAAGTTTGAAACCTTTGTTAAACCCCACTTCAGGGATATAAGTTGTTTTAAGATATTCAAGACCCATTGTTCTAGTGTTCTCAAAGAACATACTGTATAGGATATATTGAGCATAGTGTAATGCTGTAGTGTAATGAATGGTATTTCAATAGGCAGTGTATAGCCAAAAGCAGTTTGTCAGAACCTTCATTTCTCCTGACAGGCCAGTCAAATCAGTACTCATGCAAACATTGTTAGGGTATGAGTCTGACTGCACTTGCCTTTCTTTGCAAACAGCACACAGAGTATATAAATCAAGCTCTTCTCATCTTCTCTCATTTTCCTTTGAGCAGTAAATTATTGCAAGACTGGTTAAGTCACTGTTCACTTGCCCCTTGGTGCAAGACAAAGAAATAATTTCCATTCATGCAAGCCTACATCAGTGGAACAGGTAACATATCTTCCTTCTGTCCCAAAATGCCAAGAAAGATGTCTCCTCCAGCACTGACATCGACCTCCTTATCAGGCATTACAGACAGTTGCTGCACCTCAAGTGCAGTTATCTCTGAGATATGACAGGAGATATGCTACATGAAAGAGGTGAGCTGTCAGGATTTTGTGCTGAGTTAAAAATAAATAACTACTTTAAAAGTCTTACATGCTAAAATGCACTCACACATTTTATCCCTAAGAGGATATGGCTTTCTACTCCATCATTTTTTTAGCCATTTTAAAATTCTAGGTGTGACAAGATTTAACCCTGAGAACCATCGTGCCAGCCATGCTACCATGAGTCATGACTGCCTTCATTTTCTTAGTTAATTTAGGTATATTCCACAGGCACTATCAATGGCTTTTGATAAACATAAGATGGAAATTTTTGCTATCTGTACATCCTGGACAGCAGTTAATGGCCACAAGATTTCAGAGTAATGAAGTGTGCTTTTAAATTTGACAATAAAATTATTGTATTTCCTTAAAAACCCCAAGATTTTCAAACTCTCCACCTGGCCATCAAAAAAATCACACAACCTGGAAATATCTAGAAAACGTCAGACCTGAAGAAAAAACCAGCAAGTCCTATGAAGAAAGGCTGAGAGAGTTGGGGCTGTTCAATCTGCAGAAAAGAAGGTTCTGGGGACTGTCCATTGCTCATTCAATACTTAAAAAGAGCTTATAAGAAATACAGACATTTACCTGGGCCTGTAGTGATAAAACAAGGAGCAATGGGTTTAAACTGAAGGAGGACAGGTTTACATTGGCTATAACATGGAAATTCTTTATGAGACACTGGTGAGATGCTGGAAAAGCTTGCCCAGGGAAGCTGTGGATGTTCTATCATCGAAAATATGGGGTTTGGCAACTTTGGTCAGGCATGCATTATACCACATGAATTTTTCTTCATTTGCATCCCAAGGGGTGTGCAAATTAATATGTTAATGGGGCTTAGTGGGAGTCTCTGCTATTTGGGTCAGAATTTACAGCTGACAAAAGACGTAGAATAAACACTTTGGTCCTCCTCCACATACTGAGGCAAGAGTAATGGCTGATGAGAAATCTCATAATTTGTGAGCTGTTTCGAGGGTTTATCTTCAAAGTTTGCTAGGGAAAAAAAGCTTCTTTGGATTTAAAGTATGTTTAAATACTTTCACATAAGAAGTTTAATAATTATATATTTAGCAGTTTTATGTAATTTGTTATTACCAAGGCTAAAGGACAGATTTGCAAAAGAGGCATTTTAGCAAGTATTATAGATGAAAAAGACAAGGCAGACAGAAAAAAAATACTTGCAAAAACATCAATAGGAAGTTGTGCCACCCTGCTCAATGGTTTACTTATTTATTCCTGGTGATGCATCAAAATAATCAGCACAATTTAATCTCGCTCGGGCACAACATTTTTACACATGGATCGATGTCCTTTTATTCATTACTGTACATTTCCTTTATAATTTCTGCTATCATTTGCAGGGTGTAAACAGCTTCTAATGCTTCCTTTCTGCTCTGCACTTCAACAATAGCTTAAGTAATCAAGTAGAAAATTAATGAGAAGCAAAAGCTTATTTATAATTACACTCAGACCAAATTGCTATTTAAAGTATGAACAGTGCATGAACTGTTATTCTACAAATCTCCTCTAATTCCTCACAAATGCTAATTAGAGTTTGTCATATCCATACCCCAGAATTGCTTGTTTTTCTGAACTGACCCTAAAATTACCCTTTTCTTTGTAACCTACTTATAGTAGAAAACTTTCTCAGCCATTTTAGATCCCTTGAAGATGAGTGTTTTAATTCACATGCTAAAAACTATTCATGTGCTTAAGGTATCTCAACTCTGCCAGTACCTGCTGATTTTGGCAGGACTTTAATGGAGTCCAACGTCCACTACTAAGGATTTCAGATGAGATATAAGTTAAAACTTCAGCAAATGTGATCATTATATAAGTAACAGCAAGCAGGTAACAGGGAGCTGCAAGTAGTGTATGTGCAGGTATTATATATTAGTGGGAGGACTGCTCTAATGGGCAAAGGATTCTTTTGATAGGTCAAATTGCTTTTGAAAAGATATATTTAAGGCTGTTCACAGGGAGAAAAAATGGTTCAGTTGTTCATACTGTTTCTTCTCCCATTTAGCTTTCTATATGTTCCTACTATTTTCTCCCCTCTCTTAAGAGGGCTCACAGAAGATAAATTCCAGATGACAGCTTTGTTCCTGGATGGTCTGAGGGTTGATGTATTCAAACAACAGATGGTGTAATATATTGCTGATGTGCTATAAAATGTATCCAATGACATGCACTGTGTTCCCAGGTAAGATACAAAGCCTGTGCCTTGAAATACATGTAAGTGATCAGTCATATAGAGTCTGGGTAATGGCATTCTAAATAGGATGCTATGAAAAGAAGAGTGAGAGCCAAAAATGGAAAACTGGAAGAGCCAGACCAGACATCAATAATCAATAATTGTCTAGAGTGCAAAGCCCTCTCTGAAGAGAGAATATCAATAATACTTCAGGCTCAAGCCAGTCCTCTCATACAGAGCACTGGAAGCATTTTCTGACTAATTTGCACATATCTGCTATAAGATAACAACATTTTATTTTGGGTAGAGCTCCTCAGGCAAGTCTTGAGAGTAGTAACCAATGCTAGGTTCAAAATATCTTAAGGGTCCTTTTAGGGAAAATCGCAAAAAGAACAGTTCAAGGCCATAGTCAGAAACTATTTGATATCACCTCTGGGAAATATAGAATAACTTTCTTTGAACTCTCTAACAGGTATTTCTTCCCCAATTGCAAAGCTGCCTGAGTCCAAAATGTGGCAAGCATATGTCAAAGCAAAAAAAAATCAAATTATGAGATGGCTGCTAATGCTGTTACTCACATAATCCCAGTGGTGACTGCCCTGCTGGTCATTACTGTCCTTTCTGAAATGCTGCTCACATTTGGGTTAGATAACAAGCTGAGATATCCAGCTGCAAAGCAATCCTTTACTTGTCTGAAGTTTTCCTCGAAGTTATCACCTTATTCTCCTCCTGAGAGAGCATCTTCTGGAGCTTACTTTGACTACATTGGTATGAAGAACTCAGAAACATAATGTAAAAATCCACACTCAAAATTATGTCCCTTCTTAAAACAGAAATAATGTTTCTTCTTCTTTCACCCCCATTAGTTTCTACTCTGCTTCATCCAATGCAAAGAGATTGTTCCCCTACCCTTTATGCAAGTCGTTTTTCCTTTAATTTCTCATTTACATGACAGATTTTCAGAAATATGTCCCCTAAATAACTTTAATAAATCTCTTTTTTGCTTTGTTAATTACAGCTTGTATCTGATTGCATCTTACTGTGCATACAGACTTTTAGAGCTCTCTTTTGATAAAAATGAATATTTATCAGATTTTAATATGTACACAAGGACAGTTAAACACAGTCAGTGTGATCTTGTGGTCTTCATTATCACATGTAAAAGAACACATTTTTCAAACATACTGCATACAGTTGACCTCAAATGATCAAGTCTCTCCATGAGAAAGACAAGACATTTAAAAGCAGCAATAAAATAGTAATTTTCACCCTGGCTGTCATGCAATTGATGTGTCTTTGATAATGTGAAGCCAAAAGAACCTGAAAACTCATAATTTTGCACATAATCTTTCAGCATTCTTGAAGGATCATCCAGGTAGTATGTCATCTTTTTATGGAAAATCCATAAAAACTGTGCAGCGTATTACCTTTTTTTCTTTTGGGAGAATGTTGTACAGTACTTTCCCCCCTCTCTCATTAAAGCATCTTGCCTCCTAGGAATGGTGACAATAATTAAATCTGCCTCAAGAGGTTGTCTCACTCCCTTATGGGGATAGCCTTGTGTGTTCAGGACTGCCTTTAATTACTGGAAATTTCAATCTGTCTCACATTGAGTTAAACTCTAAAACTCCAAGAGAAAAAAATGCAAAGTGAAGGCTGAAAGCGACAGCAGCGCCCGCTTTTGTCAGAGCTGCACTACCAGAGAGTGGCTCCCTGTCCCAGAGGAGCCCAGCTCCAAGGGGAAACCAGTTGGGTTTGCCTGTTTGGTTTGGAAGAAGTGAGGTGAGTAGAACCTTTCTCAGGTCCCCATCAGGCTGAGTTCCCACTGGGATTCCAATACAGAACCACAGAATCATAGAATGGCCTGGGCTGGAAAGGACCTTAATGATCATCCACTTCCACCCCCACCTGCCATGGGCAGGGACACCTCCCACTAGATCAGGTTGCTCAGGATTCTACCCAACCTGGCCTTAAAGACTTCCAGGGGTGGGGCATCAACAGATTTTCTGGGCAACCTGTTCCAGTGCTTCACCACACTGACAGCAAAGAATTTTTTCCTAATATCTAACCTAAGCTTACTCTCAGTCTGAAGCCATTCCCCCTTGTCTTATCACTGCGTGCCCTTGTAACAATTCCTTCTCTCTCTTCCTTACAGGCTCCGTGATGTACTGGAAAGTCACAATTAGGTCACCCCAAAGCCTTCTCTTCTCCAGAAGAAACAAACTCAATTCTCTCAGCCTTTCCTTGTGGGGGAGGTGTTCCATTCCTCAAATCACATTGGTGGCTCTCCTATGGACAAGCTCTGAGAGGTCCATGTCCTTTCTGTGCCAGGGACCCTAGAGCTGGATGCAGCCCTGCAGGTGGGGTCTCACCAAAGTGGAGCAGAGAGGCAGAAAAAACATTGTCAATACCATGAGGAACTCTAGAGTGGATTCCACTGAAGGTGACATGTGGCATTTTACGTGAGAGTTGAAGTAAATATCAGGTTGTTGGCCTGGAATTTCTCTGTCTGCCAGTGTGATAGACAAAAAGCCATCAGAGAAGCCTGGCAGGTTCTTAGCAAACATCCACAGCTTGAAGCCACCATGTTCAAACCAACATCAGCTCCCTCCTTAATGGCACAGAGCACAGGAACTCTTCACCTGTCAGGTCACTGCAGCGGTGCTGGCAAACATCTTGCTGACTCCCAAGCACAAGGGAATTAAAGTGAGCACTCTAAGAGAGAGACATATAAATTGATATAAATTGATATAAATTCCATTGAGCATACCAAATGTTCCAGTCAGAAGTGTCATATACAAGTTCCTGTTCCATTGCTGAAGAAAAAAATGTGTAATATATTCTCCTCTCCTCAGGCCTTTGCATCACTTCTTGCTCTTCTTCCCATACTTCCTCTGAAGCCCAAGAACGAAGCCAGCTGAAGTTTGCAAAAGCAGCTCAGCCTGGTTTTGAACTCACATCAAGGCAATTGTGCCAGACCTGTATCACTCTGTGCCATGCAGAAGACATGTTATAAGTGTAAGGGCCTGCTTACAATCCTATTATCATATATGCTCTCTGGTTGTGGAAGTAATTCAAATTTCAGTCTGCCAGTGATAAAAGTTCAACCTACATCTCTCTGGGTTATTAATGACCAAGAGACCTAAATGCAATTTTACTACTTTACAAAAGCTGTAATCACATTCAAATTTACTTAGGGAAAAAATTACTGTACGCCATCTCTTACACCTTGCCACTAAAATTTGCTCATTTTAATTGCCATCCTTTCACAAATAAAAAATTAAAATGTTTATCATATAACTTATAGTCAAAGTTACTGCTTCTAAGAGTCTAAGTTTAAATTTTTTAAATTATTCAGCTTGCTTACTAATGTAAATGCCATTTTAAGTATTAATACACTTTAATAATTAATAAACTGATATAACCATGTATTATGCAAAAAAACCTTTACTTCTCCACCCATGTATAAAATAGCCTGTTTTGGATTTGGAGAACTGGAACATAACACACCCTTGTGTGGATGAGTAGAGGGGGAAAAGCTTAATAAGAGACTCTTTTAACATTCTGTGCTATTAAGAATGTAATTGGACTTAATGATGCTTAAAGATCCTTTGGAGGTCTCATTTCTCTACCCAGAAGAGAGAGGGTGTGCCATCATGACATGCTTATAGCTCAGCAGGATAATTAGGCCTTTTCAGGACTGGCCATTTTAAACACCTAACTCTGGTCAGCACATGTTGATTAAATGTCTGGCAGGGCACTGTTAGTAAACCCTGTTCAAGCCACTGCAATAAAAGGAGGTAATCTGACTTATCTACATGACATCACTCCAGTGGGTATGTATTAGCCCAGAGAAAACCTCAGTGATACTTCACAACAGCATCTGTCAAAACATTGAGAGTGAATTAGCCACGCTACCGTGCTTAGCACCAAACCCACTCTCTTTCTAATTCATTAAGCTTAGCATTTATTTTCAGGGTAAATTATTTAGAAATTAATCAGGACTTGCCTGGAGTTGTGCAGTGGTCTGATCTGTCTGATAAACACTGGCTTGTAAACAACCTGCAGACTGTCCTCTTTGACAAGGTGTTTGCCCAGCAGCTGCAGGGCCACTCGTAAGATGTGAAATCATGCTGTGCTGGTCCTGTCTCCTGACAGGATGGCTCAAGTGTTTTTCATAAGCAGTCCAAGCAGCAGTTTGAACTTGGATTAATTTCAGAGGAGAGAGAGGTGTTTGATGAAGGAAAAGGATCTGAGGCATGTACAGCACAGCCAGAATATTTTCAGAGTGACTAAACAAGCATGTAATATGGTTTTGATAATTTTTAAGCCTCCAGATGTCTTCAGAAGTCTGCAGACAGATTTCAAGAAGACCTGCAGATTCTGAAGAGGCTGTTTGCAGTCCTCCAGGATGTGAATGGCAGATTCAATAATCACCTGTTTGTGTTTAGCAGAACCATGTGACATGTATTCCACACTAGTATTTATTAAAATTGACTTAGATGATGTTATGTTGTCTAAGTAATCCACCTTTAAAAATTTTTTTTCCATATTTTCATGCAGCTATATACAGACAAGGAACCATTTTTTTTCATTACATATTGCATTGTCTTCATTTTAAGTGGTCTTGTAAGTGAAAAGCCTAACACATAAATAAAAATAGCCAAAGTAACACACTCGTGCACCTCCCTCAAGTGTCACACTTCTTTACTCACTTTATCTCCTCTCACACTTAAAAATCTTTCCTGTCTCTTCAAAAGCACTATTTGAGCAAACACCTATGAATAAACATATATCTTAAGAAAATCTGCCAGACTAGATAGCCTAGAGTGAAAGCTCAATGGAGAGAGCATCAGATTGTCATCATTAGTTTTCAGAATAAACTACAAAAGAGAAATTGAGGCAATTTACTAATTCATGGATTTCACAGCAAAGTTATAACTACCAGAAAAACGTTGAAGTCCTCCTTAATAGAGGGAAAGACAATAAAAGCTGACTCTAGCTGAAAAGAAAATTGCTTCCACTTGGATTCTAGGGCAATTGCCTCACCCCTTACTTCAACTTCTTTTATTCTTCAAATCTTTCATCTAGTATGTGCCTCAGCTTCTCGGCTATCATGTGTGCACATTACTCATTTCTTTCCAAAGAATTTATACTTATTCAGCCCTTAAATGCTAAGCTGGTGACGATCACACGGATACCTAGTCAGGCTGCAATTCTTTTCCTCATGATACAGAGAAATCCCAGTGGAAAAAGCAGATTCTTGAAAAACACATTCAGAAAAATGCACTCGCATTTTATTTTCATGAAATCAGTAGCAGCAAACCATTTCCCCGTGTGACTACGGATAAGCATACAAACATATAAACACAGCAAAGCATGAATATTTTGCCACATTGGCTCATACTGAGCTGTACCTTAATTTGCAAAAAGCCTCACTTGTCAGATCAGGGCTATTAGTAGAATCAAATGCTACTTGTCATGACTAAGGATGACAGAACTGGCACAGAAAATTGTCAAACTTGTTTAAAAATTACCTTTTCAAATATCTTTGCAATCTCTCAGAATATGTTATCATGCCATTTTATGATCTTTTGGTTAATCCTAGACTTAATGGTCAATTATTGAGCCTGCAAAGCCTTGTTTACAATCAAGCATGTTTTTGTGCCTGTCTCAGCAAATTATATGAAAGCACACTGCAGTCAAAAGGATCAATTCCTGTGTTATGGGTATTATAAATACACGTGGATATATGCAATACTCATACCCAAACTTGGAGGCATTAAGCTCTGGAGAGTTGCTGGCATCTCAAGGAGGAAACACATCTTATTTAGAGACCCTTTGTATAAATTATGATTTTCTTCTTCATTCATTATCACTAGAAACATTTGCATGAAAACAGGATGCATACTCTTTGGAGTTAATTTGCTGTTTCTGCAGCTGCCTTCTCTTCACCTGCCTTATGCCTCTTGCTTAGTGCTGTATATTTAAATTGGAAGTTAATATTAAAAAAATTCTTATTCCTGGTGGGAGTATCGACTATGGGGGAAAGAGGAGTGCTACAATTGCCCTAATGTTGCCTGAGAAAAGTCAGAGGAGAAAGGTAGAAAATTCCATTCTGTGCTGGGTTATCCCAGAACACTGGTTTTCAGTTTCACATAAACCTGCAGCTAACTTCAAATAGGTTTTAATGGCAATACTCCATCTCCTGGCAATCTGATAGGGACAAATGGAACGACATTACAATTCATGTTTCACTGTATCCAGAAGTCAGGGTTGCAAGGTTAGGCTTCACATCGTAGTGTAACACTTCATTTTCTCCCACTCCCTATTAAATGCTTATTTCTGAAATAGAATTGCCAGAGGTTATGTGATTCAATGAGCTTATGCTTCACCTGTACACAATGTGTTTTGGTCACATAACAAGAAATCACTCTCAGCTGTAATCCTGAATCTTGCAAATAGTGAACACACACATTCATGTAGCAAAATACACAAATATAAGAATTCATAATGCTTATAGTTCAGAGGCCAAACCTTACATTTTATCCATCCACAATACAAACTGCTACTCAGGTGTGAGTGGTATATTATATTGTATAGTCTCAGGCTTTAGTAAGTAGGATGTAGTATAAAACAATCTAAATTTGACCATGGAAAAATTAATAAGGAAATATTCAGGATTCTCTCTGACTTTCAAGATATCAAATGGAAGGCATTGCTACATGTGTTCATAAAAGTCAAATATCACAAAGCTATCATTTAATGGCTGGATAAAACAATTTGAGGGGAAAAGATTATTGAGTGGAAGATTATTGAGACAGGTTTGTGAACTCAGCTACAAAGATATCATCAGTTTGCAGAAAAGGGTGGAGGAGATCACTTTGTCTTCAACAGAGATGAATTTGTCATAAGCACTGAAGACT
>JANRMJ010000088.1:15267229-15279852 GCA_025584955.1 Alethe diademata
ATTTCTTTAACTTGAGCACAATTTATTTTTCTTTGGTGCTACACTCAATCTATTTTATCAAACAGCAGATTGGTGAAGCACAATATTATATAACACCTATAAATTTTTTCTGACATGGAGAAATGTATGATCAAAAGTTGTAAAATGCCAAATGGATGATAAGCCCCATAATTTACATGATAAAAGCTGACTCCACAGGAGATATTTTAATGAATGTAATAACAGCATGTTCCAAGGGAAAAGCTTTAAAATGCTCAGATTACATTCCGTCTGTAAGTCCTGTTCAGATATTAAAAGCAAATTGATTACTATAAATGATCATCACACTTAATCTCCACATTCAAGAAGCTTTATAAATGCCAGGAAGAAGTTGGGAAAAGATATTGAAAAGCAGCTATCTGTAATTGTGCAAACATATTGATCTTTTGTGATTTAGCACTGCAGGTCTCATTGCAATTTAGGAGTTTGTGTTCTGGTCCCTCAGCCCTGTTTCCCCAGAAGGAGCATTGCCCATTATCTAACCTTACTCACAGATATTTCTGGTTGCCACATCATGCATATTAATTCATCTCCCTCCTCAGGCGTGGATTTTTTGTAGATTTTTTTGTAGATTGATCTTCCAAAAACGTACAATATAAATACAAGTGTATGTCTTGTCTACCTTCACATTCAAACCATGCCAGGACAAGGGAGTTCCATGCTGTCTGAATCTTTCTGGCATAGATTTTGACACTAATATTAATTAATTCAAACAAAGACTGAACTTCATTAGAAAGCAGCTTAAAACTTTCCTTGTGTAGACAGGAGAATTCATCACAAAGAACTCTTCCTTCCTTGCAAGGGGTAACATCTGCATTCAAGACTGGGACAAGTAGTTATAAATTAACTATAAATCTGTTATACAAACCTACCACAAGATCATGACAAACACCATGCTGAATTAGCATGGATTAAACTCCTTGTTTAAAATCTCATTAGGATTCACCAAAGATTAACTATGAAAAAGTCTTCAGCTGCAACACAGCCTTTTATCAAAAATGCCCACATGCATTTCCCGGGTGATGAAGTGAGCATGTTCCAAGAAAAAAGTGTGACATAAATCCACATTGCTCCAGATTTCAAGCAATCATGGTGGGAGTAAATCTGTACAATTTACAGAACACTTCAGCAGTGAATGCATGGGTTCAAATATTAGTGACAAAGTACTTGTTCAGTGGGCAAATATGTATATTGCCAGGAGAGGAACTCTTCAACACAGTAATTTTGAACATCAGATGTCTTAAAGCTGCCTGCCACTGTTGTAAATGGTCCAACAAGGTATTCAGGGATGAAGCAACTAGACAGAAGAGAAGGGGGCATAATTTTGTATATATTTCTGGGTTCAGTTCCAGCTCTTTAGAGAACTAAGTCTGATTGAATGTGTTCCTTTCCACGTTGAGTCCTTGGAATGCTCTTGTTCTTCCTATCAGCAAGGACATAAGCAATCTCTTGTTCCTCCTATTTCAGGAAAAGTGCAACTGCTGATTGCAAACTGGCACAAGGCTAGGACACTTGCTGGTGGGTCATTTAAGTTTTTATGTGATCCATGTAAATATTTTCTTTGATGCAAGCACTACAGATAAAGAGTATGTGCTCTTTTGTGCATCAGAGCTAGTGATTGGCAAAGACACTTTGGACGTATTAGCACAGAGAATGTGGGCTCTCAAATAAAAGTGTTGAGACAAATCGGTATGTGCTTAAATTTTCCATACATAAAATAACTCTGCTTGCAATGGAACAAGGTTATAATCATTGAGGAAAATTGAGAAGTTATAAGCAAGAAAGCCAGGAAAACACAGTGCTGCTTTTCCTTGAAATCAATATAAAGGCAAAGGGAGGAAAGTAGAGTTTGATCTTCTGCCATATTATTTTCATACATCACTTGAAAAACTCATTTGATTTTCTTTTTTACTTAACTTATTATGCCAACTTTTATTCAAATTAAACTGCTTCTAAGGTTTAGACATCCAAAGCAAGACATTTGGCAAAGCCTTTGAGAAGTCCTCTGTTAACAAAATTACTGTTGATGCTGCAATGAAGCTAACTAGCAGTGGAAAGTTGAGAGGTTCTCACCACGTCTGAGAATGCCATAGTTAACTTCTTCAGCCAAACACACTGGTAATAGGTTGGATCCAGGAAAACACCATGTACCTATCAGCCTTTTCATCTAGCAGGTTCACTAAGACAAATGTGAGTCTCTAGAGGTTTCCATTCCATCTGGACAACCATTTGTAAAGGTGACTGGTTAATTCTTGCAACAAGCCACAAACTGATGTATTCACTGAAACTTGTGAAACCAACCTAAAAATAGTTTCCAGTTCCAAAAATTTAAAAGGATTCCAGAAAGAAATTATGGGGTTTTGGCTTTGGAGATCAGATAGAAGTTGAAGAGTGGTCTCTGCGAGCATTAAATCATCTGAAGCAATGACAAACCAGCACTTTTTAAAACAGACTTTGAAACCAGCACTTAGGTTGGAAAATTCCAGGGGCAAATCTTACCTTTTAATGGGTGCATGGAACTTTCCCATTAATTTAACTGAAGTAATGTTTTTGTTATAGGAGTCAGTAGAAAAAGTCTGACACTTTGGTGAGTGGTGAGGTAAGCAGGCTAAACAAGTTTTGGGGGTTGTTTTTTGGTGAGTTTGTTTTCATTCGGAGTTAAAGGCCTGTGCAAAACAACCAGCACACTGAATAGCAATGTCTATCAACACCACTTTATCTTTCAACCCTATTGGAATTTGATGCTGTTTGTGCTTCTTCTTGCATGGGTTTAAGCAACAATCCAGGAGTTAAAGCAACAAAGCATGAAAGCCTGGCCAGCCATCAATAGAGAAAACTCACCTAAGAGAAAGTATTCATTTCTCTTTAATGGCAGATAAACGCCATTTCCTGCCCTTCCCCCCAGATTTATATGAAGTTTCCAAGGAAACCAACTCTGGAAACACCTTCATAATGTCACCATGTACTGGGATATTCTCATACTTTGGTGCATATTTATGGCTTTGTAGGGTTATGGCTGAAAACAAGGGTCTGTCTCACTCCCTCTTAAACATCCAGCTCCATCCCAATGCTCTCCCATCATGACAGGGATGAGAGGCCATGCAAGAGGAATGGAACACCTCTAAGGAAAGGCAGAGAGAGAGTTGGGGTTCAGCCTGGGGAAGGGAAGGCCCCACAAATACCTTATTGCAGCTTAAAGGA
The DNA here is from genome assembly GCA_025584955.1 of Alethe diademata. Lineage (NCBI taxonomy): Eukaryota > Metazoa > Chordata > Aves > Passeriformes > Muscicapidae > Alethe > Alethe diademata. The sequence continues at coordinate 15,270,470 of JANRMJ010000088.1, forward strand.
ACTTGAAAGAAATAGGTGGGCAGACTTTTTAACAGTTCCTGTAGGAATAGGACAGGGAAGAACAGTTTTAAACTAGAACAAAATAGATTCAGGCTGTATATAAGGAAGAATTTTTTCATAATGAGGGTGTTGCAAGACTGGAACAGGTTGCTCAGAGAGGTTATAGGTGACTCATCCCTGGAAATACTCAGTGTTATGTTGGACAGGGCTCTGATCAAACAGATCCAATTGATGAAGTCCCTGCTCATTGCAGGAGGTTGGACTAGATGATCTTTACATGTCCCTTCCAACCCAAAATATCCTATGATTTCCTGATAAGTGTCAGTTCCCTGCTGAAAGGAGCAGGGAGAAGAGGAAAGCAGAAGCACAGCAACAGGAGGATGAAAGCCAGCCATGGAGATGCACAAGAAGTTATTGCCTCCCAACACTGTTGTTTCATTTTGCATAACTTTATAAACATGTCATGTCTGTCATGTGTCATGACATGTCTCCCTCCAACTATCATCATGACAGCAAAATCCTTGAAATTGGAGGAATCTGTGTACCAGTAGGGCAGTTCCTACAATGGCTCCAGAGCAGTGAACCCTTATCTTAATACTGGGGCAATGCTAATATTGATTATGGTAAGGGAATTATAAGTATATCACTGTCCCATATTTCCAACACGAAGGTTCATATGTAGAATACTTAAAGCTTTTTCATCTAAATAATTGAGATATAAACATGATGTAGTATTGAAAGATCAATGAGGATTTTATCTGTGCCTCAAAACTGATAATCTTTCATAGCATGACAAAGTACAGCTAATACTCTACAAATCAATTTATAAAGAGCACTTTTGCTATTTTTATATAAGTATTATTTCAAACACCCTTTGGATTACCGTAGCATTTTCAGAAAGCACACTTCTAAGGTATCTTCAGAAACTGCTTTATAGCCATTATGCATTTATTTTACCAAATAATTTATTTGCATTTACACACTTTCTATGCAACCAGCTTGTAAAATGTATCACTTGTTCTCTTCATGGTGCTGTGATGTCTCTGCAGAGTGGTGCTGCCTCTGAATTTGAGTAAGAGAGTACTTCTTGCTGCCTGTGGCATACCTACTACCAGTGAAAAAGGTGAAGAAAGAAAGCAGGATGAGTATGATCCCGAGGTGCATCTGAGGTCTTGCTCTATTTTCATTGATAAAGTTGCTGAGAAAAGAGAAAATCTTCACATCAGCGAAACAGCAGCAGGTGATAACAGGCAAATGGGCCAGGCTTGCTGATCCTGAATGGTTCTGTTGTGTAGGGAGTAGGTAACATATCCTTATGTTAGCTATATTTTGTTCTGGGTATATTTTCCATTACTTATTCATATTAGAATATATACCAAATATCTGTTCTGGGTAAATTACAAAACTTCTATGACACTGAGGTTTGGGTAAAAAAGTGTTTTGGAGATATCTTTGGCAAAGACAGGAAATTTGACACATCACCCTAGAGTCTGCAGAACAAGCAGTTTTATTAATTTATTTTTTCTAAGTTTTTATTGTATTGTGTCTCTGAAGAGTAGCTTTGATTTATAAGGACATGCTTGGAGATATGAAAAGGATTTGGATTTGAATCCTTTTTATCACCCAGTTCAGTGATGGAACTGAGATCAGGATGGTGATGTTCAGAGCGGAGAAGAATTATTTTGAGGTCAGGATGACACCAGGTTCTTGAAATCAACAGATATCTCAATGAAGTAGGTTTTCATCACAAATAAGAACTCAGAAGACATAAGGGCCATATTGTTTGTCTTAAATTCTGAAACCTGAAAACAGCCAAGACACGCAGCAAGATCTGTCTCCAGCAAGAAGCAAGCTCCTGTCAGGCCTTCATTCTCTGAAGGATCAAGACATTCTTCTCCATGATGGTTGCACCAACCATGAGGAGGCAGCAGCAGGCTCCCTGCTCCATGGTGAGCTGACTTCTGCTCATCATTCCCACTCAATATGGGGACATTACTCTTTCCAGACTCTGTGAAGGACTGTGAAAATTATTTTTCTTCACAGTGCTCACTCATGCAGCATTTGACATGAGCCTAGCTCTTTGTATTTTATTACTGTTCAGCTGTTTTATTTATAACAGCAATAATTAGCTGAGATCATGTAATTGCAGCTGCTTAAAACTACTTAGTGCTTCTACACCATGACTTCCCACACTGTGGAGGCTTCCCATCTCCTGATATAAATCTTTTACTGCATTAATAAGTGCAGCTATTTCCCTTCTCATCAGCTTGCCATCTGTGAGCAGGGGGCAAAGGGAGCTGACAGTAGCACAAAGGCTGTCAGCTCCCTTAGAGGCCATTTCAGAGTGTCACAGCACATAGTTTGTCATCTCAGTTGTTGTCCTGCTCCTACCTCTGCCCGTCATCATCTCCCTGGATGACTCACTTGCTACACAGCATGATGCTGCAGCAGTGAAATGAGAATTCCTCTTAAAAAGGTGGTTTTGGTTTACTTTTAAGCTAGTCTCCTGAGTGCTGAGAAAGGGAGCTGGTAGCCTCTCCTGTGCTCCAGCAGCAGATCACAGCTGATCTGCAGGCCACTCCTGCAAATCCCAGGCTGTCCATTGCTGCCCTCATTGCCTGTGCAGGATCACCCACTCAATAATGAGCCCTGTTTGACCTTGCTGACCTTCTGGTAAGCCAAAGCAGCAGGGACACCTCTGGGACAGGGGACAGCCACCTGTGGCTGCAAAACACATAGAGTCACAGAATCACAGCATGTTTTGGGTTGGAAGGGACCTGTAAAGGTTGTCTAGTCCTGCAATGAGCAGTGACATGGTTACCTAGATCTGATTGCTCAGAGCCCTGTCCAACATTACATTGAATGTTTCCAAGGATGAGTCATCTACAACATCTCTGGGCAACATGTTCCAGTTTTGCAATGCACTCACTGTAAAAAATTTCTTCCTTGTATATGATCTGAACCTACTCTCTTCTAGTTTAAAATTCTTTCTTGTCCTATCCCTCCAGGCCCTCTTAAAGAGCCTGTCTTTTCCCAGGGCTTGCCTTGGCTCAGGAAACATCCCTGTACACCACAATTCTCTGCTGTGCTGTGGGATGCACCTTAGTACCATAAGGATGACCCATCTTCCCTTCTTCCAGCAGTAGCTCAGCTTTACCTGTCCCCAGGGACACCCATTCCCCCTCAATAGCTGGACACCCATTCCCTCCTAATAGCTTTAGGGAAATTTTCTTTTTGGCTTTTTATATGTCTGTTCGATGAAGGCATCTACATGATCGTGTAACTGTTGTGGTTATAAATCAGTTTTCAATTTAAAAAAACTACAGGGTTGGTCAGTAGTACCATCCAATGTAATGATTGTCAATAATATGCCAAATATATGTAATAAATTAGAAGTATTTAAAACCATAGCAAAGATTCATTATTATGGGGATAATTTGTGATCATCATTACAAAATAATAGCTTTTCAGTACAAACAGAACAAGAGCAATCCTTTCTTCCTGTCACTGGAGGTGTAAAACTCTTGATTTGATTTCTCCTTGGTAGTCTAATTCTTCATTTGGCACTCAGCCTTGCAAACCTGCTGCAGTATCCAGAAGCAGAACTGGGCCTGTGCATTGTGTGATAGCCAGCACACTTGTGTGACCTGCAATTCCTGTGAGAGGCAAACCAATAACCCAGAGTGCAGCATTCCCACCAGGATGCAGTAAAATCTACTTAACCAAACCCTCAGAGCATATTAGCTTTACTTAGTTATTAGAAGTGAGAAGTTTCCTAATCGAAAATGACCAGAATAAAGAGCAGGCTGAGTAAAGTTCATGGTCTGTAGCCATTTTCCCATCTGCATGAGAAAGTATCTCAAAATGGAAGTATTTGTTTTAATTTTTCAAAGCAAGGTGTTTAGTAGTTATATGGTTAAGGGGAAAAAGGAAAATTCATATTTTGTTATGAAATAACTTTTGCTACCAGGCAGTTTCAAGGCATTTTCTTTCTTTTATTTAAAAAGAAGGCAAATATAATAGATTTGGATTAAAGTGAAAATATAGAAGTTAAAGAAATATGGTGAAAAAGTGGATTTTCCCAAATAAGAAACGTTAGTCAGACTATGATTTTTTTTGTCCTTGGAATGAAATGCAGGAACTATAATTTTTTTTCATAAACACTTTGTTAGGTTGCAACCTAATAGTTTCAAATATTTAGTTTTAAACCACAGCATTTTGGTTTGATTTCTTTATTCTTTGGAATGAAAATGACTGAGCATCACATGAGGAACGTAAGTGCAAACATGAAAAAAAAATTTCTATTTTCATTCTGCAAATGTCAAAGAGGATCTTTGGTCAACTTCTAAATGCTTTTCAATCTTTCAAAAAATGAAGGCTTTTTCAAAAAATCTGCCCCATTCACATGCAACACATCATAATTTCTGAATAAGAAAAGAAAGAGCTTATTATAAAAAGAAATTCCCAGTTAGCAGCTGAAAATGCAGTAACTTAACTATTAGTAATTTAACTATTGTAATTTAATTATAAGATTGTAATTTAACTATTAGTAAAATGTAAAGCAATGGATCATTTGAGGTCAGCTGTTTGTCTGTAATTGCTTGGTTTACAAGTGAATTAATTTTATTTTTGTTGTTCATGTTCTACAAATATTATACATACAATAACTGAAGGAGCCAAAGGTGAGCTGGCCAGCAGAACAGAGAGTAGAAACAAATGCCTCAAAGGGAACACGTAATCAAAAAGTTTGCATGTTCTATACTTCATTATTGTGAGAAAATTTAAAATAACTGAACAGTTCATGCAGTAGCTGAGCAGTTCATGCATTAGCTCACCCAGAATACATGCCCAGCCATGAGCAATTTATTGTCAAAATCTGTTCAGTGGTGCACAAGAAAATGGGCTTGAAGGAACTTGCCAGACAGCTGGGTTTTGTAAAAGTGATTGAAACACAGGGAGGAATGGAAAAGTCAGCAGGGTGATGGGAGAAGAAGAAAATTAATATGCAACTGGGAGAAAGAAGAACAAAAGGGAAAGTATAATTTCAGAAGCAAAATACACTGGAAAAGTCACTCTCTATTGAAAAACTGGTGCTTTCCATTAAAATTCAGAAACCAGGAATTTTGAGATCATTGCTAACTCCAGACAATATTTAGGAGAAGCCTTTTTGATACAATTCATATTAGCCTGGGATACTTTTCAGAGTTTACTAGAAACAGCTGAAGCTATAATTAGTGAAATTAACAAAGAGGTTCAAAACAGGAATTTGAGGATTCAACCTACATTTAGTCCCTTGATAATTAAATTGTTCTGCTAATTGAAATCACCCAAGAGGCAACAAAATTCTGTGAGGGTTCCATTTCCCACAACCTCAGCACTATGATCTCAGGGATAGAACCAGCTGTAGGGAGTAACAACTGTGGGGTTCTGACACTTAATTGTGTTATGTATTTTTGCAGCAAACTTTCCCAGTGTTTCATTACAACACGAGCAGAAATTTAAGGATAGAGCTAAGGTGCTTCAATTTGCACAGAGCTATTAAAATTAAAAGTGTTGAAGCAACACCCTTCCCCGGAGATTTAATGAGAAGTTCTGAAACTGAGCTCCTGAATTCCCAAAGAAGGAAGGTATTGATGTTTTTTAATATCTGCTTTGGAATTTACATAATTTGAAAGTAAATAAATACACAATTAAGAAATTAAGAAATAAAATTCCTAGCAGTTATAAAGCACTTCATATTCCTCAAAGCACTCTAGATTCATTAAATATATTACCTAATTAATTCCTCCACAAACCAGTCTAAGAGACTTCATGCTGTGCACTGAGAAACTGTTGCTTGATTTAAGGTTGTTCACTGCTCTTCACTTTTATCATTTTGTCACCAAACAAAACCAATCCTCTGATGATTTTAACTTTGCCTGGTTTTCTGCTTTCATAATAATTACTTAAATGTTGCTGACATCAGCCACCTTAAAGTCAGTAAAACTACTAATATAGATTACAGTTACATTTTTGCAGATATTGTTACTAAGTTGGCTTGTTGTGCATTTAAAAAGGGTGTTTACAGAGCTCAACCCTCCAGGATATCCCCTCACTTCATCAGTGCAATCCAAGAAAAAAAAAAAAAAAAATCTGTCTTTTCTATCTTTTAAAATGCTTAGCACCCATCTGTGATAGTCTATCTATTAGACTGACCCAAAATCTCTGCAGCGGGGTCTTGCAGCAATGCACAAACTGGAGTTTTTTTCTTTTTTTAAAATTTGATTTGCTCTTTTTAAAAGCAGATTTGGAGTTTTTCAGGATGCAATAGTACGATGTGCCAGATAATCTCAAGGAGACCACCTTTCCCACAAAATGTTGGACCAGATGATCTTTCAAGGTCCAGTTTTGGCTGGATCCTTTTACAGTTCTGTGAAACCTAACTGACATTAAAGAGACTTAAAAGGAACAAGGATTTTATTGCCAGAAAGTCAGGATGAGATTAAGGCACTTCTGCAGAGTCTTCAGCATTTTGAATTTGAAAATAAAGCTGTATACAAGGACTACTTCTCATTCTACCATTGATAAATTTTCTTATATAATATGTTGAGATTCTGAATAGATATATGGAAAAGAATATATAAACATATCTTTGAGATATTTTTTTCCTTAGGAATATTGTCTGTCATGGAAGTAAGTACTGAGCATCATTTTATGCATCATTCAGATGGGGCACTAAGGGTGCTGAAAATATGTGTCAATTGCAACTTGCAGATGCTGAGTATTTTTAGGGGTAAATATTCTAATTTATTTTGAAATTCAATGTTTCTTTTGAAAAAGAATGTAAACCATGACACAAAGAAGTGGGAAAAAAGTCGAGAGATGTATGAATTGAGAGGTGACAGCATATAAATCAACCACCATGTGCTCCAGCCACCGAGTAAAGCTGACTTTTAAAAGACTAAAGGACACTGAGGGCAGATTTAGGAAAGGCAAACAGATGATATCCACTCCCATTTGTGGCACTATCACAGACAAAGAAGCACTTGCATGTGACCTGTGGGATACTTATGTCAGCTATGAGTGCCCTGAGCACGTAGGAATTTCACTCTGATCAAGTGTCTCATTTTTGGCATTTCATTAGTAAGTGCTTCATGTTTTCTTAATCAGGAATTCTGGAGTTTTATTCCTGTGTTTGTAAAAGATATGGGAAACTCTTTAAAATACATTTATTAGAATAAAAGCTGCATTTTTTTACCAAGACATAAACTGCAGAAAATTCTAAAAAAATCAATATCTCTTACTATATAAATTACAGTTACATCTTTAGAAAAGCAACAAAATAAAAAAGCAGAAAAGCAAATCTGATCAGAAATTATGACTTTGGGGTTGAAAATGCTTTTTCCAAGGCATTCAGATTCTGACATGGAGCAGTAAAACTGGTATGTGAAATTAATTAGAATTGAGTACCAAAGGATAAAATCAGAATAAAATTGATTTAAAGAGATAAACTTCCAAATTATCTTCAGTGGAAATTATGGGGTGGAGTACATTTGGAAAAAAACCTAAACTTATTTAAATCTGGAAATTACATAATGCCTAATTGTAATTCTTAAATCTTGAGCCTATGATAAAAAAATATAATTAAGGTTTTCACTTAGAAAAAAAATTAAAAATAAGTTTTTTTTTCCTGTACAGATTTTTTTTTTATTTTTCATTTTATAAAACAATCTGACATGTGGTTTTAAACCTTTGACTCTTTAAAGGAAGTTGCTTGGTACAGAAGATAATCTCTTTCAAGACCATGAATATTTATTTTCATTTCTCCCATGCAAGCACCAGCAGTTAGCAGAGAGACTGTTGACAAAACACCTTTATGCAGTCCTACAATGCATTGATTTGGGATACCAACTCTCACAAGGTAAGTCACATATTTCCAAGCCTGACTGTGTCTCTCACACCGTGTAGTTTTCTGTCCAGGGCTATCTGAACAAAGGCTGTTATTCCACCCTATTGTTCAGAAATTAATTCAAAATTTCTCAGCCCAGCTGTGATTTAAACCCATACGTGGGTCTGTTTCTGCAACATATCCCAAGACAAGTTCAAGTCAGAGGCGGCCAGCAATGGATCCCAGTCAGTTCTGAAGTGTGGAATGTGGTGCTGCAGGAGTTTTCTGCACGTGTGTTAATCAGCCCTGCCACAGGGGACCTGATCTTGATGGCAAAGGCAGAGCAGGCAGCGGGGAGCAGAAGGATGTTCAGCTCAGAGAGCTCAATTTGCATTAACCTGCATAATTAGCATGCTGAACAACTGCATGGCTCACTCAGAGCCAGGCTGCTCTTCTACTCCCTCTCCTAACTCAGTTCAGCACAAGTGATGCAAGATAACAAAAAAAAATTGCTCCTTTTAAATCTGGATTTTTTTGACAGAAAGAGGATGGGCAATGGCTACACCTGTACTTGTGCTCAGTCATGCCAGGCCAAGGGGCACCATAAACACTGGAGAAAGGATGGCAATGAACAACTAGGGCAGGCTGTCAGGGCTGGTAGTTATTCTAACTTAATGACAACCAGAGCAGTCACTACTGCAACTACAATCAGTGATCACAGCTAAATTATATTTCCTTGGGCAGTGAGAAGCAGTGGCAAAATTTTACTAGAATGGGTCAAGTCAAACATTTTTCTTGTTCTGTAATCAATTTCTGATAACAGCTAGTATAGAAGAATACAGTAACTAAGCAAGTATACAGCAATATTTTCCTGGAAAACCCTCCCAGTCTTCAATGATTTGTAATTAAATGACTTCTGGACATAAACATGCTGACTTTGCACCTAAGAACCACTGATGTGGTTTTCCTCTGCAAAAATCATGAGCTGTTTTTAGCGACCATGTAAAATTTTAGCATCCTCAATACAGTGGGAACTGTACAAAACTTAACTAGTTGTTCATTGAAGAAACTTCTCTTTCTCTTTGTTCTCATCATCCCTTCCTCCTCAAATTTAATTTGGTGCAACTGTGCTCTTATGACAGAAGCAACAGTGCACATTCACTTTGTATTCACCTGGCATGCCTGATTTTAGAGACTCCAGTCATGTCACCCAGAGTCATGTCTTTTCAAAGCTGAGGAGTCAAAGCTTATTCACCCAGAAAACTACAGCAATGCTTCCAGATTTCTGATCACCTTTTACCATATCAATTGTGGGGAAAAAAAAAAGCAGGGGAAGGAATCACACACCATATTGACAAGGTAAGTTGGTAATTTATAACAGCATAAAGACATTTTCCATTCTTTTCTCTATTTCTTTCCTAGTAATTCCAAACATTGCTTTTTATTTATTATTATGTTTACATAGTAATAGTAATAGTAATAGTAATAGTAATAGTAATAGTAATAGTAATAGTAA
>JANRMJ010000088.1:15279952-15299157 GCA_025584955.1 Alethe diademata
AATAGTAATAGTAATAGTAATAGTAATAGTAATAGTAATAGTAATAGTAATAATAGTAATAATATAATGAATGTAATGCGTATAGCTGCTTATTCAAATCAGCCAAATGGCCTGTGAAGAGTTTTTAAAGTCACCGTGGTAAAGTTTATCTGAATCCAATGGCAAGGAGGCTAACCACAGAAAAACAAAAATAATAAAAGTTATTTCTGATTAGCCCAGGAAATTTTATATCCCTGCTACCTTCTGGAAGGATCAGGCTATATCATACAAGGATAAGTTTGTAGAAAGCCTTGTGTATCTGCAAGGTCCTGCAAAGGAATAAAGAGATTCCTGGCTCTCCTGTGTGGACCACGAACCCTGTGGGTGAAGAAGCCTGAAGAGTTGGGTCTCATGGTTGTTGTTTTCTTTGGAAGGGCACAGAGTCAGAAAAGGGATGATAGCAGCCATGCTTCACACTGACAGCTGCCTGGGTAAAGGACAAACACAGACAAGGGACTGGGCAGAGAGTCACCTCTCAGACAGCAGAAGAAAATCTATGCAAGGATTTTCACATAAATATTCCTGTGCAAAAGTATCCTCCCATGACTTTTAACTTAACACAGAGTGATAGATCTGAGAGTCCTTTGCCATCCTTGAGACACACTAAATGTGTCTTTGCATTTGTATCTTGGCCAGGAAAAGAAATAGGCCTGACCCTGAGAAACAGCAGGAAGGAACAGAAAATAACGATGGAGCCCATATTTCCTAACATCCAAGTGTTAGACATTGTCATTTATGCTAGAGAAACACTTTTCCCTTCTCTTGGACTCTTCTCTTAGTAGTGGAAAGATGACCCAAACCAGCACAAAGTTTCCTTCACGGGCAGTGCAGAAAGTCTCAATAATTAGCCCAGGCTAAAGTGCTAACTAGGAGAGGGTCACATTTAGGTGACATGACTTCTGGAAGGGTCTTGATTTTTCAGTGAAAAGGTTTCTACAGCTGTGACATAATATATTTTTTTTGAGCAGTTGCTCTGTTCACTCTGCAGATCTTCCCTAAAACATGTCACCCAGAAATCCAGCAGAAGATGAGTACTTGATTTCAATGGCACTTTCAGGAGACTAAGGTGACCCCTGTCCTTCCCATGTTCCAGGTCTGGAAAGATGAAAAGCAATAACTGTTGCGTAATAAAGTAATGCAAATGCAATTTAACTGACAGAATTGGCATTTAAATGGAAGTTTTAAAATAAAAACATGTAAGAACCTTACAGATGCAATATTTGTTACACTTTATGATGGCAATTTCTTAATGTTTCATTATTTTTCCTCGACCCACAGGCATTTGCAAATGCCTGCAAAAATTTAGGCTCATTTAAAGACTGAAAACCCTCCTAGACTTTATGGTACAAAGATTGTTTTAGCTTTTTGCAATTGGTATGAAAAAAATTTGACTACTAATTTTGGCAGCAAAGATCCTATTAGTGGACCCACATACTCCATTGCTAATAAAGACTTGGGATTGTGGAATTGGCAGGAAGGTATTCTCTGAGTTAAAATGGATAAGTAGATGGGTCTTCTATCAGCAGTAAGGAATGAAGAAAAACACGTGCATATTCACAGTTATGAAGACAGGCAATTCATAAGTAGCAGCTGGTAAATAAACATGTGAATACTGTATTCAAAGAATTGTTAAGTTCCTAAAAAAAATGCTAAAACCTAAATCAAAGCAGAAGAAAAAATAGAAAGCCATAATAAATATTGCAGTTTTGTTTTAAGTATTGCATACAATTCTAGCCTGCAAAGAATCCCAAAACTTACTGTTTGGATTAGGCCTAAAATAGAATATATGAAGGAATAGCAACAGGAACACAGAGATGGAAAATCTAAGAAAGGCCTAAGCTGACATATTCTATCAAGAAAATGCTAGAAGAAAAGCCTCCCAAGGGGACAAGGGCTTCATTTTTTTAATAATGCATGCTAGTATGAATTAGAAACAGGAACTAAAATGCTGTGAAATCAATGTAATTAAAATATCTTGCCCAGGGGTTGAGAAGAGTATCATGGAAGAGAAAGTCATGTTCCTTTCAGATGGAAATGCATGCATGCGTTTATGTGTCATCAATATCACTCCTACTTATACCATGCAAATAGTTTTCATCATCATTAGCCCAGCATTCTGTCTCTCTGGTGTATAGCTACAGCAGTGGGAAGAAGTAGGAGAAACAGGAAACCGCATGAGGTTAAACTCCTTAGAAAAACTGAATTAGCATTAATTTTTTAAGCCCTAAATACCAGATAAAGCAAAATTCTTTAAAGGAAAATTCTTTAGGGTGTTCCCACCTCTACACCAAATAGACAAAACAAAATGTTTTTAACAAAACATGTTAAAAAACAGAGCCAAAAATAAAAAAACCCCAGGAAGGCACATCAAGCTATATGAACCCTCCAGTCCATGTATAGGATTGGCAGATCACTGGATAACCTAGAGATGTGACTCATGCAGTTATACTAGCCCTCTTTTAGTCAGTCCTTTATCTCATTGAACAATCCATCAGAATTCAGGCTGCCTGCCCAACAGCTACATCAACAGAGATCAGTCAATCAACCTCCTCAGTGGTGCATTCTGTCGAGTTGCATTATTTTGCTGGGCACCAGACCAGATTATGTGATGCTGTCCTCCTTTGGCAGATGATGCTGGGGATAACAGCAACAGAGACCAAGCCACTTTTAACTTGGCAATGCTCAGGTGTTGACAGCTGGTAAGTCACAGGTAAGGGGATGATGTTACATACATGAAAGTGTTCCAGATTTGGTTGAGGTAGGGTCAGTTTTCTCCACAGAGGCTGCTATGGGGCTGTGTTTTGGATTTGTGCTGAACACAGAGATGATAATATAGAGATGTTTTTGTTATTGCTCAGCAGGACTTGAACAGAGCTAAAGCCTTTTCTGCACCTTGCACTGTCATGCCAGCGATGAATTTGAAGATGTATGGGACACTAGGAAGGGACACAGACTGCACAGCTGCCCTCAAGTGACCCAAGGGGTATTCCAGACCATCTGACATCATGGTCAGTATATGAAGCAGGGGGAAGAAGGAGGAAGGAGAGAACATTGGGAGATATGGCCTTTGTCTCCCCAGGTAACATGTGACATGTCCTGGAGATGGCTGAACTCCTGCCTGCCCATGGGAAGAAGTGAATGAATTCCTTGTTCTGCTTTGCTTGCATTTGTGGCTTTTTCTTTACCTATTAAATCATCTTTATATCATCCCACAATGGTTTTATCTTCTACTCTTCTGATTTAGCTTCTACACTTCCACCCTTCTTCCTCCCTGATGCTGCTGCTGGGAGAGTAAACAAGCAACTGTGTGGTGCTTGGTTGCTGGCTGGGGTTAAATCATGACAGAAAGATGAGGAAACTGGTTTAGAATTGCCACTGCCTGCTGAGTGACGGTGAATTAAATTTTATTTGTTTTACTATATGTTACAGAAGTGGGACATAAATGGGATGTTTTAACTTAGAAAAGAGCAGTGCTCCCCAAATGACATTGTGTAGGCCATCACAGAGATAAGAGATTTTGAATTCTTCGATAGAAAGTCGTGGTCTACCAACAACAAAGAGTTGCATTCATACATTGCAGGATCTAGAAGGAATATTCTAATGTATAATAATTATGCTAATAACACTTGCTGTGTCCCAGAAAATCCAAATTAGTTTTGTTGAAACTGAAAACATTACTAAGAAAAACAAAAAACAATTTGTATTCATAGCTGCAGTATGAGCTATGTTATATTGGTTAGAGTGCCCAGGCACCCTAGGTATTTTGTGTCAATCAACCCAGGTATTTATAAAACTTGTCAGAATTTTAGCTTTTCCTTCACAAAAATAAGCATAATTCCAGTGTCTGCTAATAAAAAGCATAAACATTATGTACAGAAGGAAAGAGAGATGCAGAAGATGAAAAGAAAGATTATTTAAGATCAGGCACTTTTCCATATCATTTCACTCATATGACCAAGAGCAGGAGACAGATGATATGACTAAATACAGAATAAAACTAATTAGAACAAAATTATTATTGTTTTAATTCCCATACACTAATGCTTAAACTCTCTAGCATTATGTGTCTAAGAAGTTTAAGTAGGATCCATTTATCTTTTAGATATAGTTTAGAACAGCAGTTACACAAAAGTGCCAGTTAGCCTTCTGTAATACAATTTTGGGAGTAGTTAAAATTTAGGATGCTACTAACACGGAGCTTCCTCCCCTTTGCCCTATATGACACTGCACTACCTGATTTTCATTGATTTTAAACTATTTTACACCTGAAGAGGTTCTATCTTTTTTTGTTTTACTTAATACATGAATTTCTGTTTCAGAAAAGCAGCCCTAGTCCCACTGAAGTAATAGATATCAAATCTTTTACAGTGATGAGCTATAAATGAGATATGACTTTTTGCTGGTGTATCTCTTATAGAAGTTTAGTGTTTGCCTTATGGATAGATCATGCCACAGTTTTCATTACTTGTATGACTCCTGTGGTTGTCCGGGCTATTTGGTGAACTATAATCAAATTAAACATAGTGACAAAGGAGATAATGCACAGTTTTCTTTAAAAATCCAAATAAACTCAATGGCAAGTTGTGTACATTAAAGCAGACCATCATCGTAGTGTGGCAAGGTATTGAAAAGTCCTCTAAGTCCTTCATTTAGGGAAGGTTTTGGCAGAAAGTCACTCATAAGCACACATTTGCTTTGTATGGACTTCAATTGGACTAAATTTGATAGAGGACAAGTGTTCCTCTTTAGCAATTAAATTAAGAAGCAGCATGAAATCATCTCCAAAGATCCCTTTGAACTCCATTATTCTGTGATTCTGCAATGTTGTCCAAGACAGCTGAGGGAACATGGCCCATTTATTTTTTGTTTTAAAGATTATTTCAATCATTATTTTTTTCTTTGAAAGCCAGGCTAAAGCACCTAATCTCACCCATTAATTAATCCACACATTAATTTATAGAAACTTCGCTAAAAAATATTCACAAGCAGTGATCAATCAGACCACGGTGAAATGGAAAGGATATTAAAGCACACTACCTGTCTTGCACTCACTATGTGTATGCAATCAGCTTTGGGTTGGAAATAGTGAGCTACTTAAGATTTTCTGTTTTCAGAGGAAGTTAGTAGGATGAACCATAGATGCTGCAAATTCACTGAATTCCTTGCATGGCAGCTTCCTGGACATAAACCCCCTAAATTAAGACAAATCTGTTTCAGGATTTCTCAAGGGTATCCTCAAAATTATGACTGGGAAGCTTTTGCTTTAATTTCAATTAAATAGAAGGTAAAATATTGATTCCTCCTTCCTCAGGAATTAATATTTGTGCTGCTCAAGGTACTGAATCTCTTACGTGAGTTTAAAATGCCAAGCAAAACAGAGAAACCATTAATAACATGAATATAAAAGCAGTCTAATGGATTCATTATAATCTACATACACACATAAAAATTGATTATAATCTAGCACTTCTCATCCTGAAGCACATATTTTGGTTTATAGCAGCTCATTAATTTTAATTGTAAACCTAGGAAATAATCTCTTTTTCTCCCTGCTAGTATACAGAATGGGAAAATGTGACTGATACATCTGTCATTTTGTTTCAAGTCGTTAACTTTCCCTTCTAATACAAGCCTGTACAGAGTTTATGCAGCACTGAGCAAGTTTTTAAAGCCCAGTAGAAAATGAGGGATTCTTTAATTAAAAAAAAAAAAAAAAGAAAAAGAAAGAAAAAAAAGACAGTGATAAAGAACTATCAAAGGAGGATCATAAGATATTAATCCCTACAACTCACGTTGAAACAGGTCTGTCACTCTCTTATATCTGGTAATATATCCATGAATTCACAACCAAATTCCATTTTTAAATTACAGTTGCAATTACTGTAATGGCTTGCATTTTCTATGTCCTCTAAATATTCCAAGACTTACAAACAACAATAAAGGAGAATAGAGAAGAAAAAGCATAACAATTATCATCTATGTCTTGTCTTCTGTCCTTATTATGTTAATGTACTGAAGGAATTGGACCACAGCAGACATAGAGTGTTTAGCACTGACAACTGCATTATCTGTTTTTAACAAGAGTAAATACTGCAAGATGAACTTTCCTTCACTATTTGACAGAATTCCTGTGTTTGGAGAAACAGTAATTAGAATAATTTAACTTTAAACTGTGAGCTACTGTGCATAGTTCTAAATTTGTAGCACCGAATATTACTGTATCCTTATTATATATCCTACTGTGGTGTACTGGTTTTTTCATGCCTTAGTCACCCACTTGCAAACAGCATTGGATTCTAGCTAATTTGGTTCTGTGCTCATTGTAAGTTTCAGAATTATGACCACCTGCTCTATGCTGCACGAGCACCACAGCTAGGATGTTGATGTCTTTCAGGAGTCTGTCTATAAAATTATTCAGTCTATCAAAAAGCATTGAGAGAAATGACTTCTTTTGCATTTTTTCATCAGCCTAGACTTATTAGGCAGAAATATGTTAAATTTCAGTGGATTATTTAACCTGTAGTCCTGTATAACTCTGTCTAAAGAACTTAAACCAAATTATCCTTCATTTATTTTCATTTTTTTTCAACTGAACTGAGGCAGCTCATTAACAGTGAACCCTGAGCCATCCAGACTGACTGTGTGGAGTCTTTGGCTAGCAACTGATGCATTCAATACTGCTTAACAAGAACTATCATCTAAGAAATATATTATACAGAGTACTACTCTCTAAATCTTGTAATATGTAAAAGCACTGAGGAGCAGATAAAGCCCTAGAGGTAATAAAGACTTGCATTTTGCAGGAATTAAGGGTGTGTAAATATTAGGTGCTAGGAATAAAGTAATACATCACACACAAAATACAGCTCAAAGTAGAGAAAATAAAACCCAGCTGTAGGGTATGACCAAAATGTCTTTTTATCTACCTCATCATTAGTATTGCATATTTAAGTGTGTGAGTCACAAGAATGTACTGTAAATCTTCTTTTGATTCAAACTTATTACTAGTTGTAAGTGTCTGCTTCTACATGATTACCTGAAATTTGAAAATGGCACAGAAGCCCACTGAGAACAGCAGAGAAAACAACAGGGTTTTTTCCCCCTTTTCTAGTGTCTGTTAGAAAGCATCTCCTCCTCAAAATAAACACTTTTTCCCCCATATATTCTGAATCTATTAAACTAGTAAGTCACCTGTTTGTCTCTTCTTTTAGGCTCCTGCTGCTAGGTACTTAATCCCACTTTCCTGTATTTCTTTTCAGAATTGCTATTCTTCTAAACCAGTGGTCACTTAGGACTACAGTGTGGAAAGAAAAAAAGGATTGACTTTTAAAATGTTTGGGTATACCAGCATGTCAAATTCTTAATACCTTTCAGAGCACACTTTGTGACCTGGCAAATTTAATCCAAAGTGCATTTTTTAGAGGTGTTTAGAAGACTATGGAGACAAGAGAGTTTGCATGATTAATATCTGGAAAATAGCTTTGTTTCTTTTGTGACTCCAGAATAGTAAGCACTCTGAATATGCAGGAGGCAACTGCTGCTCCTATGCATGCAGATCCCTATTTAATGTGCTTTATCTGAGATTGTGGAGAATGCAATCCAGATTACAAGTCCCTTGGAAAAATGAGCCTTAATTTTTTGCACTTGTCATTCAGAGTTTGGAGATAACATTGTTAGAAATCCAGTCAATGGAAGCACTCATGTGTAACCAGAAGGGTGCACAATACAGGGAAATATACTTTTTTCCAAACTGGGGTTCTGGACAAAATCTGTGCACAGAAACTCCCGTTACAAAACACATAATGATTCTCTGCTATAAATTAAATCAGACTGAGTTTACAGAATTCACTTCAGCATCCATTAGGCAAAGGAAAGACCCAAGCAATTGCATTTTATCTACTGACCAGCCTGAGTTTGCCAAGAGAACAAGCAGAGATGGGCTCAGAGCATCCAGGAATTGCACAGCAAAGGCTCCCATTAGCGCAGACATCAGCTACTGCTGCATGAATTCCTGCCAGTATCACCCAGCAGCTGGTGGATCCCTCAGTGCCTGCAAACTCCACGAGAGTGTTCAGCCCTCATTGCTATCACCAGATTACACTGCATAGCCCTGGTATTCACCTTTGCAGATATAAAACCAAAAAGGCTATGTAGAAATAATGTCTAGCCAAAGTATAAATGCACAAATATAGAGGGGTGGGTTTTTTGTTTCGCAGTGGGAAAGAATGCAAATGAAAAATATTGACAAATGTGTGGGGAAAAGCAGTAAAATAAATATTTTCAATGCAGAAAAGGGTCTAGGCAACAGTCAGCCTCCTAGCAATTTTATTGCCTGAATAATATAGAAGAATACTGAGAGACAGCCCAGTGTGTTCGTGCTCCCTGTACTCCAGGCTGCTCAGGAAGGCTGGCATCAGCCAGGAGCTTACAGCTATTGATACAAAGTCAGACAGGTATATTGACTCCTTGGATTGTCTATAAAAATGGAAATTTATCAGAAGGCATTTTTTAAACACACTACACTCCATGAATTATTTAGCAGCTGCCTAACCCTGCTCAGTACTGCGACTCTGGCAACAGTCAGTGCAAGCAAAAAACTTTGCTTGGCACTTGATAGAAGTGTTGCAATCTCATAAATTAATTAGGTGCAATCTAGTGGTCTGGCATTTGCCTGCTGCACTCCATAGTGGCTTAATATCTGGGACAAGTTCACAACTAACAGTAAACTGTGCTGCCACAGAGTTGTGTTAAGACATGGTCCAGTCCCACTTTTGTAGAATTTAGTTTGGTTTTTTTTACTACATTTTGGTGCTGTTTCTATATTCCTTAATTAGCATGAGCAGGTAGATAGGTACAGCATTTTCAAGCAAGAAATGAAAAAGGAATGTAGAAACAAATAGGACTAATTTCTCAGATGTCATGGTCATACAGCCAAACTGAAAGCAGGCAGAGCATTGCTGCAAGTGCTCAGCAGCTGGTAGGATGAAAACTTGTAACCTGTTGCAAAAGAAAATGCACAATATATTTTTTTAAAGAAAAGAGTATTATAATATAAAAAGTAAAGAACATTTATACATGCAGAACAAGACACTTCTCAAAATCCCGTAGGTCAGCTGCCTGCCTGGATACAGCTATGATATTGACTGGATATTGAATCCCTCTTTTACCACATCTGCTACTTGATAAACAAGAAGAGAAGCAGAAGGAGCAAAGGAGCTTACCCCTTGCTCTTATGCCACAATAAATCCCACTTTCTTTCAGAACCAGCCCAATAAGTGTGTCTCTCAGTTTTAGCACATCATGCTGCCACCTTCTCAAAAAGTGTCTTTGCATCCCTGTAAATGGCACCACCCAAAGTTATTTCCCAAAATGGATGTGAAGCCCTCCTGAAGCCAAATCCAGGCCACTTGCTGCAAGTACACTGATAAACTCAGCTCTCCCACATCCTGTGCTGAGCTGCTCCATGCCCACACAAGCAGAGATTTCTCAGTGATCTCCAAGTACAAGCAGCTCATGTTTTATGCTGTAACAGTGCAGCCCCCAGTCCACTTCTAGAAACAACAGCTGTCAGTTTAAGTGGTTTGGTTTGATTAAATCTATGCAAAATAGAAGGCATCATGAATGGATCCCTCACCTTCCCCACTGTTCCAGTGATTAGATATTAAGCTCTCAGGGTATTATTAGAACCCACATTTCCTCTAAATCTTTAGATAGTTAATTTTGGGGTTGTGATTTTTGAGAAGAGACTGATTCCAGCTTTTTCAAAATCAGAGACAAAGAATTTTTCCCATGTTCTTGAAACATCAGTAAAACGGGGCAATGTTAAAAACACAACAGTTTCCTTTTTACAAACCTGTAAGGATAAAAATATTCAGAAAACATACTGAATATTAATGGAGTGAGAAAATATAGATTTGTTTATATTTAAGAGTCCCCCATCACATACAATACTGTGGTAGCCAGCATTGCTATGGGAAAAGAAAGAGTTCAGAGTGTTCTGAGTTCAGTTCATTCACTTTCACAGACTTTGCCTTCCCAGAAGATATACAGGAAACAATAGATATGGTAGGAAAAGACGAAGGACTGAAAAAGCTATTCACTTATGCTTGCTACCCATTTAATGAAAGGCATGAGTGGAAAATCAGGCTCTGCTTCCACCTCTTCCACAAGGAAAGAGACCTCATTCCTGACACTCCCACATGATTATGAAGTGGAAATGGATCCTCACCTTGTCAAGTGTTGAGCAAATCAGACAATAAACAAAAAGACATGTTAGAAATTGAGGGACAGAAGTACCTCACCACATGTCCATGCTGCCCTCCCGTAATTTGGATCTGCACCACCTGGCATGACCTGGCACTGACCACACTCTGAAATAGTTTTTTTGTGAGGATCCAACCAGAAAGGAAATATTTCACTATGATTCAGTGACTGAGACAGACTCTTCAAAGATGTTTCTACATTAATGTACTGTAATTCAATGCCTTTTTTTGGGTTAATAATCCATGAGGATCTTCTATATTTCCCCTGAGCACTAGGAAAAGGTGCAGGGCTGCAAATTTAAGTAGAGAAGAGGTCCTTGAAAATCACATAGGAATTTTTAGCTAGCTGAAATTTATGCCTAAATAATAGGTCAAGTTTTAAGGCAGTTGTCTAAAAGTCCCTAAATCAATCTTCAAGTTCTCCATTCAAACTGGCTTGATTTAGAACATTTAAGATTTAGTGTGAAAAAAGAAGCAGTTTAGAGCTTTTTTACATCCAGATGTCTGGCTTCAAGTTCAAGGTATTGCTGCAGACGGAATTCCTTGCTTTTCATGTGAACATAGTGAGCATGGGAAAGCTCTTTGGGCTCACCAGTTTGTGGATGCTTTGGAGATATCTGGGATTTTGTTATCTTTTAGATTTGCTACTTTATCAAAACAGCAGCTGATATTCTTACTTATGAGCTGGAAATTAATCCTTTAGCACAGTGAAGTTATTTTTTCCAAGAATATAAGAGATTCAATTTTCGTGGCTGTTTTAGATGTCATGCCCAAAGGCACACCATCATTCACCTGTGTCAATATCTTACATGCTCCCTGTGAAGATCCTTTATAGCTGAAAATCTTGGAAATGCTTCCTGCTCTATTTAACAACAAATATAAATCTTTTTCCTAGTCAAACAGATTCTGAATAAAATGGAAATAAGCTCTTAAATAAGATCTCTAAATGTCACCTGTGTTTGCTTTTTGCCTTTAGACCCTTCTGCTCACTATGTAGTTTGTGATGTATTGTATATTTCAGGCTTCTTCTTTTTTTTTTAATATTTCTTACTAATAGAAAAGTTATCCCAGCTCCCAACTCTTCTCCAGTTACTGTTACCTTCTCTTCCATCCTTGAAGCTCCATCAATGCTATCAAGCAACAAAGCTAACTGTGTATTTCATATTCAGATAAAGTATAATTAATTATTTCAACTCTTGAAATTATTTCTGTAGCAGTGCTTAAGATCCAGGGATTTTGAAAAAACAGAAGAGCATAAAAGCTTGAGTCTGAAAATCTGTTCTACTGAGTCAATGCATGCTTTTCCCCTGCTAGTCTTTAAATAGAGACACATTAGTCTGAAGTGTTTCTAGTGCATTATCACTCCACACCAGATTCCTTAGCAGGAAACATGTTTAACTTCAATGACCTATATATAAGTTTTCATCTCATGATCCTGTCTAGTGAAATCACATGTATTTCTCATTGGCTTCCTATAAGCTCTAGAAAGGCACAAAATGCAGAGCAACTTCATCTCCCAATTTTTCACTCATCAAATGGGACAAGGAGGAGAGAGCTCATTTCTTTGTTCCCTTGACTTTGTTCCCCTTTGTTCCCACGACTCTTTTCAGCATCACCCTTTCCTGATGAGTGGCTCCAAGAAACATGCATTTTTTTCCCACCATTTTACTGCCCTTTCTCTCAGCTTCTCTGTGTAGCACTTTGAGGTGATAATATACATTCCTAAAATGACCCTCACCTGAAACTTCCTGCAGCATTACCAACCACATGCCCTACTATCAGCTGCTCTCATAGTCCACTTACAGGGTTTGCAATTTGGTCCCTGCGAAGTGCAGTTCCTGAATTGCCTTGCCGCTCTTCCTGTGCCTTAGAACAAAACCCAAGCCCAGATGGAGAGAAGAACAAAGAAGACTCAGCCCTGTGGAAGGACACAGTATACACCAGTTCTTTTGTAAAAGTGCATGTGAGAAGGTGCATAAAAGAGCTAAGTGCTTAAGACTATGATAAGCAGGGTTGGAAGATAGTGAGAGAGGGAACACTCAGAGAGCAGTAGGTTAAAAGTTCGGCTCGTAAACAGAAATTGCAGTTTGCAAATAGATAACAAAGTTTTTTGGTTTAGATATTCTCAGCACTTCCCTAAATCTTTGAGTCCCACGGGATCTTTTGAGGTTCAACCTCATTTTCAACACAGGCTGTAATCCTTGAGTGAAGGATCTACAAATAACTAACCGTCTCAAACTGTCAGGACTTGTAGCAGAATTTGCTGAGGCAGGACTGTGAGATAAATACTGCTTTGACAGTCAGCACTGCAATATGTTTAGAGAAATCATTGTGTTTTTCCAGATACAGCACAAAGACCACATGAAAATGGTTCAGTCAACTTTTCCTTCAAATTTCCTTCAAACATTCCAACTCCATAATTGCAAGTGCACCCTAATATTCAAAATAGAGAAAAAATGATGGCATTGTTCATCTCATCAAAGCCTCTATTTCTGCACTCAAACTACAAATATATACTTACAACGACCTAAAGTAATATATTATTCTATTTTCTTATACACGGGTATAAAAATTAATAATTTAATCATTTAAATATAACCCCTTTCCACTTTACAGGCTGTAATTACTTTCCACTTTCTTTACCTGGTTATTCCACTGTAAAACTACACATCTACCTTCAGTGTTTGACAGTGTCTGTGGCATTAGGGACTTTCACACACTCTTCCTCTGACACAGGTGGGGCTGGCACTCAGTTGTAACCTGCAGTGGGGCGCACACTGCATCAACCATGATGGTCTTCATGGACCTGCATGCTCCTTAATCTTGCAGGCTGGTACAGAAGATGTCACCTCCCAGCCTCAAGATGAAGCAGCTGGGAGCCCCATGGGATAAACACAGGTGTTTATTCCTGTAACGCTGCTACCTCTGATGTTGCCCCATGAGATATTCATCCAAGCTGAGGCATACAGCAAAAGACGTGGTTGAAAAACAAATAAATCCCTGAATTCAAAAGATATTTTTAAAAAGTGTTTTCCTTCCCAGATTCATGAGGACAGAGCCAGATCCTCAGCTAAATGTAGATGACATGAATGTAGACCACAGATACAGAGACTTCCATGTAAATTGGGCTATTTTGCTCTTAAATAGCAAAGTCTTACCAGGAGCAAATTAAAGTGCACAGACCACCGAATTTTGCTTAATCATAGAATCACAGAATTGCTAAAGTTGGGAAAGATCTCTATGACCATCAAGTTCAACCCTTAATGTAGCACCACCACCGTGTTCACCACGAAACCATCTCTCCAAGTGATATATCTATACATTTTCTGAATGTTTCTGGGGATGGTGATCCAAACACTTCTCATGCGGTTTCAGTACCTGATTACCCTTTGAGTGAAGAAATTTATCCAATAATCCAATCTAAACCTCCACTGGTGCAACTTGAGTCCGTTTCCTCTAGTCTTATCACTTGTTATACAGGAAAGGAGAGCAACCCTCACCTGACTGCAGCCTCCTGTCAGGTAGCTGTGGAGAACAATTGGTCACTCCTCAGTGTCCAGGCTAAACAACTCCAGCTCCCTGAGCTGTTCCTCATAAGATTTGTGCTTGTGACCCTTCATCAGCTCTGTTATCCTTGTCTGGACACGCTCCAGGACCTCAATGTCCTTCTTGCAGAGAGGGGCTCAAAACTGAACAGGATATTCACAGTGAAGCCTCATTGGTGCTGATGACCCACATCCCGAGGTCTCTTTCCAGCTGGCCGCTTTCCAGCCACTCTTGTCCAAGCCTGCAGCATTGCATGAGGCTGTTGTGACACAAGTGCAGAACCCAGAATGTCACACAGCTGAATCTCATACAATTGGCTTCAGTGCATCCACCTAGCCTGTCCAGGTCTCTCAGTAGTGCCACACTATCTAGGTCTGATCCTGTGGCTGTCCTGCACATCCTGTGACAGCACTCAAGATCCCAGCTCTAGGATCAGGATCAGGTCAGGCTCTAAGAACAGGCCTATGGTTCCTTGATCCTCCTTCTGGCCCTTCGTGTAGCTAGATGTCACATTTACTCACCTCCAGTCACTTGGGACCTCCCCAGTTAGCCAGGACTGCAGATAAATTAATAGTTGAACCTTCCTGAGTATTACAAATAATTTGAAGGAAAGTCATGCTGAATGCTTAGGGCTAAGTGTAACTAATGTGTTTTATTTTTATGTGTCTCAAGAAGGAATGCCTGGTTTACTCTACAGCTTTGCTTATTGAATCGTTGCCTTCAAAATTTTTTTCCACCCTCCAGGCACATATGTAAATTCCACTAGAAATTATCTTCACATTAAAGCTATTATTATATTGTGCCATATTTTACTATTTCATAGAAAGTATAATCACGTTTCCTATCCCAGAGCACATCACAGATTGCACAGGAATCAAAACCCCAGCGTCTACGTAGTGTCAAAATATGTCTCACCATGAAAAAGGCAGGCTGTATTCTGACACAAGATAATTCAGTATAAACAGTGTGACAGATGGATGGTATATTTGATCTGGTGCAAATGACATAATTTCCTTTATAAGTTAGAAATCCATTTCTATTTGGGAAATTTTCAGTGGAGAAAAAGCACAAGCTGAGCTCTTAGTTTAGTATCAGTACAGGGAAATATTTAACCCAATGGAATTGTTTGGGTAGGAAAGGAAGTATAGCAGCCAAAAACAGAGTGGAGAAGTCTTTTCCAACAACGGTAAAAATGTTCAGATTTACGGAATACCATCACCCCAACTTGCTGTCTTGTGGAGCAACTCTACTGACTTGTAGAGGGATAGGAGAGAAAAACAAATCAAGGAGCTTTCAATACTTGAAAACCTCTGGGAAATGCAAGATGAGTCTTGCATTATAATTTGCAAAAATAATTTGCCCTTATAGCACACAATTAGGTGAGAGCAAACACACATGCAGCCACATCCTGCTTTAGAAGACATTGCTTGAGTGTTTTATGCTAAGCAGAAAATACAAATATATTCATTCCACAGAGCACAAAGAGGCTATCGTGAGGGACTAAGGAGGAGGTGGAGTAAGTGGAAGAAAGCCTCCTGAGGAGTGTGAGGACTCAGGTGCCACTTCCCCTCAACCTTGGCAACTGCACCAGGGGGAAAAAATCTTCTTAGACAAACAAGCAGAGCATAGCAAGCTAACCTCTGACTGGAGGAGCCAAACTCAGGATAAAGGTTCAGCAGAAACTGATGTATGCATTACTCATAATTCCTGGCACCAAGCTGTGGACAGCTGTCTAAAGGTATTTTTTGGATAAATACAAAAATCTCAGAAAAAACACAAAAAACCTCAGAAACAATAGGGATTTATAGGGGGATAAGAACAACTGAAAGATCATCATGCCAGATAGGTTGCTGTTTCAATATTCCCAGTGCTATTATTTTAAGATAAACACCTATGTGAATAACTGAGTCATATGTTTGCATTGGGAGAACAAAGGAATAATTTTAGAATGTCATCTCTCTTTCAGGTTAACTGAAAACATATTTTATTATTCTAAGCTCTTAATCTTAAAGAACTCTTTGGAAAAATGCACCAGGTTTCCATAGATCTTATTTGATTTTTTAAAAAATTAAATCCTCTCAACCTAGAAAGATAAACTCCTAAAATGAAAGGTAAATAAAGAATGCAACAAACTCTGCACAGGGTCAAACCGATTCAAGATCATAAGACAAGGAAAGAACAACACTCTCTTTCCTCATACAAATACATCCAAACCCAACTGCTTTGAAATCAAAGTGAAGGGGAGGTAGTTCTATTACACTGCTGAATAGAAAACAGACTATTTTTCAGGTGTACCCTAACAAGAAGCTGCATCATATCATCATTTATTCTGGCTGTATTTCAGTCCTTGAGTATACTTTCATTGTGCTGCCAATCAGTAGATATGTCAAGCTTGGAGAAAGAAAACCAATCATTAACAGTAATTAGCAAATCTAACAGTCCTTGGATTGTGGGCCATCTGGGCTACCAAAACTTGCCATGCAGGCAGCACAGGATGGGGTCAAGAAACAGTGTGGATTTAATGTATTTCATCTTGTCAAAGTGGTTTCGACTTAATGGGACAGGACATTGTACTTTTAAATAATAATGATAACAGTGAAATAAAAATTTTTTTTACAATACTATTTGTATCCATGGATGAAAAACCTTTTTGCCTTGTTTTGTAAGTAGGCTGTGACCTGTTTGTACATAGTTCCAATATCTCTCTCCACAATGAGCCAGGGTAGGTGGCAAGTGACACAGTGAAGGCACCTCTGTGTTTTGATTAATGTATAATGATGCACTGGCTATTTCTTACTCCTACTGACTTCTCACAGTAGCCACCTCAGAAGTATCCTCCAAACACAAAAAGATAAAAAAATAAAATAACTTTATTTCTGAAGACTTTGGGGCCTTAGGGAGGTATTTAAAAGACCTTTGCTTAGAAATCACCACAGAGGTGGCAGAAGTTGCCCACAGCACATAGCACAAGGCAGCTTCCTGCATTCTTTCTTTAATCTCAGTTCAGGAGACAGACCATCATGAGGTTGTTCCTACTTCTTCCATCAACTTAAAAATAAATCAATTTCTCCTAAGGAAATCTAGGCATTTTTTTTCTCTTGTTGCATGAACAGGTGCTATTGAACTTATATTTTTTTATTCTGACCTTTAAACTGGTGTTCCTAGGGAATTTACTGTTCATTGATTCACTGTTAAGGCTCATCAAGGTTATATGCTGCTGCAATTTTCTTTTGACTGAATACTTCATTGTTCCTTATACAGGATTTATTGAAAATTAGAGGTCTATTTAACTATCATTAAGAAATACATAATGTACTCATTGTACCCTAACCTTAAAGACAAGATTTTTTGAAAAACCAAGACAAAAAACAAATACACAATATGTGCAAAGGAACAGGATTATTTTGTACCAGTTTAATTGGTTTGTAGAGTTGAAATACTTATGTGTTTTCTTAAGATCTAAAATTTTATAGCTACTTTTTTTTTCTGCTGGAGCTCATTCCTGTCTATTTAATTGACAAATCTTACATTTTTATAAATGGTGAGCTGAAAAAACATGCTTCATGCATTAGACATCTGGAATTCTATTTAATAAGACCAGGAGGGTATCCTTATATTGCTATCTTGAACAGATGGATTATACTGCTCAAAACCAAAAAAGAGAAAAGAATGAAGCAGAATTTTTTCAGCTTTGCTCATTTCATAGAGAGTTTATTGGTGGAGGGCTGTAACTGAGGGTAAACCTTTTTATTCATCCTGAGGTGAAGTTTTTTCTTTAACTGGTATATTTAATGGAAGTCTTGTCATCCCTTGTTTCTTCACTCTCCCTCCCTCCAGTATACACTAGGATCTTTTCTAACAAGAAATTGCTGTAGACATTACAATTTTCCTCGCTGGCAAGGGGTGGTGCAGGCTGCAGAAGCAACTCCGAACATTATTAATTGCATTTGGCCTTTCATTCCCTTCAGTACCTTAAGACAAATATTTCTGATCATGGTGTGAAGGCATATTCTTAAAAATACAGGACTAGAAATTATATGCAAATATGTAGAGGATTCAGTTGCTAATTTCTTTTAGTAAATCCATTCTTTTATGCTTCACAAGTCATGCAAACTGCCAAGCGTGAAGTACCTAATTTGTGTTCTTTAATGTCATTTATACCAATATTTTTATCAGAAATAGATTGAACAAATTCTTGAATATTCACTATAAACAATAGACTGCAAATAAACAAAGCAGTTGATTTTTTATTATTGTCTGTTGCATTTGCAGTTGAGTTCACAATTCTATTTATTACATCTGATAGTTTTTGTCTTTATTTCTGGCAATGGTACTGAAATAAAGAAGTAGATGAAATAAAAAAGTGCACTTCCCTGAGTTCAATGAAACATGAGAAAGACATGCTCAATGTTTTTTCAACAAAATGGAGCAATGTCTTGAGGCTCATGGAAGCAGCAGCTTCCATGTCAAAGTGAGAAATGAACTCTGACATTGGCTATATCAGACAGAGTTAAACAATGAAAGCAATTAATGCCTTTTATAGGATACTTATTTCATACTTTATCTTTGTGGATCTTCTATTTTCAGGACAATCACATGCAATGGTTTCTTGTCAAGAACATAAATCTTCTTTAAGCTATGAGTATTACAGTTCATTAATGCTGGGTTTCAGTGCTAATTAAATTCCCAATATAATTTTCAAGTACTGATGTAAAAGATGCAGAGGTCAAGGAACATTTGGCTACTATTCCTACTGTCTACAGTCCTTTGACTTGATGTTTAAGTAAGACTTTAAATTGCAGTTGATGGAAGAACAGCTTCTGTCTATTCCCTCTCCAAATCTTTCTCAGCTCTCAATTATCTCAGTTTACCTCCTGGTAGCTTTGGAAATGTAAAAAAATCCTGACAAATGAGATCAAATAGGAAGGCCAGAGTTTGAGAGCAATTCATTGATGTGATATTTGAGAA
The DNA here is from genome assembly GCA_025584955.1 of Alethe diademata. NCBI lineage: Eukaryota > Metazoa > Chordata > Aves > Passeriformes > Muscicapidae > Alethe > Alethe diademata. The sequence continues at coordinate 15,298,768 of JANRMJ010000088.1, forward strand.
TTTGTTAGAATTTTGTATAATATCTCAAGTTAGAAAGCACTCAAAAGGATCATCAAGACCAGCTCCCTCCTGCTCACAAAATTGCCTAAAACTAAACCATATGACTAAGAGAGTCATCCAGACCCAGTTTTTAACAATGAGTTGCTGACTTTCCTTAATTTAATTTCCTGAAGCCCATATAAAATAGTTTATTGTGGTTCTGAGGAGAATATTCTTCAGGAACCTACATTTCTTTCCCCCCATATTCATCACTAAAACAAGGGTAATTACTTCTGGAAGAAGGGGGAGGTCTCTTTTTCTTGATTCTTGTAGCCACCTATGTCAATATGAATTACAGAAAGAAAAGAAAAGAAAAGAAAAGAAAAGAAAAGAAAAGAAAAGAAAAGAAAA
>JANRMJ010000088.1:15299257-15315790 GCA_025584955.1 Alethe diademata
AAGAAAAGAAAAGAAAAGAAAAGAAAAGAAAAGAAAAGAAAAGAAAAGAGAAAAATACATTACTATCTCTGTGGCTTGGTGGCAAATAAACTACACATTATCCTAACATTGTGCAAATGTCTCTGATAGTGCAGAATTATGTACTGCAGCCATTGAGCTAGATAGTCAAACAAAAGAATGTGAAAACACCACCCTAAAATGTCAATTTCCTTCTAGAGGAATGCGTTTCACTTCCAGAGGCTTGGTTGGGGTTTTTTTCCCCTGTTGTTTTTTGGTTTGTTTTGTTTGTTTCTTTGTTTTAAGTGTATCTTGAAAGGATACTCCTAAATCTGGAAAATTTTGCATTCAAAGATTTTCAGATGGGAGAAAAAAAGATTTTGATGTTTCCTCAAACACCTCAAAACATTTCTAATCTTTTAGACATTTCTACATTCCCACATTGAAGTATTAGATTCTGTTTTAAAAATGCAGAAGTATTCCTGGCAGAATGATTTCTCATAAAATTTTGCAGCATTGAGTGTGTATGCAATACTATTTCTTGAACCCTTTATCTGGGAAGACACTTTCTTGAATTGTTTTTCCCCTTAATGTCTGTGAGGTTCCCAGTGGCACCAGTCTGTCCCAGATAAAAAACTAAAATCCTCTGAAATGGCAATTGAAGAGAAACAGCCAGGACTCAGTACTCCTTATAGTATTGCAAAATGACCGGTACAAACTTTGCCAAGATGATGAATGTTTGGATTTTTTTTCCCCAAAAAAACTTTAAATGGGAGAAAAACAGAAAACTTAGAACTATACTATTTCAGAAATGCATCAGAACATAATTTAAAATACCTTTAGTGTCCATTTTTATACGTACAGCATGACTTCCAGGCTGACAACATGGCTTCCAGGCTCAACAATTAAAAAATGGAAGAGACTTCTAAATGGAGACTACCACATCTTGGATGACCTTCATAACTGCACAGCCTGGTCTAGCCACACCAAAATGGCAGTGTAGGGTATCACAGTTTTATATGCTCTTTATTTCCTTGCATGCTGTCTAACCATTCTTCATTCCTCTTCTAAACATACAAATGACACCAGCTTAGATTCCCTTCCAAGCAGGCCAGTTGAGCCAAATTCAGAGGCAGATATGTGTGTACAGTCAGTCAGACAATAGAAGATTGTGAGTTTCCATTAGAGTTTTATGTGGGATGAGGGAAAACTTTAAATTAGATTACATTATTCCTTTTATATTCCCATATAGTAAACTCTACTTTGTATCCTCATTTATCTTAATTTTTATTCTTGATGGAAAACCTTGTGCCAGCTCTCGTGGCATTCCTCCCCTTCCTCTGGGAACTCTCTTCTCTCCAAGTATTCCAACCCTTTCTACTACTGATGTCCTTCCTATATTAAAGCTTATATATGAGGTCCCATATGTCACATAATTTTTTTGTGGTGAATATAACTCTTTCTTATGGTTTTAAACCAATTTTGGGGTTGTTTTTTTAAGTGATCTTTTTCTCTGTTACAGTGAAAGTTCCCTTAGAATCAATTATTCCAGCTACAAACATCTTGAATGTACATTCTACTTATAAGTGTTCAATTTCTCTGGTGAGACAAACCCCAGCAGATTAGATGACATACAGACTTTGCAAACAGCAAAAAGCTAATTAAGAAGTAAAACTCTGCTGCTTCTCTTTGCTTGCATTTAAAAGTGAAATATGCATCAAGTATTACCCATGTTATGGGGGAGCTGAATAGTCCTTGCTGCAGAAAGAAGTAAGCTCTCACAGTAGTGATAACAAGTCTTTTAAGATCTCATCATTCCTACCACAAACAACTTTCTCACTTACAGCTATCAGGTTCTGATTTACAAAGGGCCTGCTATGAGATATTTTATTCTAGTGCCTACCCTGGTTCCTATGTTTAGTGCAAGAAAGATGTCATCCTCTGTACATTTCTTATTGTTGGCATATTTTTTTTAACCTCAGTGATTCCTTGCAGTTTATCTACCTTTTCTGGGAGACAATTGTAGAATACATGTTTTCTTCCAGGTTGCCATGACTGCTTGCACTGTTTTTCCTGTTATTTAGGGAAAATATCTGTAGATGTTTTGTTGTAGATGTAGATGTTAAAGAGGTTTCCTGTAGGACTCACAGCACGAACACAGGTTGTGCCAACATGTGTCTCTTGTAATTTGTTGTCTCTCTACCCAGTAGATCTCTTTACTGTCATCTACCTGTACCTGACAATTGTTTTGAACTGTTTGAATTGTTTGATTTGGTAGAAAATGCCAGGATTTTAATAATTGCTCACGTTGCTCACTATTCATCCCAGAACTTCACAAGAGTTGGATTTCTTAAACTAGGTAGAGGCACTCTGATAATGATCCCTTCAATTCTGCAACCTGAAGCTATGGATCCACCACAATGAGTACCAGAAGCCTGCTGGAGAAGCTCTAAATCACTCATTGCCTTTGAGTAAAGGAAAAGAACTCTGGCACTCTGGGAAAGGATGTATGGTCAGATCCAGCAATCTGCCAAGATGATTTTCAGGATGGCCAGATTCTGGGTCTTTATGCAAGTAAGTAGGGGTATATAAAGTCTTCCCTCAAAAAACAGGTGTAGGTTTGTGGGTTCTTCCATCTGAGGCCACAGAGGAGGTTTTGCCCACAGGATTTTGTGCTTATTTTTGATAAAAAAGGGAAAGCCAGGAAGACTGGGATATATAAACTAAAACAAATTATATGAAAATTAAAGATTGCTTTGTTATCCTTAGAGAAAGCAGGAGCTCTGAGACATTAATCTTGATGACAAGTTGGTTATGACATAAATCCTGAAGTGAAACTGTTGCTTTTTCTCCTTTTAATTTTAAATGTCTAATTTTCAATACAGGTTTAGAAAAGTCTGATTGTGTAACATATAGAAAGTTGGGAGATAAGAAAAAGCAGACACATTATGCTAAGTATACACTAGGCAGACATTAACAAACGACTAAACTCACAGACTTAAAGCTGAGCACAAGATTCACTACACCAGGATTTTCAGGAGGGTGGAACTTATATCCCAAATTAAGATTTGGAAACAGCAGTCAGTTTCAGGATTTTTCTGTACTAGCTAAAAAGCTTTTGAATGAGACATTTGAAAACTTCCTCTCCCATAACATTTGCTTTTGCTTCCTCCGGTGTATGAGACTCTCAGAAAACATTCAGTACAATGAGCTTCCTGTAACATATAGCTAAGTTCCTGTTTAGTTTTAAGCCCTGAATGATTATTGGCATTCTCCTTGGTTTGAACTGCTAGAAGAATTATTTTTGTTCAAGCGATTAAACACAAGTCCAAGAATTTTACTGACATATTCATGCCTTTGTCTAAAGCTTTAGCTGAAGTTTAAAGACAATTAATGAGCTCAACACACCAGACTTTAAATGTCCACTGTACCATTTTGATTAATTTATTATTCCCAGAGAGCTGACTAAGAAAAAAATTTCTGAGTGCAAATTCTCATCAACACCCCTAGACTTCTTTTAGGGCAAGAATTTCAAAACCCTTTTATTTTCTGTGATTTTTGTATGCGTTCACTGAAAGGATGTGAAAAGGCTCACTGAAACCATTGATAAAGCTAAATACACATAAACTTGTTAGTAGGAGAAAAAAGTCTTAATTACCAGCTATATCTGATGCTTTTCAATTTTCTTCTGCATTGTGCTACTGTCTTGCTTTCATCATGTTTTCTATCACATCTTTGCGTCATATCTTCTTGTTGTGAGAGCATAACTTCATCTTAATTTAATTTGTTGTTTGTTGTTATTTTACAGTAATCAATGCCTGTTTTGAAAAGATTTCTCTTTACTGAGGTGTATTTTCACCATTTGATATTCCAGTCCTTTTTTCTTTCACATCTCTTTTATTTATCATTGCATTGTTTCCCCTGCTGTTTGCAGTACATCATGATTCGAGGAAAGGTAGTGTCTGTGATGAGATAGTTAAATTGACCCGATTTGAAATGAAGTAACAAGATAGACTAACAAAAAATTTTCAATATTTGCAACATATAAGTGTTTTTGCTATGACTGCAAGTCATAAAGATACATGACATCTGCAATATCCTCTCTTTTACATGACTGTGCTAATTACCTAGAAAAATGTGGTTGCTTCAAGCTGAAAAACATAAGCATCTAAAACAATACTCATAAGGTCTGGCACACAGACACACAAAAAGAAGCAAAGAACACCTTTCTCTCTTTAAAATTGCAGCTGAAAAGTCTTGCCTGAAGAAGTGACATGTGGCCAGTTGCTACCTCTCTAAGTTACCAGCCACCCAATGAACAGTAGCAACCAGCCATGTTCATATCCTTTACCTTAGCCTGATGTGCAGTGGTGCAGCTGTGCTTCTTCTTTTGCTGCACAGTGAATTCAATATTCAGTTGAATTAATTTGTATTTGCTGTGAGCATGCACATAGTTTCTTTGACAATTCCTCCTGCTCGAAGAGCAATTTGCTAAGCCATGAAAATTTCCTTGTGTCTCTGAGCCAACAAAAAGCAGAAATAGGAAATATTACCTCAGCATGCCACCTCTTATTAAGAGTTCATAATTAGCAGGCCATTTGGACAGCCTTTTGCCAGGGACAGCATGATTGTCACCACTTACAAAAGGAAGGCCCCAACAGATGATGCTGTTAATGCATTTCTTATCTAACACATGCAAGATTAATGCATAATTATAGTGGAATCAACTAAAATCTGCTTAGAGAGGAACCAGAGCTTGTTTAATTGACAAGAGTTTAAGGGATTACAAAAGCTGATGCTTTCCAATCTTTTCACACAGCGGTCAAAAGGATGCCTCGTGGTTTAACAGCACTGCTGCACTGTAGGATCATGTGTATCCACCCAAGCATATTGGCATCCTTTTAAAGAATCTTCCTACCTATCCTTTCTAATATCAAGCAGTAATAACTCTTTCAGTCTCTTCTAGTTGTTTTAGGAATAAAATTATTTTTAGAACTGCCATAATTAAGCGGAAGCCGACAGTCACTGAAGAAACCTTTAAATTGCATTGAAATGTGCTGTCTTCAAAAGCAAAATCTAATTAAGGTTTAAACTGCAGTGTTAATTGCACAGCACTGAGATTCACCATGCATTATGGTTTATTATCAGTTTTCTGACGAGTAATTTCAGAGAGGCAAATGCAACTTCTGGGAACCATGTTAAGTCCACGGAAAAGGACTTAATTACTAGCCGGAAAATATTTGCTCTATAGTTAGTTTAGGGCAGAATATCTGAAGAGATCTAAGTAAGAGCCAGTGAACATTGAGCACCAAATAAACCACCATGTAGCAGTTCTATTATCTTAAGAACTATTTATTTTGCATTTCAAATGTAATCATCTCTGCATAGTTTTGAGAGGACTGAAGCTGCTGTAAGCATTGCTGCAAATAACCAGATTCTAAGAAATAACATTAACAAAGCTAAATAATTAAACCAAATAATTATTCATGGAATTTAAGGAAACAAAGAAACCCTGTTCTGTGTTATCACCACTCAATCCTTAGTAAAGGGCAGCATTTCAGACCAGATTTTTTGCTTGACTACTTTTCCTACACGAAAACTTTTAAAGAGGAGATACCTTCCTTCCTCTCTGCACTTTCGCATTATTTTTTGCTCTCAGCTAATTCATAATGATATGGAAACCTCCAGCTGAAGCTTAGTACTTAGGAATCTGATTATCTTTTTCTTTTATAGAGACTTAAGTTAAGTAAGGCTCAGCTCCTCAAAGGCATTATGTCCTTACTTCTGAAGTCAGAACCAGAATATCTTTGACGATTTAAGTCTTAAGCATCTATGTTACATCTAGTAATGAGATTCGGGTGCCCAGATAAAATTAGCACTTTCAATTTTCCTTCCCATTGCTTTGAACTTTCACTCCTGTGCATAGGAGCTTTTCATAAAACCTGAGATGAGTGCAGGTGACATAACTGGAGTCTTTGTTACAGTATTTCTGAATTCCTCATTTAATGTCCTTTGCATACCACTAATGACATCTTGTTCGACATAGGTGAAAAATGGATATAGTGCATTCCATCAAAATTAAACATGTACATGAAAATTGGACTATACTTTAGTTACAAGGTTTCTGCTGAGTACTGCCACCTCTTTTTGGCAATTTTCAGGGAAGGAATTTTGTTTGACAAAATTCCTCTGTAGACAGGGGAAGTGTTACCTTTCAGGTTGACCTGTAGACTTTATCCGTAGGCAAGTACTACTGCTGAAGAAATACATATTTGATTTTCAAACTTCTGTTTTCCACTGAAGGAGAAGAAACAAGTTTGCTTTTGGTAGCTGAATAAACCCCATGGAAAACAAGGAATGCTGGAGGAAATTACATACAAATGGAAAATTTCTCATACCCAGAAGGAATCCTGCAATTGCTCAGTAGAATAACCCATACACTGACATTCTTCATTCAGAAAAAGAACCAGGTTATTTCATGAATGATTTTTGAAGAGAAAATAGAACTAAATTCACAGCTAATACTTCTTGCAATAAATTATTCAACCAGATGGACTTCTTTTGTTACCAAAACAACATAGCTATAAATAGCTCTCCTCTATAACATTAAAGCTTTTCAGCAAGAAAAATTATGTTTGAGGAGTATAACATCTCTTATGACTGTGACTGACCCATTTAAAAATGTGCTATTAATGCAGACATTTTTATAGCCTGTTTCTTGCTTCTTGATTAAAGCAGAATTGATCAATACAAGTGGATTAACAGCTCAATATATAAAATGATAAGGATATAACTATCACAGTCACTAATTATACATATGTTTGAAAATGCCTATCAGGATACCAGCTGCTCATCACGTGCTAGTCCAGCTCCACAGTGTTTATAGAATCACAGGATGTTTTGGGCTGGAATGTACTTTAAAGACCAGCGAGTTCCTTGGGCAGAACCTTCCCCTGGAACAGGCTGATCAGAGCCCCATCCAGCCTGGCCTGTTGTGTCTCACCTCCAGGATATTTTGGATGAAATGCAGAACAAGCTGCACTCCTCAGCATGAACTAGCAGTCTGGGAAAGCCTGGCATCCATCACTATTTAAGAACAGAAGATGGGGCAAAGTAAGGAAGAGAGTTTATAGTGATGAATTAATGATATCCATCCCTCACAAAGTTTCACAGATTTTAAGTTATCCTCTCTGCTTAGCAAAGGCTGGAGCAGCTGACCCTGAAACACATTGCATCTAGCTCATAAAATCAGACTAAACTGTTGCAACAGTCAGGATCATATCAAATTTAACATCTGACCTTTCTTGGGCTTAGTTCTGCTTATGCAAAAGTATTTTTTTTTTATTTTTTTATTTTTATTGCTTACTTGTCTCCTGTTCTGCAGCTTTCACATCACACTGGATGTAAGGACTATACACATGCATTTTTGCCATGTCCTATAAAACATTATAAGCCTCATTCAATTAATCAATTAATTAATTAAATAATTTAAAGTCATCACACAGCACGTACTGTCACTGTTAGAATTGAAAGTAACTACAATTATACTCAGAAGATGGCAGCTGCCAGAGGGGACTAACTAACAAGCTCTTTATAATATGCTAATTTTGACTTGAACTACAAAACCAAAATCCATGGTTCATGCAAAAGCAGGAAACACTTCCTTTCACACATGAACAAAACTTTCTAGATTGCTGTAGGGAGCAAACTGGCATCAAATGTCCCCCAGACCTTACTAAAAGGAAATGTTTTAAATAGAGATATCAACTCAAACACTTCTATTCCAGGCTAATTTAATCCAAGAGCTTGCACAACTAGTAAAAGAGGTGATGCAGACAGCTACTTATGCTTCTGAACAAACTGTTATTATCAACTCTCCAGGGGGCTGACCTTTCTGAGTAAGATTTCAAATAGCGCATAAATGAATCTCGAGTTAATTCTTTCTCTAGACAAAATATGACTGGAGTGGGAAATATTTGGAAACTTTTGCCTTTCAAAACATATACAGGAGAGCAACAAAATAAGGACACTATCATAATGTCAGGATATTCCTGTCAACAAATGCTTATTTTTTCTGAATATACTTGCTGCTAAAAATCCTCAGAGTAAAACTGCTAAAAATAATGTAATACCAGTGTTTATTTTTGTAAATAATACTTCAATGCCATAGAAGGAATTACCAATTTTATACCAGGATCTCAAGATAATAAAACCCTACCTGTCTTCCTATCTATGCTGGCTTTTACATGCCTAGTTAAAAAAAAAAAAAAAGATTGTCTTGTATTCACTATATTGCCCAGAGTATTCCTCTTTGTTCCACTTTTTACTGTTTACTAGTCCCAGCATGTGACAAATCACAAATTTTATTCCTAGATACCTGTTGGGCTTTCTTCAATAATAATTAGTCATCCTCCTGTTGCCTTTAGGCATGTCCTCTATTCTTAGGTAATTATTATCCACATGCTCAGGAAGATGCTATGTGTTCCTTCTGTTCCTTGTGCATCCATACTAGAAACAAAACCTTTTTTACTTAGCATGCTGTTGGTTTCCAGAGAAGTTGTTTTTGCCTTACAGAGCTGGTACAATAATTGATTCACTATAAAATGGATAAAATCTTGCTCTTTCATTAGACTATTTTAATTTATTATTTAGGTTTTTTGTCTATTATTAGTTTCTTTTTTTATGAGAGAGATATATGGAAGCATTTTTTGAGTATGAGGTATAGGTGTTATTGTTTCTGAAGAAACATTGATGTAGCAGTATTTCATTTGAACTTTAGCGCAGAAGCCCCATCACTCAAAGACCATAAGAGTTCAGTATTTTTCTGAAATGTCTGCACACACATTTGGTAGGGAATCTTTACTAAAAAAAACCTTAACACATCCCTCTCTTTATCTATATTTAGATTTATACTGTTCTTTGAAATTTCCATGAGATTTTCTCTGAATGCCTAATTTTGAAACAATATGCTCAGAAATACCACATTTTCATTCCTAAAATAAGTAAAACTTTTCAGCTGTAAGCATTTTGTTTAAAAATTTAAATGAGTGCACAGCAAGATGATAAAAAGTTACCATAAGTACTGGGGCTAATTTTTTATTTCAGCTGTTTAGTTTTCTCCCCTTCAACTGTTCAAGTGGCAGAAGCTTACAAGATTTCAGCCTTTTATCCTGATTTGCAATGTGATTTTATTTTTAAACCCAAATCTTTACAAGAAGTTGGTAAAAACTCCCCTTGCAGGTTGTATCATGCCCACCTAAGTCCAGAAGATAAAAAAGGTGATGTGCTGCCAGGGGAATAACAGGACTACAGAGGGAAAGATCGAGGGACACAAGCAAACTCTCATTTTGGGGTGCCTCCTGAGGAATAAATGCTCACCAAACTCCTAAGTAAATTTTTCACAGACTGCATGGTGGGGAGGAGCTGCTAATTTTTCGTGTGAGAACACCAGTGGTTCCAGCCACAGCTAAAGGCACAGTGGAAAAGCATTGAAAGTAGTACTGGGCAGAAGAAAATGAGGCAATGACCTCATTACTAAGTGCTCCACAAAAGCCTAATTAAAGTCCCATAGGCTTTTACAGTTTTTCTTTGTTTTTTGTCCCATCCAACCAGGAGCACTGTGTAAATCCTGCCTTGTCAGCTTAACACATGGGGACAAAAATGCATCAAATGCTTGAGTAAACTGGGTTTTATGGTGTTAGCAAGATTATGGCAGGATTTGTTGCTTGAGGAAAGTGGATCATTCCTTTTCCTTTGTGGGTGATTTGCATTTCAAGTATCTCTTCTCATATTAGAAAAGCCAAATTGGAACCCAAAGCCAAGCAACTGACTTCCAACCTCCCTGGAAGCACAAGAACCCTTTCCTGAGGTAGGATTTCTAAGATTTGCAGTGACCCAAATGTACATCATGCTGAAATAAAATAGTTTTTTCTATATTATTGTCTCAGGTTTAGAGGTAACCGATGCCTTTGAGAAGTTCCTGTTATTACATGCCCTGCAGTGACACTTCACTGGGTGACAATTAGCACTAAGGACCAGCCCAAGGTGTCTGTGAGGGGAGCTTATCCTGGGAACCACTGCTTGCTTCCCTACTCCAAGGATAATGGTCAGAGCACAGGTCCTGCAACAATCCTGTGGTAGATTGAGAGCAAATCTGTAATAAAAGTGCAAGTTGCACCTATTGTCCTTCCAGAAATGCCAGCTGGTATTGTATACCAAGTTTTGCCATAGGAAACCCAGCCATATGTCTCCTTTGCATAAGCAACTTTAGCAGTTGCTTCCATAAAATCGTTTCAGACCTGGAGAATTTCCAGAGCTACACCATTACCCAGATATTACAGAAGCCACTTTCTCTACATTTTTTTTTTTGCCTTGCCATACCACCATAAAGAGAGTTTATATTTTATGTCCTTTTTCAGCTGCAGCTGTCATTTACTGCTCAACATCTTCTCATTTATCTCATCTTTGCCAGCCTCTCTGGCCTCTTGGCAATTTTGGTGGACTCAAAGTGGGACAAAACAAAACAAAAAAAAAAAGAAAACCAAAACAAACAAAAAAAAAAGCAAAGAAGCAAAAAAAAACCGAAGCAAACAAAAAAAAAAGGAAACATGAGAAACTGTCTGAAGGATTTGTTCTTTTTTAGTCCAGGCAAAGACAATGCATTTCTTCTTTGTGAGGAAAGGAGGAGTGGCAGGGACTGATGTCTCCTCTCTGGGGACCAGAGACAGGACTGGAGGGAATGGCCTGAAGTTGTGTCAGGGGAGGATTAGGCTGGATATTAGGACAAAATTCTTCACCCAGAAGGTGATTGGGCACTGGAACAGAATCCCTAGGGAAGGGGTCACTGGAGCAATGTGACAGACTTCAAGAAGCATTTGGAAAATGCCTTCAAATATGTGTTGTTATTTTTGGGATGATCCTGTGCAGGGTCAGGAGTTGGACTCAATGTCCCTAGTGGGTCCCTTCCAAGGCAGGATAATCTATGATTCTAAATTAATTAAATTAAATCTTTATTGCAGATTTCTTTTTCTACTTTCTACACATCACTTCATTGTCATTGCATTAGTGTTGGACCTTTCTGAAAGGACATATTCTCCTATGTCTGCACAATATAGCAAAGCCAAAGTTTGTCTCTGCCCAGTGAATGTTCTCTATTTTATTTGTTGTATTCAACACCCAGAACAAGCCATCCAGGGGAGCTCAAAGTGTAGCAGTGCCATTAAGAATGGTATTTTCATATGCACAAATAACATTGGCCAACCACTGTTCCTATTGACTTCAGAATTAGATCAAGACCAAATCACTTTTTAAATACTGCTAAACATGTTGTTTTCAATAGAGTAACTTGTGAATATTTCATTAATCCTCCTAAAAACTGCATCTGTAGCTACTTTGCTGACCTGCTATTTCTAGCTACCCCTCAGTTACTTTCAAACCACACACTGTACATGCAGCAACATTTTGTTTCTGCTTCAGTCATCTTGTCTTCTTATAGCTAATGTAATTAATATTTGTTTCCCTAACTCTTACACAGAAGAAAATACGCAGAAATAAATTATCATCTAATGCATGGAACATCTCCTCCCTGAGGAAAATTTAAATAGATACAACAGTGCGGTTTGGAAAGCAATCTTTGCAAAGATTGAACAGGTGTATGACAGAGGTACATAAAATTATAAGCACTTGAGTTGTGTGAATTGGGAATGAATACTCATTGTTTTTTGCAGCACAAGAGCTATGGGAAGCAAATGAAATTTTTGGAAATGCTGTTTCACATTATATAGCTACAGCAGGAGTCTCCCTATGACAGGAAGTTGTTGAGACTCAATAGAATTCAAGAAAAAAAATAAAAATAAAGTATTACTGAGGGCTAATAAAAATAACAAGGTGGGAAAAAAAAGCTATATGAGTTTCCTAAGCTACAGACTGTGGGAAGACGAAGGAAGTAAAGGGAATAGCCTAACCCTATTCTGTGTATTCCTAAATGTTTGGCCACTGCCAGAGACAGGTATTGAGAGGGTTTGAGTCTCTATAGACATTCTTTATATGGATATTTTAAAATCTGAAGTACTTCAATCTCTGATTCTTTTTCACTAAGTAAGTATAAATGACACTTCTCTCTGTGAGATATGGTAAACACACTGCATTTCTGGAGTGCCAAAAAAGCATTCATTATCATGCAGGTGTGTGTCAGCTAGTATGTACTATGTTTGTCACATATTATGCTCGAAGACAGGGAGGTAAATGACAAATGTGGCAGAAGATGTGAGTAAATTACTGAATAAATTGGAATCAAAAGTTCTCATTCTGAAAGCAAGAGACTTGGTTCTTTGCAAGTATGACAATGTAATTGCAAAAGAGTGGGATTGTGAATAAAGAAACAAAAGAGGAAGAGTCATGTGATTCAAGTGAAATTAGCATTCTCAAGGTGTTTTTTCTGCTCTCAGGTTCTAGTTTTTATTAGCAAATTTATTTGAAGCCTTACAAATATAACAGTCCACTTCTGATTCAATTTTCTTGCCTGTTCTACCAATATATCTGTTTGAGGTATGGGATGGTTAAAAAACACTGGCAAAATATTAGGTTGTCTGATTCTATCCCTAAAGTGGTTCTGTGAAGAAAAGCAACCTTGTTTGGTTTGTTATGAATTTGGTTTTCACCAGAGTTAGCGCAAAAAATGCCTATTTGAGGATAGTAGAGAACAGGTCAGACATTGCAGAGCACAGGACTGAATGAGGTTAAGAATTGACTTCAACAAGAATCATAAATATAAGTGACTATTCAGATTGTAGCACACGTAAAGAACCCAAACACAAAAATATGAAATTATTTATTTTATATAAATTTCTTAGATATTTCCATTCACCAATGTAGCTTTTAAGTGAAAAATAGAAAAAGTACCAGATCTCTTTTCCCTAGATGGTCTCATCAACAGACATAGCTTGGGGCTCTAAATTTAGTTTCTGAAATTGCCACAGTCTGATTATGGTCTTGGTGAGTCTGTTACTACTTCTGAGCATCAATTCTTCAGCCTCAGGGTAAAAGGACTTCCTTTTTCCATCCTTCCTTTCCTTCCTTGATCTGTCCTTCTTTTCCTGCCCAAAAATCACTCAAAGAACCTACTGCTCAAGACAACAGTAAATGTAACCCAGAGATGTTCAGGAATTGGTTTCTAGCCTTGGTTAGCTTAGATTTGAACTCGTATTCAAATATTAAATACAATCCATGAAATATAATGGCTGGGAAAATAAATGTTAACATTACTGTCCAAATTAAATTATTTGGAAGGACATTTGGAATTAAGTGTCTCACCTTATCAAAATTACCAATGCTTCTCTTGGAAAACCAATTGCTTGATTTAAGTAAAATGAATGTCTGAGCAATTTGTTTGAAATTTTTTTGTCTTCAAAACTTTGTTTCTGTGAAGTATCTTGATTTTGATGAAACTGCAATTTTTGATGGAGAATCATTCCATTAATTGTCATCTAGAGGATCCAGACATTGCAACTCATCCTTCTTCTCTAATCTAGACAAGAGAACAAAGATCTGCAAACTTTCCTATTTTTTTCTGCTGACTGAGACAGTTTCAAATGGGTTTAATGATACTCTGGGACTCCCAAAGTCCATGAAAATTTCCATATGTCTCTGCAAAATGGCTACACAGTGTCCAATGGAATTGCACAAGGGCACCATTTGAAAGCCTTTACTTCTCAGAAGTAATGTAAAGCATGCAAGGAGAAAGATTTTCTCTCTACTCCCCTGCTCCTTGTGAACCTTGATGGAAATGGTGAAAAGAGAAAACTTTTTTTTCCCCTCAATAAATGGCCCTAGGTTTCCGTGATTGAACTCACTGTGAGAGGTCTGTGCTGACAGGAATCAGCCAAATTCACATTTCCTACACACTCTTCATGCCAGCCTCCTGCTGATCTCTGCTCATTCTGATGTCTGGAGGATTCCAAAGAACAATGATGAAGATAATGCAAAACACCAATACTACACCAGAGAGAAAAAAGACAATAACATATTTACTTTTCCGCTACGCTGACAAGCAAAAGGGCCTCAAATAAATCTAATAATTATAATTCAAAAATTAAACATGAAAATACTGGAGAAGTCTGAGGCAAAAAAACCCTAAAAACCAAAAGATGTAATAACAATTTATACAGTCCAGTTAGTCTCAATGGAGGTGGGTATGATTTTTCAGCTCTTTCTTTACAAAATATAAACATTGGAAGACAGAGGTCCCCAGTGAGCCAGGGAGAGACCTGGGAGCAAAAACCTCATCTAGTGCTTCATCGACTCAGAGACACTGCTCCTGAACAACATCACTAACATTGGGAATGCACTGAATAATTAACCTTTCCATTAAAAATTAAAGATATCTATAGGAATAACTTGAGAAACCTTGGCTTTGCTGAAGGCAAAAGAGCAAACTCAAGAGGTTTATGAGGTCCTTCAAATGCAGTATTTACCTGACCTAGTGCAGACCTGTACAATACACACACCTGGTGCTGCACTATCTCCTTAGTCAATTGAGACAAGTATTTCTCAATCCCTTCATTCCCAGAAAGACATCCAAAATAGGCCAGCTGGATTGCTTTTTTTTTTTAAAGGTCTTGTTTCAGGGAATATCAAGCATGACTTGAAAACTGTTTCAGAGATAGACATCTGCTCTGTAGCAATTTGAAATTATTTGACAAATCTTACTGAAAGTGATGTCAAATAGAGGCTATAAAGGCCTATCTGTGGGCATTACTGTGGTCAATTAAGAAAAAAAGAACAAAGTTAGGTTTTTCAGAGGAACAAATAACTTCCATAAAACACTTTGAAGTAGAATGTATTTCAATATTTCTTTGCTATAATAAAGTAACTTTGGGACATACTCTTATAATATAAAAATATTCTGGTTACAAGTAGTTTCAGGGTCTAGTCCTTTAATATTCAAAGAATATTATTTTAATATAATTTCTCTGTGGGACAGCCTGAGATACACTTTTCCAGGATTGCAGAACAGACTGTTCTCTCTTGCTGCATAGAACAGAGTGAATAATTAAGTGGCTCAAACCACTTTGATGCGTGAAGTGATGTTGGGTTGAGCTCTGTCCTGTTCCAGCAGGTCCACATTTTTCTTGTGATCAGGGCTCCAGACCTGGATGCAGTACACCAGGCAGAGTCTCATGAGAGTGAGGCAGCAGGGAAGAGTCATCTCCCTTTGCCTGCTGGCCTTTTCTTTTGATGCAGCCCAGGATACAACTGGATTTCTGGGCTACAGGTGCACATTGCCAGCTTATACCCAAATTTCCATCCATTAGAATTCCTCTGTTCTTTGTCCTTGTCTGCAGAGCTGCTCTTAGTGAGTCCTTCTCCCAGTCTGTACTCATGTCTGGGATTTGGAAACACACACCTGTGTTTGGTGCTGTGTAGTCTTTCGTGGTTCAGAAGTGCCTTGGTAAGAGCAACGTATTTTTGTTGTGATGTTATGGAAATACTTTTCCATGCTGGTCTTCTAACAGCTAGAGGCCATTTTGGTATCTGCAGAATTCTGATGACAGCTTGTGCTTTTGTCTCCTCCCACCCATGTTATTAGAGTAGACAAACACACAAAGATTTCTGCAGACAGAAGGGCTTTCAATTATTAGAAATTTCGCTACACTGTCCAGAAAATTGGTCTGTTTGCAGACTATCCAAATGGGTTCATGATAATTTGGCAGATGTCTAATTCAGTAGAGAGGAAATATTCTTTAAAAATTTATGGCAGAAACTTGCAAAGCAATACATCTTAAGAACAGAGCTGACTTACATTTACTCATTACTTGCACCTTATGGTGGGTTGTTACAATAATTCAGTCCCAGATGCAAGTTAAGATGCAGAGCTGTGCTCTATATTTATGATGCTGATGAGCAAGCAAAAGAAAAACAGTTTATGAGGAAGTTAGGCTATTCCTTAGACCTGAATACTCGAAAGTGTAAATTTCATCCTCTCCCTCTGCAGACAACTGTCTCCTGCCACCTCTTTGGATGAAGATACCTTGTTTATTCAAGTCTTGGAGTAGTAAAGAGGACAAAAGAAAGGGGAAAACCAACCAAAATGAACAGCAAAAGATTTAGATTGTTTTTTCTATCAGACTACCTAACTGAATGTGACAAAGGAAGGACAGTATAATCAGGTAATTCATTTGGCCCACAGCCTAACAAAATCAATTAATCACTGCTTTGCATCTGACCTGTTCTTTGCTTTGTGGTTTAAAGGAGGTGCACAATTAACAAGCCTTCTAGACTGAGGTTTCTAATAGGAAATAGGCCCCAGAATCCAAATTGTGTATTTGCCAAACATATATTCTTATTGCTCAAAATTCCAAAAAACTTCCTCTCCCAGAGTCAGAGAATAGTCTTTGGCAGAGGGTGCCACGTGTGCTGCAGATCAGTATCCTGATTCAGATTTGGGAGAAATTAACACTTGTGAAATTTATTCAGTTTATGACTGTTACAATCGCTAGTGATTTCTTCCTAAATTATATAAGAGGAAACCAGGCGATG
>JANRMJ010000088.1:15316772-15340922 GCA_025584955.1 Alethe diademata
TTGTTTATGTGGTTTTTTTTTCTTTTTTCTTCCCCCCCCCCGGCACAAACTGATGTGTACTTTCACTGGCTCTTGCTCTTAAAGAAGTGTCCATTGTCCAAGGGATTATTGTTCTCTGGAAGTCTTGGTGCTGTGACCACTTCCCTGGGGAGCCTGTTCCAGTGCCCATCCACACTTTGAGTAAAGGAACTTTTTTCAACACCCAAACTAAACTCCCCTATTGAAGCTTCATGCTATTCCCTCTGGCCCTGTCAATGGACATCAGAGAGAAATGAGAAAGAATAATGAGTGTCTGTGTGCCCTAGAAAGGAACTTGGCCTGACACACAGGTGAAAAGCTGAGGAAGGGGTGAATTCAAGCACCCTCCCAAGCTGGGTTGGTGAGCAGATCTGACAGAGACAGAAATAAAACCTTCCTCTGCCCTGCTTCCTTGTGCAGGTGGGAAATAATGTTTATCAACAGAGTATTCTTATGGTTTTATCCTGTAATTATTTACTCTGAAATTAATAAAGTCTATTAATAAAGTCTGTTTTCATGTTTCAACTAATGTTGTGGAAATATTTAAATGCATATATTTATTATAATTCCTAGATTACCAAGTTCTCAATTGCCATATGTATTTCTACCCATAAAATTGCTTAATTTTAGCTATGGTTCCACTTGAAATGATGCAGAAAAAAATAAAATAATTTCCATCCCATTCTATTTCTACATGCTATGGTATACACATAATAAATGCAGTTTGGATATGGTGGTTGTAAGTCAACATCAAACTCTCTGGAAAATCCGGCCCTTCCCAATTTCAAAAGCTTCCTGCAAAAATTCAGCATAATTGTGAGAATTCAGAAAAAGAAGTTCAATTTCTACATGTGGAGTTACCATCCAATACAGTGTTATTTCACATAATGCTATCATGGGAAAGATACTTCGAGCTAAACAGTGCAAAAATTTGGCCAGATCCCATTACTCGTAGATCTTAACACCAGCTCCCAAAATACCAGTTTATATGTGCAAAAACTTAATGAACCGTGCAGTGATCACTCACAGAGGCTGGAGCTGGGGCTGGCAGAATGGAGGAAGGGGGAAATGTGGCTGTTGCTCAGCCATAACCGATGAGGAGTTAACGCAGAGGGATTGTGGAAGCAAAGCAGCGCTTCCCCTGGCGGGGTTGCTATTTGTTCAGAATAAAAGTTACTGCCATTCATTTGATTAAAATGGGCACTGTACCTAACTCAGCTGTAAGGCAAGATTCAGCTGAATGGTGCTTTTGTTGAGGATGATAAAAGACAAGAAATTCAGGTATAATGGGGTCTGTTTCATACATACCAGGTAACCTGATGTATCTTATCTTCCCAGGATAGTATCAACTTGCTGTTAAAATAACCCTGGTATTCTGGCCTCAGAAATCCTGGAGACAATCACAAATATTAGCTGTGTTTCAATTGAAGAAGTGCTTCCCTGGGCTGCTGTGTTCTTTCCGCAGACACTTTACTACCCTGACTGAAAAAAAAATATTTAACATATCTGTGGGAGCATTGTTGATGGAGCACTTCATGAAAACAGATTTATTGAACACATCTTATCTGTGGGCCTGATTTGTTCATGCTTTCAGTCTTTCCTGGCACAACACACTTATGGTTTGATCCTCAAACTATGAAAACATATTATGGTGCATGAAAACAGAACAATCTGGTCCTAAATATGCAATTACTCTAGTTGAAAAATAAAAAGAAAAAAAGAAAGGAAAAATAAAGACAGCTGCTGCCTTCCTATTAACTTCACATAAAAAGAAGGAACAATTTTAGAAGATGAAGATTCAACTGAATTTAATGATGCAATGACTCTGGGGTCAGATCACAGCAAATTAGCTGCCTACAGAGTTAGTATTTCACTTGCAGGCTTTCTGCTCTGTATTTTGAACAAAAGCCCAGGACAGACTGCTTTTTTCACCTTTGCATAGGGTGGTTTTTTGTAAGTAATTTTTTTTTTAAATAACTCCTCATTTTTTGAAAGTCCTCATTTTTTTTGAAATTACTGTGGCTGAGTAACTTCACAGGTAGAAAAGGCCAAAGTAGAGAAGTCCAAGTAATTTTGCTTCAAGTCCCTTATGCATCTCTAGTTACATAATTCTTATTGTGTGTTCTCTTATAGCATGGTAACTACATGAAGAAACATCATGGGAATAATTCCATGAAAATATAATATTGCAAACTGGCTTTTTATAACTACATTTTCACACTGACAAATCTGGAAACTTGCTTATATGCTTTTAAACACGAGCAGTATAATGAATCTTGTCTCAACAATATTCCCAGTAATCAAAGCATCAAAGATACCTAGCAAGGGAAATTTCAGACCACAAGGTTAAAGCCCTGTGGTCTGAAATTTTCCAGGATTGAGTGAAAGCTGGGCCTCAAAAAGAAAAATGTCAGGCAAGTTTAGCAATGGATGTTTAGGTGTAAGTAATGGCTAACAGGAAGCTTTCTAGCTCTATTTATTTGCAAATTAATTAGAAGGAATTTGAATGGACACCTTGCTAAATGTTTCAGTTATGCCATATCAAAGTGCAGTGGCAAAGATTACAAAACAGAATTCCTTGGTAAACTGGAAAATCTCAAGGTAAGAATGGAATTCTTATCATTCCGAGAATTCCTCATCAACATTTAGAATTAAATAAAATCAAACGAAAAGAAAACTAACAAACAAAACATCAGGAAAGGATGAATTAAAAGCCCAGGTTTTATGTTATTCAAGACTGGGTCTTGAATCTCAGAAGGCCTCTATTATTCTACGCATTAGAAACAATAATGACCTGTGCTGGTGTAGCTGTTCCCTCTGAAAAGGATAAAGGAACAGAGTTTGTTGGTAAGTGAGCAGACCTATTTAAATATTTAGATTAGCAGTAAATAGAAGTGTTTTCACTCACCTGCTTGTCCCTCAGTCTGTGCAGGAAAAATCAGAAAAACTCTACATGGCTTGTTTCAGAAGTGAGGCAACATCACTGTGCTGTCCTTTCCCTCATCTTCTTCATAGCTCACCCAGTCTATTTCATGCCACTTGTCAGGACCTGCTTGCATTTAACTTGGCAAAACTCAAGCTCTTCTACAATTCATTTAAAATTAAGCTCTGTGCAGTAGTTATCTTGCTTGCATTTTCTTTGCCCTAGTTTTCTTTTTACTTACGTTTTCTAGGTTTAAAAACTTGCTTTGTTAGTCCAGTTTCAGTGCTTAGGAGAGCAGTGTTACAATACACTGCTTTTTCTTCTCTGCTTTCATTTCCTTTGGTTATTCATTTACACAATATTTTCTACCTTCATCGAGGAAAAGAACAAATGTTTTTCTTTGGGATTGCAGTGGTTGGAGATTTTAGCATATCAATTACTGCCTTTTGTTTATCTTTTGCGTTGATGGAACAATAAAAAGAGCAGCAGTGTTACATGAAAAAGCCAAAGCCAAAAGATTTGAAAACAAAGTTAACTCTGGTTTCTAGGGGAGGAAGAGTTAGGCAAAACCATGCACATCTAGGCTTTTGAGAGAGATCTCAAAGATATAATTAATAATTCTTACTGAAGGCCATAAATAACTGAATGATGGATTTAACCACATGCCTGTGGAAATCTTACCATCTTTCCTAAGTCTTTGTCACAAACTACTGAGCTACTACTGAGCCATGCACACTTCATCCACATCAGAAGTACCTTTATATCACTGTGCTGGGCTTTTCAGTCATAACTGGAGCCATCCCTTAAAACATAAAACTGTCAAACACTATTGAGATATCATAGTAAGCTCGAGTGCAATGTTTAAATAGAGAATGAACTGAGGAAGTGACCAGCACCTTGGGTATTTGCTTAACATTACCAGAACAAAAATAAATCTCTCTGTAGAAGTTTTGATGTGACATTAAACATGACCTTTTAAGTAACTGATTGAAATGGGATTCTGTAGAAAAAGAAAGACATATATGAAATGTCGAGGTAAGTACTGCATTCATTACTGCTAGTCTCATTGAGTTAAAAAAACCCCTTTTTAAAAAATAAATGCGCTAATAGTCAGAAATTAATTCTGACTCATCATTATCACATAGGCTACTTGGCAACCAATATTCAAACTACATTTAAAGGCAATGCAAAAGCAACTAATAGACAGAACATTTCAGATGGAGATGGAAGTGAATGAAATCATGATTAGCCAGGCATTTCCTAGGGAAAAAGAGGGGGGAACTGTCCCCAAGACAGTGCTATGAAGCACTCTTTTCTGTGTTTCTGACCAAAGACAGAAAATTGTACCAATAAGACCTGTTATACAGGTAAGGGAAAAGTAGGAAGAAGGTTGGGCAGATGTAGTCTTGACCTAAAAATATGAAAAAAGTAATTCAGATTGTGTTGTTTCATTCTCAATATAGATTGCTGCAAAAAGGGCAAGCTTATTTAGCAGAAAGTCTGAGGGAATAAAGAAGAAAATAAAAAGCTTCCTATTTTCATATCCTGAATTTTTACCTGATTTCAATTCAGGAAAATATTTACCTTATTTCAGTTCAGACTCTTACCCATCCCTAAAACTTTCATCCAAAAATGGGAATTACTCTTTTTCTGAAGTCATATGACTTTATTCCAAATACATTAATGAAAGATGACATTGCATGACCAGATGATTATTTTGTTTAGTTGCAAAACCAGAAACAGGGGACAAGAACACACTGAGGTTACCAAGCTGAAAAAATTACTTAGAATAGGACTTGAAGGGAGGGGATTATTCTGTGACTGGCTTATGGTCACAGCTTGTACTTCAGCATGTATTGTCATGCATTAAGTTGTAGGATTTTTTAGACAACTCTGACAAAGCCAGTTAGTACAAATGGCCTTCATATTTGGAGATTTAATCTAACCTATTCCAGAATAGAAATAGTTCTAAATAGCATTTATTTTGTTACAGAGAATGAAATACTATAACATGTTCTTTAGCTGTTCTCAAATAGGGATTTGACATAGCAATGGAAAAAGTCTTTTCAAAAGGC
This sequence comes from Alethe diademata, assembly GCA_025584955.1. NCBI lineage: Eukaryota > Metazoa > Chordata > Aves > Passeriformes > Muscicapidae > Alethe > Alethe diademata. The sequence continues at coordinate 15,321,789 of JANRMJ010000088.1, forward strand.
TTTTGCAGTATGAAAGTTGATAGCCTATTGACTGACTAAGCTGGATCCTTATTGAAAATAAGTCAACTTTTGATCTGTGCAATCACTATTTCACCTTTATAAATCAAAGAACAAAGAACAAACTGTAGTGGAAGGCTCCAAAGGATATTCACACTTTAAAACACCATTCAGCAGTTACTGCTGCAGTCCCATGGCAATGCTTCAGCAACTCCATGCAATTAAATCAGACCCAGAAAGTCCCCTGAGCAAAAGAAGACAGAGTAAGACAGAGACAGTGATGCTACTTCCATTACAGCAGGTAAATAACCCTCTCTAATTTCCTTCAACCATGGAACCAACCAGGTAATGTGCATCTTCACACAGGTGTCATGAATGTTTTGGGTGCCTCAAAATGCAATATGATTCCAAAAGGAAGAGACATGTAAGCAGACAAGTTTCCTTTCTATTTCCAAGGAAATCTCTTTCCACAATAGATAATGGATGATATAATGAAGGGGTTTAGGTGTGCCAGACGAGAGGATTCAGTGTGCTGAAATTTTCACAAATGATAAGAAAAGTCAAGCTTCTCTAAGCACAGCTGCTAGAAAGCTTTTGTTAGAAAGCAAAAGGAAATCTGCTCTATGATCTGTCAGGAAGGAAGAGCCTGGGAGAAACAGCTGTTTTCACTAAGTATGGTCTAAGTAAAGCAAGCTGTTATCTCTCGAGTATGTGTGATTTCTTCCTCTACCCCAGGTACTGAAGCACAAACAAAACATGTGAATCACAGATATAAAACTGCTCCAAATCTCCAGCATAGGCTTAGCTAAGGCACCAGCATACATACAGAGCACGGATATTGCCTATTAAGTTCTCCAAAGTTTGAAGCTCCCTGAAGAGCTGTGTATGCAGCAGGTAACAGTCCTTATTCCCATTCACAATGAAGAAAAGGGATTACAGATTTATTTTCCTCTGTCATTTCTTTCCTAATGTCTTAAAAAAACCAAATATTTCTTAGTCTCTTCATTTACTTCCATCCATATTTTGAGTTGATTCATGGTGATGGGTCATTTTTTTTTTTTTTCCTGGGAGTCGGGGAAGAAGTCCAAGAAATCTGAAAACAGATTACAAGAGTAGAAAATTAAAGTTTCCCTGCTTTTGAAAATGGTGGTGAGACATGGAAAGAGAGAAGGAAGGAGGGTATGAGTTCAGAGCAAACTATTCCTAGTTCCACTGGTTATTCTCAAGTAATTTATAGACGGAAATCTGCATATCCAGTTATCCAGAAGATGAGAAATGCAAAAGAAGGGAATGCAAAAAACCAAAACAAACCAAAACACAACACATTTGCTTTGTTTTAATCATATCCAGAATCAAGTTCCTGTATTTTGATTAATCTCTCCCCTGAATGAAATCATTTGTTAAGATACCCAGAAGCTGTTTGGATTTCTTCTTCTATTGTAAATTCTTGAAAAATTCCCTTTATGTAGAAGGTGTATTTTCAAGAAATGCAAGTCAATTCTCCAAGAGCAGAAGCCTGAAAGAAATTGCCACATCACAAAATGCTGCATCCAGGGGCAAGGCTACCAGAATAAATAAATGCCAACACTTGCTTGAATAGCATCAGCTTTCCTGTGTTACCAGCTGTGTGTTTGCCAGGTTTTTTACTCATCTTTCAGCAAAACTGGAGTTCCAAATGCAAAGTGAACAGCTCAGGAGGGTTACATGTGCTTCACCCCAGTGGGGGCTAAAAGTCACAAACCAACGAACAGATTGAAATGAGGCAAGATTTCAACATGCATTAAAGACAATTTAAGTCCTGTTCCATGCTTCATATCATTCATTTCCTTCAGATCAGTAATTTGATAATTTATAAGACAAGAAGCTCTACTCGGGATTAACATGTAGAGAATTCCGCAGGGCAATTAATTTAAAAGGCAAAGCTGCAAAGGAGTTATAAATTAAGGATTTATTCTGTTCAAATATAACATCAGAGGGTATCACAAACCAGAGAGAAGACTTCTCATCTGGAAGCACACTCTATATGGCCAGTGCATTCTGACAATGCAATTGACTGTCAGGTGAGACATTTCTGGAGATATGGACAAACAGACTTTCTCAGACAGATCTTTCCTTTGGGCTTCACTCACAGCTCAAAGGTCAGGAGGAACAAGAGGAGGGTTGTCCCCACAGGACACTGGGTATGGAACAGGGAGATTAATTCTCTGTAGCCCACCTGAGCCGTGAGTTTTGGTAAGATTTTCACTGAGCCTCACCTTTATCAGTAGCTATCAGTTCTGGCTAGGTTGACAAGGTTGGAAAGGCAAAGAGTCATGAATAAACTCCTCAAATATATTGCTTTTCCAGAGCTGGTTTAGTTGTATCAATCTTAGTCCCAGTTCTGCATGCAATGCTCAGAATTGTCTCTTTCCTTAATTCTAAACAAACCTGAACCTTGACTCTGAATAAAAATGCTCTTTTTTGAAAATCAACATGTAAAACTTGTCTGTTCTTTTGTTGCCCTCACTTTCGTACCGTTAAATGACCCAAACCTTATTTTTTCATTTAAATTGCACAGCAGTTAAAGCAAATAAATAATTTTGAATCCAGAGATAGAGCAACCATCTTGAGACAATGAAATACTGAAAATGTGATGATGTCATTGATTAAAATGTTCCCTTCAGCAAACAGTAAATAAATGACAGCATGAATTCCCATTTGGCTGAGGAAGCGAAGCCAGAGCAACTCACTTCAATAGCTGCCAAAGCATCATTGATTATGAGGGATCAAACTCTTTGCTCGCTCACTAATATCAAAGCAGAGAGATTAATCATGGAGTGCAATTCAGAGAAAACTGTTGCAGGACCCATCACTGCTTTTGCTCTATGAAGGTTTGGTTTACCTTTGGCAGATCCCAGTGGTGTGGCTCACAAAGCAGCTTGGACACAGCTGTGTCCACTGCAGTTTTACTAAAACCCCTCCAAGAATCTTATTAATTCCATAAAACTTTTAAATGCTTTTGGGAATACTTTTCAATCTTTGTTTATCCTGATTCAGTTGTTGTGAGAGGTAGTCAATCACTGAAGTAGCTCTTAGCTGAAGAGCCTTGCAATATATTCTAGGCACCAAGATGCATTTTTCATCTGACATACATAAGACTTCTCTTACATCAGCAACTTGCATGGTTAGTCTTTGTTATTGATAATTTTCTGCTGGAATGAGAAATATCTTAAAAATATTCACCCTCTTTGACAAAAGACAAAAGATACAGCACAGCTAGTGCTCAATAGGGTTTTACTTGGAGAAGAATTTGCTGTAGGTAACAACATAGTTAAATAAGTGGAAGCATGGCAAGAGATTCTGTATCTTCTCATACCAGAAGTAGACCAAAACCTTAATCATGAAGTCAGTATTAAAATCCTGCTCTCAACTGGAATAGTGTTTTTTAAAAAGAAGTAATTTACAGTAGATATTGTCATACAAAGAATGAGCATACAAGAATGTCATGGGGTTCTTTATACAAGGAACTCAAGCAGTGTCTATAATGAAACTAAAAATTAAGATTTACCAAGGTCATACTCTTATGGGTTTGATGAAGTAATCCAGAACTTTCCAGAACTCCATCCCAATTTCCTTGCACCTCTCAGTGACAAGACTTCAGCTCACTCTGGGGAAATTATTGCATTTGGTGCTTCTATACAAAGTAGGGGATACAGCTCCTCAACAGCAGATTGGCTCTGATTGCATCTAATATTAGACAGCCCAAACTCTCAGCAGGATTTTCAGAGAGAGACTATTGACTTACTGTCCTTGTGTGTCAAACCAACAACCTGTAAATCATATGACTAAGTATATGGGGAGTTTATTTCTGAGGCCAGACAGGGAGATAAAGAATAACGATGCACCTAAAGAAGATTGAAACTCAAATAATTGATTTCCTGAGGCAAAATTAATAAAGGTTTTTTCCTCATGCTTTACAGTTAAACCTCAGACTTGTCTCCTGCAGAAAAGCTTTCTGTTGGTTAGCATATTGCCAAGTAATCCAAAAGTTAGTTTCTTCTGTTCAACCTATTAAACCCAGATCTAATTTTTCATGGCTCTGCATTTTGGGTTTTTTTGCTGTTTGTCTATAGTGAAAATATGCAAAAAATGTTCTCAGACTAATGTAAGGATACAAAATGTATTTACTGAAGAAAAAGCAGAATAAAGAACACTTGATGTATTTAGCATGCCAAATATTAAATTCATTTTATTGGTAGGAGTTGTTTTGTGAAACAAGAGTAAATTTATGCTTAGCAGAAATTCTACCTAAAAGGTTAAAAGTTTTAAATATTTCTTTATTCTAGAAGAACTTAAAGAACTTCCAAAATACAGTATCATAAGCCTTATTATAGCACTGGCTGCCTTGAGCTCTCCCCTATATTTTATGATCAAGCTATAAATTTCCCCCTTGACAGATTGATAACTTTGTGATAACTTTGGTCTCTGCTGCTTACAAGCTCCAAATATGAACCAAACCAGCGGGGTTGGGGTGTGCATAAAGAAATCTCGGTGCTATTTCATTCTAATATCACCCAGTTTTCTGCTGTTAGGTTGTAAAAGTGTCTTTTCTCAGTGCTACTGCGTGGAAACATGGAAAAAATAGCAAGAAGATGAGATGAAGGTGAGCAATGAGAGAGAAGATCAGCTGCTTGGCACAGCTCAGTGCTGGTCTCATTCTTGCATTTAAGAGCACTGTGATTTTTACTTTCCACTCAAAAGAAAAGTAGATTTAACCAAAAACCAGGTTAGCTAAACTAAACTAAAAATAAATAAAATAAAATTTTAAAAAACCCTAAATTAAATAAAATAAATAAAAATGCAATAAATAACAAAAATACAATAATACAATACAATAAAATAAAATAAAATAAAATAAATCAAAAGAAAATAGAATTAATTAAAATAAAAGTAACAAAATAAAGGAAAACAAAATATAAATATTATTAGTTTTATGTCACTTTAATTTGATTGCATTTTATTTTATTAAATTTCACTTTATTTTTAATTTCATTTTATTTTTATTTTTTTTAATTACTCCTATCTGACAACTAGCCTTACTTTTCCTTTTAGAATACTTTCAAATTAATTTGCAACCTTAATTTTGCTTTTATCTTCAATATATCTTCTCAGCTAAAGATGACATGAATTTTACAGTTCCTTGCACCACATATAGTTATACTCACTTGCTCCAGTAATTATTAAAAGTGGCAGAAGGAAAAACCTGAAATTTTAATCCACTTGTTTGGTGCCACGAGGATAATTTCTAAGGTCTACTCTGCTTGTTGAGGTTCAAGACAAAGGCAGTTTTTATTCTGAGGGCCATCTGACAAGAGTTGGCCACTAACAAACCTCATTATTGCCATTGACTACAGCCTGGAAGATGGAAGATGCTCCACTACAGAGGAAAAGGCAGAAGGACAAATGCTAAAACTGACAGTGAAAACATGACACATGTCTTTCCTTCCACTGAGGATTTTGTATCCAACTCCCTCTGTTGTACAAAAGCTGGACTATTTTAAAAAGGGAACAGCAAGAGCAGTGCGTTAACAGTGTGGTACTTCTGAAATATCCACTTCATATGGACTAATTGATGGCTCTGCAGATAGTCAGTGCTGATCAATCCCAACCCGCTGTTACCAGTTAATAAAAGACCTCTTGTGACCCTACTTTAATGCAAATTAATAAAGAAATCCGTGCCTGAAGAAATTGCTCACATTTTCTTCTTTTAATGTTGTTATGGCACTATAAGCCTTAGGATATAGAAATCTGGATGGGGCAAAACCTATTGTTGAAAGCTACAAGAGCTTTTAATAGTGATTATGAACATTCTGACTTGAATAAGCAGTGTTTGTAGCAACTACTGTATCTTATTCTACAAGATGAAAAGTACAACACATGGAATACTTTAGTGATACAGTTTTGGGGCACTTGATCTCATGTTTAGTCTCATCTATTTATTTATTTGTTTATTTAGGCTATTGTGCAGAATTGTGGATTGGTGATACTGCCCCAAAACATAAATACTGTCATTTGATCCAGTGCCGAGTGTTCTATGAACTAAATTAATTACTTCTGGTTTTTAATTTTTCTAATGTAAGCAGGATGCTAAAACAAGAATTATTATTTTTAAGAGATTGTTTTGAACATAGAAAGGTCATGCTCTCAAAAGTTGCTTTACTTTACAGATTTTCCAAGGGGTAGTGTGGCAGTGTTTTAAGCAAATTTAGAATGTCTTTGTTGTTTTCAGCTACTTTTGCTTATTTAAGTCATATCAGGTCAGCATTTCATATTTCCCATTGTTCACAGGTTTGTTTTAAAGTCAATAATACTGCCAGCTACATCAAAAATTCCTACTTCCAGTGCTCTGGCTCTGCTACCTCCCTGGGCAGTCCATTCCAATATCTAGTCACCTCTTAGAAGAAATTCTTTCTAATATTAAAGGCCAGTAACACGAACACGTCTTTTGGAGAAAAATATTAAATGTAATAAATAAGCACAAGCTATTTTTTCCCTGGTTTGGGAGGTTGTGGAATATCATCAATAGGGATATCCTGTTACTTTTGCTGGTGTTGTCTCCGACATCCTAGCTCAAAGGACCTAGGAACTAAAGGAAATAGAGATAAGCTGAGAATTTTTTTTTTTTTTTTTTTTTTTAAATCAAGGAGAAACTTCTTATAGTAAAGCAGAAAAAATTTTGAAGAGGGTCAAATGAGGTCCAAACTGAAGTAAATCAGCACTGCTTCTAATAGCAATCGAAGTGCTTAGTGTTACATTACTGCTTCAGGAACATAATCTCCTTTTTGAGGGCAAAAAGCACAACGTTTTGGCCTTGAACTTTTATCTTCAGCTTTTGTAGTTGTACAAGGACTTTCAGGCCAAACAGTTCAGGCTTCTGTGTGCAGCACACTAATAATTTCTTGAATTAAAAACCTTAAACCCAGGAACTCTTCCAGCTCCAACTTTATTTATCAAGTGTTTTGCTGTTATCAGCCCCTGTATATAAGAGATGAATCATGCAAAATTCCTTTGCATTCCATGCAAATCTGCTTGTCTTACTGCAGCATCTGAGCTGGAAATGTCCAGGTATGAGCCTGTACACATCAGCAGAGGATTTCTGCATTAGGTGCACATCCAGCTTTAGAATAATCAGGAAGCAGCTCTGCTCAGTCCCATCATGATGAGGACCTGCAGTACAGGGCTGTGTGGGAAGCATTGCTGAAAAGCTGCTGCATTTATTGCCTAGACAAAAATCAATTATCTGTTCTGAGGTAACAACAGTCTCCTGGAAAGATGAGAGGGAAATAGCAGCAAAAGAGGATTAATGGAGCAGTTAGTGTGGTATTGATCAGGCCTCTGGCTTGTGGGGCTCGTTCTGGATTTGGCTAAAAGTCAACTTTACCCAAATAATGACTGAATAGATTTTTTGCTGTGATAAGAGGACCAAATCCTGCATGCAAAAATAGTAGACAAGCGAGTGGGGGGTTTGTAATGTTTTATGTAGCTGACAGTCTCCCAGCACATTAGTTTTATGCAGAATAATAAGTCATGCAACTGCATAATATTTTCTTGCTATTTTCCCCACCTCTTTCTATGATTAACACAAAACACACTGGAGGTAAAAACCTTGTTTATTAGACAAATGCTAAGAGTGGAAACTATCAGAAAAAAATAATTCTGAATGAAAGGTATATGACATTTTCCCAGATAGAGAGAACACCTGAGTATCTGGTATTCTGCTTTAAAAAAGGCTTCAGGTGTTTGGGATTTTGCAGAGCAGAAAGGAAATCCACTTTCTAGAATTAGGTTCTACATTGGTTTACAAACTCTAGAAACTGAGATGATTTCCAATACAGTGGGTACATGAAGGTACAAACTAAGCTGTGGCAGTGGAGGAGCTCTCAAAAGAACAAGGCTTTTCTATGTTTTGTATTAGGAATGTCACTGTGTTAATAATGTTAATAATCTCTGATGTTAATTAATATAGTCATTTAAGACCTGGAAATGGCATAAGAAATGAGCAGGAGGAATATTAATGCAAAACTAAGGAAACAAGCTAAAAGTAATTAAAACAAGGAAGAATGCTGTAAGACTGAACATGCCACCTGCCGTGACAGGTGAAAGAGTTGATAATTTAAAAAAAATATATTTGCTATGTATTTGATATCCAAAATATGGGGATTTTAAATTTTTTTTTCACTCTTTATTTTGTCATCATTAGAAGAAAAATTATTAAAAGTGATGTAACAGCAGCAATAGAGAAAGTGGCAAAATTAAAAATCAGACACTTGATTTCTGTCCTATTCCAATAGTGATCATGGAGTGAGGAATTGGAAAAAAATCTGTAGCAAGAGATGAAAACACTGTAAAAGAGAGATGTATTCATAAATCAGTAATTTATAGTAGCATATTCTAGCTCGATTGTAGAATAGGCTGTTTGCATGAAAAATATGTAGATTTAAAATGCAATAAAAGACCAACAAAAGAAATCAATAGTGATACATTTTATTTCAAGCAGTCATAACAGCAATGCCACATCCATCAGTCATATTTTCCTAAGCTCTGCATATAATAATCCCCCTGATCCCTATATAATTGCCAGCTTCACCTTTTGAATTATCAACAGCTCTCACAGCTTATTGCTCTGCACTTTCTTAATAAGCACCCACGATCAATAATCTTCCTACTGAGTAAGCAGCAACCAGCCAGCCAAACACGGGGTGTAAATGTTTCAGAAGTGATCATTACAGGGATTTGAATGACAAGGTGACTGTGCTAATGCAATAGGCACAAAGTAAAGACATAATTTGGAAAATCTGCTAACTGGAACGTGTAGGTGTCTTGCCATGACAAAACGCCCATTCTGCAGAGGAGACTATTTACCCTTGAAAATGAAACCTCAAATCCTTCTGGAGGGCATTTTTTTTTTCTGAGATGACAGTCACCATTACCAGACTTTCACCTCACTATCAAAACAAGCGGTCCAGCATGTGTGCAGCCAACCCCTTTTCTTTGGAAGTGAAACTGCTCACTGTTTCACACAAAATCTGCAATGATTGATAACGGGGATTTGCATACAAATTTGGGAACAGTTTCACTTTGATAACAATTGTTTAAATAATAATGTGTATAACAAGGGCGCTCACATTTTTTTTCTGCTACAACTCACTCGCTAAACACCAACACAGAAAACATCCACCTATGTTTGAGAATTATTTCTTAAATTTGACAAACAGAACAAAGAAACATTGATCCAGACTCACATGAACTAAATAGAACTTTGAACAGAGACAGCTTTTCCAGAGTGCTCAGTAGTCCCATTGAACACATTTCTAAAGGAGCCCAACTCCAACTTACTAAAGTTGACTTTTTGTCAGAAAAACAAAGGATAAAAGTTTTCAAAATGTCCTGATGAAAAAAAGTGGTAATTTTCTTTCATTTTTCATATGGCTGCAGGCACTGGGCCCTTAAAACGCCATCCATTTAGGCACATGGATGAGTTCCATAGGAACTACTCAGAACTTCTGGAAACATAAATGTTTATTTAGATGTCTAAAGGAATGTTTGTTCTGTTGCCAAGACTCTTTGGGATAGTGGGTGAACTGTGGTGCCTTACAGTGGCAAAATGTTTTTCTTCAGAAGTAATATCAAGAGCTCATTAAACTTAGTTATTCTCACCATATTCTTACCTGCCCTGATCTTTGGAGATGACAGGGTATAGGAAGATGAAACTCCTAGCAATATATTAAAATTTGCAAGACATAGAAAGAAAAATATATATTTATCCCTATATTTAGTATGATTTTTGAACTCATAAAAGGCTTGTGGTAAATCCAGAGTTTGATCAACAGCATGACAGAAATTGATATGGAAAGTACAATCAAACAGAAAGAGAGTTTTACCTTTATCCTATTAACTGTGAGTTTGCATTTGTCTTTGTTGACAGGTGGTTTATTTAAACATTTTTTCTTGATCAATTTTTTTATGTGTTATTGATTTTTCAAACTGGCTTGTAAGATACTTGAAATAAAAACATAAAGCATATTCATTTCACAATGAAAGCTACACTAAACTGTAGGTAAGAAGAAAATGAAAAAAAAATTAAAATCCACAGTGGCCTGTTCATCAATAAACCATCAGTACCAAGACTCCAAACAATTGCTTATTTTCTGACAATCCTGTTTGCAGATAAATCAGGATTCCGTGCCTGTTTACGTTATTTTATTTCTTTTTATTTTCCCTGTAGTTTCATTCTGCAAAGGCCTCATAATATTTACTGATTTTTGTTTTTCTTTAATAAGTGAACAACTAGTGAGCTTTCCCTATGAAGGACATGCTGAAACTGGATAGCTAAAAGTCCTGCAAAGAGTCCAGCTTTCTAAATTAGCTATAAAAATTTATTGCTGGCATTCTGACATGCACATTACCACAAAACCCAGTATAAAAACCTTTAGGCAAGACTGCTGGTGAGCCATTAGAGGAGATGATGATGATGATGATAAGAAGCTGATCATTAAACAGCATACTCTTAAGGGACCACTTTTGCCACACTAATTATCCTATGTTTCTGACTTAGAGCTCTACATATTGCCCAGCACAGCAGCACCATCTAAGTGCTGCAGTCTGCCAGTAGACCCAGCAAGGTCTGCAGTCATTGTCTGGCCTACCTAATTTTAAGGGAGAAAAATGCATTAGAGATATTTTTACAATTCATTACAATATTTTTACAATATTATTACAAACATTATTGTTTGTAATTGTTTCCCAGTGGTTTGTGTCTGTTGGTTGGACAATGATGTACAGGAGAGCTAGGTGCTTATTAATTTCATATACTTCAGTGAATTGCTTGGGGATTGAGGTGCCACACACTATGTGAATACAGACATGAGGGTATGGCCTGCAAATGGATTCTGTTAGCATTATAAAAGAGTAGATTTGTGCCTTTAAGAGTGCTTTTTTAAAGGAAGGAGGCAGCTGGGTGTTTGCAGCTAGAGCAGGAGTAGTCTCCACTGTTTTTCAGGCATATCTTCAGGTTTTTCTCCCTTTTCTGACCAAAACTGCACTAAAAAGCCTTACCTTTTGTGAAAAAATATCATGAACACTGTCTGCTGACCTAAAGAACTATAGGCTTTCCAGTCCTCCCCCTTGCTTTTCACCATAAAGCAGCTATAGACAGAGAAACTTCTAAATTACTCTTGCCTTTTCATTCCCTCCTCCAAAGTGATGCTAACAAACTTCCTCATGTTCCTCACTCACTCATTGATTTTTTGCTTCAGAGCAATGGGAACATCCTGAAGTTTCCCAGGATTTCAAAACCACCATTATGCTCCTGGCTGGGCTATCAAGAGTCCTGTCAAGAAAGGTCAAAGAAATGGCTCTGGAGACTGATCCAAAGCTCACAATTACTGCATAGAGTCTTTTAACATCCTTGGAGAAAGTTTGGATATTTCTCATGCCATTCATGAGTGGGAAAACTTCTGCTGGTGACAACAGACCCCAAGAGAACCACCAGCCATGGAGTGGCTGAAAATTAATCTCACTACATTTAAACCAAAAGCTCTGCCTTACTGTCCTTATAAGCACAATCTTGGACACCTGGACCCAAAATTGGATTTTTAAGACTTCTGCTACAAACTGTGTAAGTAACTCAGCCCATAATCCATCAGAAGTGTGTGGATCAAGTGCAGAAGTGCCTCAGATCAGCAGCAATACCCAATGTGACTGTATGGACAGCTTTGTCACTGCTCAGATGTGCTCACATGGCCAGTTAACAGCTGGCCTTTTTGAGGATAGCATGAAAATAGGTAACACAGGCATTCCAGAGCTTGCAATAGAGAGTTTAATAAGTTTGAACAGAAAGGTTGGAAATGAATAATAAAATAAGCTATTTGGTTAGCAATCCATAGTCACCAATTCATCAATTAATAAAAACAAAATTAATTGCTAGCTTTGAAATTACCTCATCTATTTTCAAAAGAACCTGACAGCTTGATGTATTAAAATAAGAATGATCACTTATTGTAAACAAATTTCAGTTTACCTCCACCGCAGCTCTTTAATTTCAAGAAGGATGGTGCACCTCATTTTTGTGTCTGCTGGACAACCTTCAGCTCTGCATTAGCTAATTAATTCAAAGAAGGAAGAATGTCTTTTCCACAGAATCATCAGTATAGCTAATATTATTTATATCTAACCATAAATAATACAGGGGAAAGTATCTTTGAGTTCCTGGGGATGCTGCTCTCACTTTAACCCTGTACCAGTCCTCAGGGAATTAAGAAAGCATTGATAATATGTGCTATCATTGGTAACAAGAGCATCTCTGTAGCATGGAGGTGAAGATAATAAAGCAAGGTTTCAGAAATAGGAGCAGAGAAAGCACATGCATACAAAATAAGGGAAGGAAATGCTGTGCAAACCTGTATAAGGGGGACAAATTTGCATTGCTTTAATTTAAAATAAGGGGGCTGTGATGTGTGTTGATGGTGTGAAAAGAAGAAGTATTGATGAAAGTTTGAAAAATGAAAAGAGGAGGAAGTGATATAGAGAAATAAAACCACTGAAAGGGCAACAGTCTGATATATGAAAGGACAAGCTTTCTTCAGTCTGTGGTGGCAACTTCATGAAGAACTTTTCACAAAGTTGAAGAGATGACTTCAACAGGTCTTTTCTGAAAGGATACCACAGGGCTTCACAGGAAAGCACAGAAAGCCAAGGCAGAAATGTTGAACAGCAGGAAAAGTGAGGGGAAAGCAGCCCAGAGCTGAAAGCTCCTCTCTCTTTGTGCAGGGGTGTTAGCTCAGAATTTTGAGACTATTTTAAGCAGCAATGTGATCTCTGAGGAAGTCAGGATGCTACACTGGAAAGCAAAATGCACTGATTCATGAAAAAGCAGGACTGCTGTTAAATTTAATGTTAAAGTTAATGTTTCAACCATTACAAAGCTTGAAGTGCCTACCTTTAATCTTCCAAATGTGCACACGCACAGGTTACTGAACTATATGTCTGGAATACTGTCAGGTGAAGCACACTATTTCCCAACTAATGGACATGATTGAGTTTTATTTAGATAAAATGGCAGTATATACCAGGGCTGGAAAACATTTTTCTTCTTTCAAAAGTTCTAGCTGTAGGTGCAGGTTTGTTTGTTGGGTTTTTTATTTTGTTTGTTGCTTTAATTGTTTCTTTCATTCCCTTATTATTTTCCTTTTATTAATTTTTTCATTTCCCTTAAGCAGTTTTGAAAGCACTGCTGAAATTCTGAATTATGTGTACTGTTTGTGTATTTAAGAGCTAAATTTAATTTCTACTCCATTATTCCTATATCTTTGTCTCTCAGGGAGTTTAACATTTTCTGTGTATCTGATACCTGCTTATTTAAGTATTTGAATACTTTTTAAAGGACTTGAATACTTAAATGCATTATGAGTAAATTGGAATATGCCATGGTAAAGTCCTAGTCTACTAATTTATGTGTGGATTTCTACCATAGGGTAAATAAAATGTTCTTCTGTATGAAAATTATGCTTGAAAACAAACACACATAAAATCTACCTGTAAAATACTATAATACTATAAAACATCAAAATAAGTGTCATCAAGTTGCAGTACTGTTGACAGGTTCTCTTCAGCATGGCACTACAGTAATTATGACTTCAATCTTAAAGAAAAATACCAAAGAAATAAAACAAACAAAAATCCCCAAACAAGCAAACAAGCAAGCAACCAAAAAACCTCTAAATGTAAGCTGTTCCAGTCCTACATTCATGGATGACTGAAAACAGCATTTAAACCAACTTTTTAATGTAAAATAGAATTTCTTTTTGCCCCATTCCTTTATTTATCTCATGTGTTATTCCAAACTCACCAGCATCAGCTTATGCCACTGATGTCAGCCCAGACAGACAAGAATAGTGTCCATGTCAGGTCATAGTTAGATCCTTTATTCCCTCTCCACTTTTTCCAGACCTGCTGAAAAGTAGTGCTGTGGTCACTCCATTCTACACTATTGCAGCACCAGCTCTGATGTCTCACAATTGATTAAGCAGCAATTCTGGCAGCAAAATTCTGCTACTTTTTTCTCACATCTCCAGTTTCTGAAGTTCTGCAAGAGCAGGTGCAATGGGTTGTGGTATGGAGCTTTAGGACAGGAGCAACTCTGAGAAAGACATGGACTTATAGAACAGAATACACACAAATGATGGGATTATCTCTCCTATGAGTAAAGGCTGAAATAGGACTGTTCTTTGTGGAGAAGGGAACATTTGGGGGGATTATTATTAATGATTGATCCACTTAATCTTATTAAATCTCATTAAATCTTACTAACCTTATTATCTAATTAATCTGATTAAATCTAGATAATACCTGAAGGCAAGGAATAAGGATGACATAACCAGGCTCTTTTCAGGGGTGCTCAGTGACAGGACCAGAAGTGATGGACACAAAACCACAGTGGATTACTCCTGAACATCAAGAAACACTTTTCACTCTGAAGGTGGTGACCAAGAAAACAGCAGCTTACAGTGAGTGTGTCACAACCTGTTTTCTGTGCTCCTTCTGTGGACAGAGCAGCACTCTAAAGTCCTGAGATATCTGAATCATAAATCAAGCCAGAGGTTGCTCAGAACTTCCCCCGCTCCCCCCACCCCATCCCCAAATCTCAGTTCCCAAGTAAATATGCATTAAACTCTGGCTTGGGATATTCGATAGGTTGATGTGAATCCTGACAGTTATATTAAAGATGGACGAAAGGAAGGCAACTAGCTATCAAGCATTGAAAACTGACACAAATGTAGCACAAACTGGCAAAAGTTAGTCCTGAAGAGAGAGAAATGGCGTCCCTGGTTTTCTCATCCTCTCTTCACCATTCACAGGTTTTATTGTTGGCCAAGAAAAGGGGAAGAAGGGAAGTACAAGGACAGGCCATTGGAAATCAGGAAATGAGAGAAGTGCAGAAATCACAAGCCTCACTTTCAGCATCTCAGGTTCAGAGTCAAAGACACTTTCCACTCTATCACAACACTTCACAGATTTAATTTTTTCCATTAGCCCTTACATTGGCTTGCATAACAAAAGCGATAGCAGTGCGAAACCTTGTGTTGTGGTCCTAACTTGAACTGCAGTCAGCTTGTGGCAACCTGTTTACCTGTACCTGTGATTAAAATGGCAAAGTTCTGACCCTTGTCCTTACTGTCCTTCAGATTTAAAATGTCCTGTGTCACTGGCATGCTCAAAGGATAAGCATATGAAAGGTCATTAAATATTCAAATTCTACCATAATAAAAATTAAAATAGATTTACAGACAACATATTCTGTCTTCTATTGTAATTTTTTTAGTAGGGATAGAGTTAATTTTCTTCATAGTAGATTTTAAGAGGTCATGTGTTGGATTTTTTTGCTTTGCTTGTGTGTGCAACATTTGCTCTACCTATTAAACTGCACCTCAAACCATTTTTTACACCTTTATCATTCTGATCCTCTCCTCTATCTCCCTGTGAGGAGAGGCTGAACTAGTGTCTGTGTGAGGCTGAACTGCCTGTTGGGGTTAAATCACAATCAAAAGCAATTATGTAATCTTTTTCAATTAGGTATTGATGTACTGCCAATAAATAAAAAACTGCTCTTGACCATGGACTGTAATTTTTTCTGATTTCATATGGCTTGCTTAATTAAATTAGCAACATAATTTGCATTTGTTGGATACAGACAGTTCCAAAGTCCTGCCAGAAGGAAAAATAGTAGCAAGTTGTACCTCTCACAGTAGGGACAGCAAAGATTTCTTATTTTTATTTCACCTTGACCCACTGTGAGCAGCATTCCCCAGCAAGCCTACCGTTACAGCAAGGTTTAGAGGTGAGAAAACATTACCAGTTGCAAATTCTATCCAAAAGGCACTTAGTACTTTCTGCAGAAATCTGGCTATATTCTTCCTTCCCTTGCATCCTGCAATAAAATTCCCTGAAATTAATGGAAAGGCTTCTTCCTGTATCCTGAAATGTATCCTTCCAGTCAGCTGAAATCTATTCATAGAAGATATTTTACATTTTGTGAACGTTCCTAAAAATCCCTGAAATCATGGAAACCTCTTTGCCCTAGAATTTTTTAATTGTCCACGGCATCATAGGAAAATCATGGAATGCTTCCATGTCATTGCAGTATCTCAATATCCATTCATCATCTGGCATTTTCTCCTGGAAATAAAGACTTCAAGGAACCCACACTGTGTCCTCCAGCTAGGCCAACATGGCCAAGGATGCCCTCCAACCCCACCAAGCAGAAGATTCATTTATGCCTTGTAGTCTTTTTGCAGCTTCATGGCACTGATAGGGAACAGTGTGCGCTAGCAGGGTCCAAGGGAGCCCAGCTGTGGGTACCTTTCCTGCTGCTGCAGAATTCTAATGGCTTTGATGGCAGGAAAGTGTCAGTAATATCACTAGCAGCCAACACAAAGCCAGCTCAGAACCAGCATACCCTGATTTTGCTGTTAATTACTGTTAATTGTAGTCTCAATCTGAGTGCGAGGTGAAAAGTGAATTTCAAAGCCTGTGCCCAGCACGTTCCTGTCTCCGCTTCAAACTTGCCTATTTGTTGTGCAAACTGTTCTCTTTCCCAATATTTTTAGAGTTCTCTCAGCCAATGCATGTGAGCACTCTGTAACCTGTAACGTGTTTACCCTCACAGCACCCCTGAGGGCAGTAGAGTGCAATTATCCCCGTTTTACTGATGGAAAACTGCAGTATAAAACAGATTAAGCCATTCACACAAGGATCAAGAGCTCTTTGCTCTACTTATTGTGAGCAGGTCATCTTGCTGCTAGTTTTCCATTTGGCCCGAATCCCAGTCAGCAGTTGAGCACCACATCCAGCTGACAAAACTCTGCTCCAAAAAATCACCATGAAACCCCAAACCTTAATAAAACAATGAAGGTATAAGTAAAAGCTTTCTCCTGGGAACACTTGGAGCCCATGAACAGCACAGAAGGCAGTACCAGCTGCAGCTCAGTCTCTCAGCCACAGCAAAGACACTGTGGATGAGCTGTCCTGGGGTGTGAAGTTGCTGTGCTCCCCTCCTTACCCACGGTTCTGGTGCTGGTTATGGGATTGACCTGCCCCAAGCAGAAAACCCTTATTCCTGAGAGTGAACAGCAGCGACCTGGTCATCACACTCAGACCTGGAGGAAGCAGGAAACACCACAGAGCTGCTCCCTGGTCTGTCTGTCAGAGCTGTGAACTTCATATATTGGGAATACAAATTAAATCTTATGTTAGAAGGATAAAGTCCACCACACATGAACAACCAGGAGTCAGTGTGATAAGGGATGCACATTCTGCTCTGGTATTTCCCTTTAAAGCATCTGTTATGGGCCTTTGGAAAAGTCTGCCTTTCTAGAAAGTTTGGTGTTGAGCCATTTTAAGAGTTTTAGAATTTGTTCTGCTTGCTATGAACATTTTGATTCGAGCTCTCTGTAAGACCACCAAGAAGAACCTCATGGATCAGGAACCAGGAAAAAAGGAAGAGCAGATTTTCTGCTGAGGAGTGACTAAACAGTAAATTGTCCAGAAGAACACATATTTATTAATTTTATTTATCAGTACCATGGACAGAAGAATAAAACATTCATGCAAAGCAAAGACAATTCTATTCTTCATTGGGTTTGGTCTTTTTTTTTTTTTTCCCTCTCTTATTTTCTCTTTTAACTTAGTGCTGCTTAGCACAAAGACACGAACCTGTGAATGATTTTTGTTGCTGGTCTAAATCAGCAAAGAAAGGACAGTTTAGATGGGTTAGTAAAATCTTCATCTCAGTCTGCTTCAGTGCATAATTATAACAGGAGTTGTGACACTGTTTATATCATAGAGATTAAATTTTGTTTTCACATCCCAGACATTTCACATTGTAAATCTTTTCACATTGTAAATCTCTTCACAGCTTTCTGTGTCCAGGTTTCAGTCAGTCAAGATCTGCCATTCTGGGTTAGACCATGGTTTCACTGTGAGACAAACACTGGAAAAGAGGTTTATTATTAGCACTCCCTCTACAGAAAAAAAAAGGGGAAAAAAAAAAGGAGGCAGTTTTTTACCCTTCCAAGCCATGTGTAACAATCTCCTATAGAGGACAGGAATTATTTTTATGAAAGAAAGCATCTGTAGTTCACAACCTTATTCCCCTTCCTCCCTCTGTTCAGTTTCATCACTTCCCCTCTTTCTTGACAACAATTTTACATCTAGAAATAGTAAACTGTGTTACAAAGCCTGTTACAGATGTGAGGTGTGTATGATCTTCCTGGGGTAAGATTACCTTAGAAGTCATAAAACATTTCCCATCCTTTCCAGAAAGGAAAATTTATAATCAAGTTTAAAGACTGAGTTTGTGCTTAAGTGCTTTCCTCAATAAGGCAGATTCATGAAGTACCCAATTGCTTCCCTGGTTCAAGGTATTAAAAGACAGTAACACCTACATATCCACTCTAAAAAATACTCAGAAGAGTTTTCCTCTGAAATTCCCCTCATTCTTTTGGTTAGCATCATATTCTGCAGCTGATTCCTTTTCCTTTGGGAATATCATGGACCAATATTTGCTGTATGAGTTTCTTGGATCAAGTTTGCAGCAAGTGTTCCAGTTAACTGTACCCAAGCACAATTAGATTTCAGACACACTCGAATGCTATTCTTTTTTTCAGGTCAGTGATCAAACGTGGTGAAATGAGTTGAAAGGCAGCACATCCAAGTCTTATTCTCTAACTCAAGACTGGCATCTATTCCCTTGCCCTGCTGCGAACTTATGTACAGCAATTTTTTAAAATTTTTTTTTTGGCCATTAATACAGTTAAAATTGCTACTTCAATAACCATAGGAATGACCTTTCCCTCATTCTCGCATTCAAATAAAAATCTGTTTATCTGCAAGGGGTCTTCTTCACTTCTTTATGTGTGATAGTGGCAGCTCCTTTCTGTTCTACTCACCATGAGGAACAGTAATAATGCCTATACTCCCCTGCCAGCATGACAAACACCATGATTTGCTTCATAAGAGGCATTTTTATGATTTTTTATGACCTTGCCCAAGGGTTCTGTGTTTTGCATCACTGAGAGAAATGGGGAAATACATGTGTGAGTT
>JANRMJ010000088.1:15341935-15355844 GCA_025584955.1 Alethe diademata
AAAATAAAATAAAATAAAATAAATAAAAATAATTTTAAATTAATGAATATAAACTAGAGGGAAAAAAGTAAAAAAAAAAAGAGAGAAAATGAAAAATTAAAATGAAAAAATAAAAATAGACTATTGTAATTTAAGAAAAAAATTAAAATAGAATAAAATAATGTAACAAATAAAATAAAGAAATGGCTTTGGGATGCAATTGCTATCACCCTTCTCAGTCTCTTTCTTAGCTGCAAAATACATCCCTCACTCCAATTTTTCAAGTCTGTTATTCTTCCCTCAATGAAAACCAGCTATTGTTTTCCCTCAGCTATTTTCAGTAGGCCTTCTCTTTCAACATCCTACTCCTCAAAATTCATATCTGTGTAAGAGCCATTTGCTCAGTTTCATGCCAATATTAGCAAGTCTGTCCAAGACATGGAAATCTAAAATATTGCATTTCCTCTTTTCTCTTCACACCGCAGTAAGTGGGACTGAAAGCCTTGGTTACTCAATCACTAATTTCTAAAATCCAGATTCTCCTGATTTCACCAAAGTCAAACCACTTTGCCACAGACTTAGTAGCAATATTATCATAATGAGTGAAAGGATGATGATTTATCTAGGAGGTCAGAACATGGCATCCCAGGACATTGGAATGTAGTTTACGTCTTGGCAGATAATAAAAATTTAGATGAAATGCAGGCATCAAGTTTACAAATCACCTCAGCCTGATGAGGTTCTAAAGGCTGATCAGCAAAAAAACACTCCATTAGCTCTAATAACAAGTCCAGATTGAGAAGATGCCAAAATGGCCTCCTGAAGGAGCTCAGAAGGACCTGAAGTGTATTTAAAAATAAGTAGATCTGTACAATTACTTTCAGTGCACGCTACAAAACCCATGTCAGAAGAGAAAAATCAATTCCCATTACATGGGTTATCTGAAGACATTTCTGGAAGAGCGCAATAGTCATAACCTCAGCTGAAATAAAAAGCAGCTTGGTTTGAACTATGCCTCCTTTATAGTCAAGTAATATTGAAATGCACTCAACTTTAAAAAAAGGACTTAAAAAACTTTAAGGCTTCACTGCACTGAGAGTGAGGGAGTACAGGAATGAAAGGAACTCCAGCAGAAATGGGACTTTGTTCCAGCGGCTCGGAACTGCCAAAACAGCGCTCAGCTGTGGAATTCCAAAGTTCTCACAGACATGGATCCACGATAAGTGGGAACTGCACGTAGAAAACCAGGGAAACAGAGGAGCTGTGGCAAACACGTGAAGTTAAGGACTGTTTTTTAGAAGAAAGGGTGTGTGAGCAGAGGGTATGGTGTGTGTAGGGCCCAGAGGAGGCAGTTCAGTCTCACCCTCTGCATTCAACGTCAACATCCTTTTGCACCCTGTCAGGTGTCATCCCTTAAGTCAGGTAAAAATTATTAGCTTTGTGCTTTTTCTGGTTTGGGTTTGTTTGGGTTTTTTTTCCAAAAGAATACATCACGTATGCCTGGCAGTGGCCTTAGTTTTGACACAACCTTTTTATCCCAGTGCAACAATATGAAAAATACATGTCCAGGGCTTCCCGATGTTTCAGTGATGATAAAGACTGAAAAATTCATCACATCTCTCATTCACTATGATTGTCAGCTTCTGCAACTGAATAAATTAATTATTTCATTCAATTCATAATTTAGTCTAGCCCTTTATGTCTTCTTTTTGATCCCTCTTGAGCTAGGATTTTGTTTTGCTGTAGTACACTTCAGTTGGTTTGAAGAAAACACTGAAGCCACAAGCAACATTAAAAGCTCCAACTATAGTAGGCTTGCTCTTTTCATGTTTGTTGCAACATGTTTTATATTAAAATGCCATTTGGGCATTACTGTCTCAAATCAAATGAAAAGTCTTCAGAATCACTGTGTGTTCTGCAAGGTAATATTATATTCCACATGTAAATCCCTTTCTTCTTCTTTTCCCCAGGATTTTTCTATAAATCTCAAAGAAAACATTTGGCTTGCCTCAAAGTAGTTAAAACCTATAAAGATTCCCTTTAAATTATTTATATACCACACTCCCATCTTAAAAACTTACTCCATCTGAAGGGTTCTGTGAGGTTTTAAGTGAAGATATATAAATTATCCAACAGCAAGACTTTCAAAAACTCTGATTTAAAAGATGAAGGAAGTATGGTTTCTGTTCTATCCCATTTCTATGTGATAAAAGAGAAGAATAAGGCATAAACCAGTTGGAAATCCTTCAAAGGGATTCTAGAGCTGTAAGTGGTGGATTCTGGATTGGAATTCTAGAGCTGATTCCCATCAGTAGAAGCGTTCTTATCTGCAGCCCTTGCATATCCACCATCTCATTGCTGATGAGTTAATTGTCATAACAAGATCTTGTAAGAAGCAAGTATGTACAGATGATAGTGGAGCCTTGGGAAGTTGTCACTATGGATTAAATTGCAGATTTATCAGTTAAAACAAATTCCAAGTGATGCTTGCAGGTTTTTGACCTGGTCAATCAGGCTTTTTACTCCTATGTCTGTACAGCAACAAACACAGAGTGGCACCTTCCCACAACAGAGGCTTCCCGCCATCTGTGACATTGTTCATGATTAACAGCACAAGTTCCAGGACTTGTTCAGACAAATTTCTCTTTCACATGAGCATGCATTGTGTATGCATTCATGTAGCACAGAAAAAAAAAGATGTTATCAGGTTTAAGAGGAGAGGGATTATTCTCTACATTTGAGTGACATTTTCACAGTGACATGGGTTAAAAAAAAAAAGAAAAGAAGAAATGAAGATTTTTAGAATGACAATGGTTTTTATGCACTTCAGAACTGTCATTATCTTTACATTTGTTATTCCCAGCTCAGAGCAGTTTTAAATGCAAAGGAAACTGGGCAAAGTGACTGCTAAAACACTATTTCATACTTCCTACCATATGCTGCTCCTTCTTCCATAAGTCCCTGCCCCTGTGCTGACTCACAGTAAGCTGTTCCCTCCCTCCCTCCACCTTGCCCTTTTGGTAGGAGAAGGAATAGCAGTGGATGGCAGGCACTTAAAAACTTCAGTCTGGGACCATGTCACTGAAGCATGATAGGTAAAGCACACCACAACAACAGTAAAGCAAGATCAACACAAAGCCTTGCCCCTAAACCCTGAGCTTAGATACTCTGCAGCCAACCAAAACCTTTAACAGCACTGTAGAATCTCAGCCCCACACGTTTACCTGTACAGCACTACATAATTGCATACATGAGATTGCCTTACAGAATCTACTCATTTCCTTTGATTGTGACTGTGCATTATTTGCAGGGATAAGAAATTTTACGGAGATTTTCCTGAATTATTAAGTGGAACTGGAACTAAATGCAATCATATATTTATAGGAATGACTTTCTTGTTTTGTTCACACTGATAGTGTTCATCTGAATATTCTCATTATTTTTAAGCATGCACTGCATATTATGCACTACACAAGTCATAGATGAGGAAGACCTGGATAATATTGATTTCAACAGACATGAACTTTTAAATCCTTTCCAGGCACATAGAAAAAGCAAACACTGAAGGTCATGGAAAACATAACCACAACTTCCTTATTATCTGTAGTTTTTCCTGTGTCACCTACATCAGGTGACCTTGCCTTGGCAAGGGGTTGGACAAGATGATCTCCAGAGGCCCCTTCCAACCCTAATGATTCTGTGATCCTGTAAACAATCAACTTAAATATCAATAAACTTAAAATATCAGAAGATCGCTCAAAAAAATTATCTAATATGGATAAATTAAATCTTTATATACTAATATATAATCATGTTCTATACCACACTACTTCAATTTGAGAAAATTGTGTTGCCTAGAAAACTGATCATAAAATATTGAAAATACTTCATATTATGCTATAGATTTTAAATAGCACAGGCAAAACTCAAATGTAATTATCTGGTGTTAGGCCAGCTGATATAGCAACCAAAACCAGACAAAATTTTGCAATTAGTGTTCTGCCATAAATTCATAGAAAGAATAGAACAATCCAGCTTAACTGCAGGTTAATGATTATAGCTCTTAATGTGATCTAATTGCATAAATCAATTGGACCACAAGAGAGGGAGAGGTAGTTAACCTCTGTCAATGGAGAGGAGGGGAAGCTGTTAGCATCTGTGCAAAGGAAGGTAGACAGCATAAAAATTTCTGTAGGCAATAAAACCAATATCTCAGTCTTGTTCACAGTTTTAGTATCTTTGCTATGAATTAATATTCTAAAATTGGCTTTTCAACATATTTTGTACGACCTCTTCCCAGTTTTCCTGATTTATTTCCTTAGACTCTTGGGGATTTAGTGAAATGCTTTTTTAAAAAAAAAATTAAATTTAAATTAAATTGCACTGTTATTTTAAACTCACAGTTCTGGAATAAGACACCTAACACTTAACTTTAGTCCAGACAGATCATTGAAAGACCTCATGGACAGAAGAATGGATGCTACCAACCACTATGATTAAAACAAGAGAAAAAATGCCAAATCATTTGGTTATCCGAAAAAAGCAAACCTAAACGCTGCTTACCAAGCAGAGCCCAGGAAAAAGTGAACTGTAAAATTGGAGCAACGGTTCCCATCATAATTTGCTTGAACTTTTGCTTGTCTCTTCCTTGTCTAAAAGGATTTGCATGCTCAAAAACTTGTCTGCTTTAATTGCAATCATATCAAGTACTCTTCCAACAGAGCTTCATCTTTCTTGTATTCCCACACCACAACAACCTTACTATCCTGGACTTGATTTTTTTTTCCTGAACCATTTAGATTATAAAATAAATTAGTGCAGATTCAATTAAAAAAATATTACAAATATGAAGTACCATAACTGCAAATGACATTGTGTGGGAACAGTACCACTCCACTCCTAAAAATGTTTTCTTTCCTCTGTCTTCTTGCAGGCCAACTGCTGGCACTAAACCCCTAGAATGTTACACATGCTCCAGGCTTAGGAATGATGACACATTTGATACTTAAGGACGTTTTCCAAGGGACCTGACTGAACTTCAGACCAACTCCTAAAAACAGCTTACTATGCAAAGACTGTGAAAGAACGGTACCAAAAAGTATAAAAAAGTCCAAATGGCTATGAAATATCCAGGGTTTATACTTCACAGAGCAGTGTACAGGCACACAGAGAAATCATTATAGCTTTGCTAATCCTCACTAAACATTCTGTTGGTTTTCACAGCAGCGATAAAGAGGACCAGACTCTGAACCCCAGTAAAAAGTACACAGAGCTTTCCTTATGTTAGACAAAACCACCTTACTCCCCTGAGTAAGGACAACCATGCTTGCAGTACATTTATAACCTGGTTTTAGACATTTGCAAACTGAGCAATAAATATTGAAGTATTAGATATGGCTATGTGACACTACTGAGGTCTGATTCCATTTTTCAAGGTATCCTTAAGGAAGTTTATACTTAATAAGATCAGTGACAGAAACACTGCCCAGAGGAACAGAGTACACCTATCACAGAAGTACAAAATGAGTACACACAGTGCACATATATGAACATTACATAAATTAGTGATCAAGATGAACTTTATTCCAAGATGGCACTGTCAGCACCTTCTCAACACCTTCTAATTCTTTACTTCATTGTAAATATAAAAAACTTTAAGATAAATAACCACTCACTAGGAAATTTTACTTCTTAATTAATGTAGTCTTAAACTAAGGTATTGATTATAAGAGGAGTTATAAGCTTGTCTACTAGAACAAGTTATCACTTGAAATATTGTTTATGAATACTTGATGGAACATGCTAAAGTTAATAACAAATGCTTTGTAAACAATACACCAGAGTGCACAATATCCACAAGAGCACATCTGACTATCAAAGTTCACTGATTGGCATATCTTCAAGACTCTGCAGCTAAGTCAAAATGAAAATATAGCAGAAATTCAGAAATTATGCTCTAAGGATCTGCATCAGAGATAATAAATTCCTGCACTTGATATGAATCCTCCATAGAAAAACATTATTCCATTTCAAAATAAAATCTGATTACTTTTTATGGGATAGAATGTTAATTCTATATGTAAAACATAATCCTAACTCATCAAATTTAGATTGTTTTGGTAAGTAGAATTTTTCAGTTTAATTCTCCATTCTTTTCCTAAGGTATTTTTCAAAATCCAGAAACATGTAAAGCAGATGAAATAGAATAGAATCAGGTTGTATTGTAAAAAAATATTTCACCCACCAAAAAGCAACAGTTGTGCCTAAGCATCCACCTGAGCATGTAAATAAAGGTAATACAGGAATTAGCATATCATGGTGCCATACTCAGAGCTATCTAAGCCTCCCAGGGTAGTACAATTCCCTGTCTAGCAGCAGGGAATGCTTCCTCCCTTACTTTGCCCTCCTCTTCTGTGCCAGACACATCCAGCCATAAAAGTTTTCAGTTTAACCCAGATGAAAGTGAGCTCACAACTTTTGTATCATGTTAGGTCAATTTATTCCAACAGATTATTTTCTGACCAGCTCCACTTTGGAAGTCAACCTATGCCTGTGGTGAAGAAAACATGTGCTCCTGAGTGTCATTTTTGGATATATTTTTCTCTTCACACATCAGTCCCCGGCACATAAATTGAAACAAACATCCTTCACTCCCCTGTCTTGTCTAGTAAGATTTTAATTTCCTGAGTGCAGTGACTTATGTGCATTTCCAAGTCTCCCTGCAGAGAGCTTTGAATTCAGCTGGGGCTCCTGGGTGCTGCTGGGGCTCCATGGTAGGCGTCAGGCACATAAAAGCAGCAGTGCAGGATCCAAAGCAGAGGTGATTCATACCGAATTAGAGCTCATAAGACCTCCTCATTAAAAAATTCCACAGTGGCTCTACTTACCATGCATGCCATTCCCTGAAGTACTTGTGTAGCATCTGCCACCCACAAATAATTAACTGCCTGAGAGTGAGCAAAGGTGTGTGCAGCGAGTCAGACAGGCTGCTCCCCCATGTTCCCCTGTTAAAGGGATGAAAAAGGGTGAAAACTCCAAGGCCGGGCAGCAATTACTTCACCACACAAAAGCACAAGGCAGCAAGGAATGTTTGCACTTGAGCACTGGCAGAGCAGATGAACACAGCTAGCACAGAGCAGCACGATCAGCTCTGAAAAGATTTGCATTTAAGCATTTATTAAACTCCCTCAGAGCTTTCCTGCCAGCACAAATTGTGCTGGCTCGACTACAGTGGGACTGTCAGGATTCTGCAGCCCAGTCCACACGTATGTGTGGCTACAGGAGCACAAAGATGCTCACACGAGCTGACACAAAGTCACACAAGGAAAAGGGATCATTACAGCAATGCAAATGCATCCAGCCTAGCAAAACTGCGCTGCTGTAACAGAGAGATCACAACTAGGAGCAGCAGATTTTCACATAAGCAAACTGCCTTTCAGAGAACAGATTTGCTCAGCCAACACAACGCAAAGGTTCAGGGAAACAAGAAGCAAGAGGACTCTGAAATGGGAGCAGCAGCTCACAGAAGATGAAAAAGGGGAGGCACTGAGTGCAGCTTTGTAACAGTCACCATATTACTGACCAAATATTATTGCATTAAAGCTACAGGGTATCACAGGCTTTTTCTCAGCTTATTAGCTGCCAAAAAACAAAATAGAAGAGAATGACAAAAATTATGCAGGGACCAGATCCTTACAGAGAGAAAGAACACATGAAACATTCCCCTTATAGTGGCAAATACCTTGTTTACATATTGGGAGAAACAAAACTGGAAAATCAGGATATAGTGTGAGAGAACTGTTCTTGTGTGTAATATATCAGTAGCACCAGGCCCTGGCACTTCATGAAACACAATCAAAGCAGCACAGCTGGAATTTGTAGCCCACTGTGTTATCAGTTTATGAAAAGCTGCTTAATAGAGACAGTGCCATCTGGGCCAATTACAGACAACACATCTTAGGCACGATAGAAAATGATTCCAAGTCACTGTTAAAATTCAACACTGTTTTCTTTTGTCTTGCTTTCCCTTTGATTTTGCCTACAAAACAAGGACCAGTAGCAAAGACTTTGGCTTAGACTAAACTTACTAAAATGCTAGAGTAATTTCCTATCTACTTAACTGAAGGGATTTGGATGCAAAGATTTATAAGGGATGAAATCAGCATAATTTTCTGAAAGTTTCAAAACAAAAGAACAAATCTCAGTTTTGGACTTGTCTATTCCCTCCTACTTTATATACAAAGTACTCATCTGGGAAAAAGCAGACCAGTTTTCACTTTACTATATTCAGATCACATTGAAGAAATAAAAAGAAAACATGCTGTAATGTCAACAGCACACCATTACAATAAAGCCTATGCAATAAACCAGAATAAGATACAACTATAAGGATATTAATATTTTTACACTCCTCATGCCCTATCTGCCAACATTTTGCATCAGCACAACTGGCGCATATTTTATGCCTTTTTGTTTACTTTTCTTCTAACAAATACTGCTTAGGCAAAACTAAATCATATGTGGGACCTGTCCTTTGCACTCCCAGCAGGACTGTAATATGCAGTTTGTCCAGCATAAAAAAATCTCTGTTTAAGAAAAACGTAAATGGATATAGCCACCAGGTGACATTTAAAGGACTAAATTATATTGGAAATAATAATAAATTATTCTGGGAAAAAATCCTATGTTTAAAGTGTCCCATTGGTTGTAAAAAACTTACTGAATATTCAGCAGTAAAAATTTCACTGGGATACATAAAGCTGCTTAACATCCTAAGGGGGAGATATCCTCTCTGCAAAGAATACTGGGATCTTGTTCATTCCTGTGAGGAGCACTGCAAAGAGAACAATTAATCCACAGAAGTTGGCCCTTTAGCCCCACCATGTTGCTGCTCTTGGAGGCTGCTCCTTTTTTACCTTTAGCAGAAGACAAAGCAGTGTCATATGTGGTAGATATGTTCAGTACACGTTCAAATAGGTACCAAAAATCACAGTGAGTAGCTCTGAGCCTTCCTGTTATAAAATTGCTTCAGAAAAGTGCTTCATTCCAGTACTTCAGTTGAAATTTGTAGGAACTTACCTGTCAAGTATAAAAACAGAACTGCTCTGTAGGGAACTGTTACCATCTACCTTCGGTGATTTGCTTTATAAAATAATTGCTTCTTTCATTACTCTCCAGGAAAAAAAAAAGCTAAAAAACTTATGAACACTCCTGTCTTGCAGTAGCTTATATGACAACAAATAAAATCTATTTTTATTATACTGAGTGAGGTTTGTGTTGTTTAAATCCATAAGCAAACAGGTACAAGGAGGGTGTGGGAAAATGACAGGGGGTAAAATTAGAGAAAACTGGGAAGTTACATTCACATTGCAACAGAAGTTGTAATAGTAAAGTAATTCTAGGGTGAAATGCAGTGGTGAAATGCAATGCCCTAAACTTCTGTAACACTCCCCACACAAAACATTCTAAGGGAGATGAAACAAAGGGTGGAGCAGAGTGAAAACACCGTGGCCAGGTTCTGTTTCAATCCCTGCAGGAATGGGAACTTGATATAAACCACATAGCAGCTGCTAACCAAGGGAGAGAGGAGATGTCCTGCTGCTGAACCAGCTACCATGGTGAAATCACTCTCCTCAGGTGAACTTTGTTCATTATGTTGTCATTGTCATAACTAACTCATACCTGCATCCCAAAGTTACCCTCACTGGGCATGTGATCTTTATTTTGCACATCTGAGAGCCAAGGGAGAGAATTTTACCTGTCTGGGCTGCTCTGTGCAGAGTCCCCATGATGGGACACTGGCAGACTGGTCAGGCACAGGGATCTCAGCTTTCCTGAGGCACTGCTAGACATCAAACACAGAGGGCTTGAGGAAATCCTCCCTTTCTCACGACACTGGGCTCCTGTTAAAAACAAAAATTTTGTTCAAAATAACTTGATGAAGTATTAGGGTGCGCTGATCGTTGACTGAGTAACAGGACAACAGAGAAGTAAAATCTCACAACGCACTGATGGAAACATTTCTGGAAGCAAATATATACAGAAGGACACTGCCTTATGGTAGCAAGATGTGTTCATAACCAGAACCATTAGATTTAATCTTTCATTCTGAAATGAATATTCTAGTTGGATATTGGTATAAAGCTGAACCAAATGAAGCATGAAATTACAGGAAGGTATTCTTATACTATTTGCTGGTTAAGTGCATCTGCATTTTTTCACCCAGAGTACTCAAATTACTTTATAAATACCAATATTCTATTTTACAGATGGGGAGACTGAGATTCTGAATGATGATGTTTGCTGCATAGGAATAACAAGCAGTTTAGCAGAAGAGGTTTCACACCTAGTGGGGCTTAATTCAAACAGTGCTACCTCATGAGCCAAGCTCCCAAGGCATGACTATGCAAATAACTTCTGCATGTTTTTGTTTCTCTGGAAAATCCTCTCTCTAGCCAAGAGATTTCTAGGTTGTCAAACAAAGAGTACTAAATTCCCTTTGTCGCAATAAGCAAGATAAATGTTTTTTTTCAGAGTCTGAGCTAATCAGAAGGAGGGGTTTTGGGTGGGGTTTTTTGCTTTTATGGCAAGGGCATCGAAGCCACTTAACCATGGAAAGAAATAATAAAGGATTTAAGAAATTAATTTATTGGAGACCAAACTGCAACAGTATCCCAAACTTTGAATTTGGTAGCTAGACACCCAGGAGCTGGGGAAACTGGAGAGAGCCACATTCAGAGTCTTTGCTCAGGGACTCTTGTCACTGATCAATCATTTACTGTAAAATACAGTAACAGCCCTGGTACACAGAGCAGAATAAAACATTGATTCTAAGTTTCTGAATTTTTTTGCTTTTGAGCTTTGTTTTACTCTTTTTGAGGTCTGCAAAGATATATACACATAATAGCAAAAGACGTAAACAAATAATCATTTATATCGTAAGACAGAAAAAAACCCTACCTAGAATTTTCCCAACCTTTCCCACTTTTCAGAGCTGCATGTTTGCCGTTTATTTTATAATAAACTCAAAAGATGAAATATCCAATTGCATAGCATAATGGAGATACTTACCTTCTTTGCTGGTTGTGAATTTGCAGAATAATTCATAATGGGGGGAAGAATATTTGTTTCCTAAGAAAATTTCATGTCAAAAACATGTTAAATAAGAAAAATGTCTGCAGAGATGGAACTGCAGTGCCTGCATACTGAGTGAGAAGATTTGGGATTAATTAAAAGACTACTAGCTACTTCTACCAGCATGCATTCTCAGACATTGCAAAAATTCACCAGATATTATGAAGTGGCAGCAGTAACCAAGAACAAATAAGGCAAAAAAATTTTTAAAAAGCACACACAAAAAACTCATCCCAAAAGCAAACATTTGCATCTAAAAGAAGTGTAAAAGCTCAAAGTATGAAAGAAAATAGACTTAAAGGAAATAGAACTTTTATGTAATAAAATCTATTGAATATAAAAAAAATTTTGATAAAAAAAGTTATCAGTAATGTTTGCAATTGTCATTTTAGTGGAAAAAGTTGATTTCAAAAATGTGAGTTTAGGGTAGCAATTTCTCTTTATTTGCAGTATTGTTGGTGCTTCACACTATGAAAAAAATTTCTACAACTATTATTTTTTTAACCTACATTTCCACCAACTAGAAAATGAATGAATCTCCAGTGCCATTGACAATCATCAATCCATTCTATTTCAGTCTACAGGTATTCTAATTCCTGTCCATTTCCCTCAGTTCTTCATATTAAGCTCTTCCATCAGCACTTTTGCATATTATTATTAGCTGATCCATCACCTTTGGTAGAAAACAAGTAAAGCATCACAACAGGCAAAGAAATCTTTAAAAAACCTTCAATCCAGTAATTTAAAATTTGGGACTCCCAACTAAAGTGACACTTGAGAGCTTCAAGAAATGTTGGGGCCTGTGTGATAAAACAGATGAAAAACTTCCCTGAGTAAATTCTTATACCATCCTGAATTTATACAACCAGGATTTTTGGATCAGGAGAGTGGCTGGAACTAAAAGTTTTAAGCTCCCTGAGTCTGTCCCTCCACCTCTGCACCCTTTCAACTACTCTTCTGTGCGTTGTCAGGTACAAAATATCAAATTTATTAATGCTTCCTTGTGAACACAGTGTAAAATTCCTATATAAAAGTAGGAGAAGCATCTACCCAGAAAAAAAGATTACCTTTTCTTTTATCTTACAAAACATTAATTAGTCTCTTCTGAATCAGAATACTCACTTTTCAAAATATGGTGATGCATTTAAAATAAGTTAAATATGTTACTTTTTTTTTTTGCTTGGGTTTTTCTTTTTTAAGTAGCAGGACTAGGCAAATTAAGAAATATAGATTTGTTTACACTCTTTAGAATGGATATACAACAGAGGAGGACGAACTGAGACATGAGATAAAATGTCACATTTTATGCACAAATAGCAACAAGGCAATACCATATATTTTGTGTTAAACAAAGACAAAACAATAAATCTATAGGAAATACTGTATCTATGGGGCACAGGAGTCAACTTGTGAATTCCTGAGATCAGACTGGGGAGATAAAATCTTCAAAGACAGTCTGGCACTGTGTTCTCAGCTAGTCCTTTCACAGAAGGTCTTTCAGCAGAAGGCTGCCCAGGAAATACAAGTTTTATCTAGGACTTGGACTCAAGGATTCTTACTGGTCACTTCCAACTTGAAAAATTCTATGATTTATAAAGTATCAGCTTCAGCAGGCTACCCTGGAAATTTAAGACACCAATCTCTCTTAACATTATACTTTCATTTAGACTATGGCAAGCCCATAGCCGTGCAAAGGAAGAAAATCCCAGATTTTATTTCCAGAGGAAATTATTAAATCAAAACAACCCCAAGCAGAATTAAATTTAAAAATAATTACATTAAACTACTTCTTTTAATTATTTTTTTAAGTTCTTTGATTTAGCAAGACAACTGGCTCATATGAAGTAATCATTCCCTGAAGAGTCCTGGAGCAGCAGAACACTTGAGCACTGGCAAGAACATCTTCAGTGCTGTTCTCCCACACATCCTGAGATGTCCCTTTGAGGGAAGATGCTGCAGCACATGGCAGCACCATGCCCCTCACAGCATTTTCCTTGCCTTACTGGTGCCTGTTTTGCAGCAGTTTAGAGGCTGGAGATACAGGCTGGCTGAAATAAAAGACCTGCATATTTGTCTGCTGGAGCAGGCAGGTTTTTGATCTCTCACCAGAATGTATTTGGTAAAAGGAGTACACCACAGATGCCCCCTCAAGGCAGCCCAGAATTCCTATCTGCCAATGGCACATAAGGTTTAATCAACATTTGAGAAAGAAGGAGGGAAAGCATCTGCTGACCTGCTCTAGCCAAGACACAGACAATTTCATTCTTCTTAAGATGAAGTAACTCAGCAAGCAATCCCCTATTTTACTAGGGGGGAAATGCAAGGCAGCCAACCATCCCTATTAAATCAAGCTATCCCAAGCTGCCCTCTGAAGCTGCAATCCTCAGGATTGGAGTCTGGGGTCTGCCAAATTAAAACATTAAAACATTACTTAAGTAATCACCATTTTATAAATAGAAGAACAATTTCCCCTGTAGCCAAATCTCCATATGTGAGATAACAGGCAAATGTTTCCATATTTTAAATATTAACTCTTCTGTAGACACACCTCATTTAAGATGCTATCTTGTTAATATGCCAAATCTTAAATAGCTGTACTATAAGAATGCTGGGTTATATCCTCAGCTCTGTAAATCGTTGACTTCAACAGAAATAACTCAATGCACATCAACTACAGATCCAGCACACTCTTAACTGCTGAACTTGCATAGAAAGAAGTGTTTTGAAAAACATAATATCCCTGTCATTCATTTCAGGAATGTATTTTCATGATGACTGGTAAAAGTTGGCTTTTCCC
>JANRMJ010000088.1:15355944-15369950 GCA_025584955.1 Alethe diademata
GAATGCTGGGTTATATCCTCAGCTCTGTAAATCATTGACTTCAACGGAAATAACTCAATGCACACCAACTACACATCCAGCACACTGTTTACTGCTGAACTTGCATAGAAAGAAGTGCTTTGAAAAATATGATATCCCTGTCATTCATTTTGAGGAATGTATTTTCATGATGACTGGTCAAAGTTGGCTATTCCCTTGTATTTTCCCTGCTTTACTGGCAGCTATTATGGGCAATTTTATTTATTTTAAAAAGGTTTGCCTTCATCCTTCTTATAGGGTGCCTTTAAGCATGGAAAGTCACAGCAAGGTCTCCCCTGAGATCTCTCCATGTCTCTCGAAGTTAAATATGCAACAACTCAATGTACAGCTGGTATCCAAATATGACTACAAGTCAATCATCTTTCTCCATAAATAGGGGACAGCCTGGTGAACTCTCCAGCACGGCAGTGGGCTGCACACCAGGACCTCCCCTTGACTGGGGAAACCTCCCAAAATTGCTCCTTGAGGCTGGGCAATTCCTTGCAACAGATTTGCAATGTGAATAACAGCATGTTAAACTTTGAAATCTCAGATAAATTATATAAAGGATGGATTGTAGACATATAATCCTCTAGACACGAACTTTTGTCTAAGTCTCAGACTAATTCTGGTTCTAATTCTTGCCCAGTCAGACGGATATCTTAAAAAAATTTCTTTCAAGCATCTGCAATGAAAATGTAGTCACGTGAATATGTGAATCAGAAAAAGGTGTAAAAAAATACCAGAAATAAAGGGAGACACTGAATAGAATTTTCACCTAAAAACTATGGATAACCACACTTAGTTCTGACACCTAACGTTATTTCTTTTGCTTAAGCTTTCATAGGGACCTTTCAGCTGGAGCAGATGTTCAGACCA
The DNA here is from genome assembly GCA_025584955.1 of Alethe diademata. Taxonomy (NCBI): domain Eukaryota; kingdom Metazoa; phylum Chordata; class Aves; order Passeriformes; family Muscicapidae; genus Alethe; species Alethe diademata. Next base: position 15,356,842 of record JANRMJ010000088.1, read on the forward strand.
ATGGCTTGGACAGTAATTGGTTGGGACAAATAAATGTTGAACCTGAGTTTGGCTAACACAGAGATATCAGAAACTGTGCCTGAGAAAGAGGATCTGGGAAAGCTTATCAAGGTGTTTATGTGTAAAAATAATATAAAAAACCACATGGGCAGTTTCACTTCAAAGACTAATGTAAAAAATGAACAGACAGAGTATAGCAGAAAGCTATTGTGTGGCTTCTTTGGTTTTCTTCGGGTTTATTTAAAGTAAAATTAATCTAGGGACAGGGAGCAAAATGAAGCATAAGCAATAAGTTCAACACAAAAGTGTTATTATAAATAAAATGGTGTCTCCCAGTAACCAACCTTTTATAATTTAGACTGTGTAAAATTACAAATAACACTGATTTCCATCCAAGAAGCTGCAAAAATGAATAAATCAATGGACCTTTATAAGACAAGCACTGTTACCTTTATTGTGGTGGAGGACAAAACACTGCACAGCATGATAAAGGGACTATTCATATGCCTCCAGTATTTACATAATATCTGACAATGATGAGTTTTATCAGATTTCAATGTCTGCCCAATTTACATAATCATAAAAATATCTGAAAATACAGACTGTTTATGGACACCCTATTTCCTTCTTAGACACAAACAGGGCCTCACTTGAGCACACACAACATGCACCAAAGGTGGGTGGAGAAACAAGCCACACTTGGTACTCCATTCTTTTCTGTATGCAAGTGATAAAGTCTTTTAATTCATAATCCAAAACACAGGAAAACACTCCTGGTGTGCAGACACAAAGCTGATTAAAGAGTCAGGTTGTCAGTGAAGCAGCTTACTGGCAATTAGTTACCTGAATAAAAGGGGGATGGTCACAACAGAGCAGCTTCCTATGAATAACAATCACCTTTGTACTTGGACTAAATTTGCCAAAAGCACAGAAATATATTGCAGTTTCTAAGAAAAACTTGCTAGAGTTCAGGGACTACATTTAAAGAGAGGAAAATTATGAATTTACCAGCAAGTGTAGACATTTAAAAGCTTAAAGACAATGAACACAGGTTCATTGTTTGTGGGGAAAAAGGTAATATATAGCCATAGATATAGATCATATAGATACATTTTCTCAAATAATAGCTCTGAAGTTCTGAAGTTTAAGGAACAATTCACTGAAGCATGCCAGTTGCTATTAGCTCAATAGAGTCTGTGAAAAAAAGGGTCAGTGGAGTTAAATTGCATATTTTGTACCAATGACAAAAAAGTGCTATGAAAAAGAATATGAATGGTACACTATTTTGACAGAGAAAACAGAAATATACAAGAAGAACAAGCATTCAAGTCCCCAAAACATCATGTATTCATTACTGGTAAAGTAACAAGTCCACTTAAGTTTCCTTAAACTGCTTAATATAATTCATACAGGGACTAAATCTGAACTGTCACAGCCTGGCTGCAGAACTACCATGAAGTGATGGGAATGACAGATTCTGGTTACATGACATCACAAATTAGAAAAAAAGGGGAAAAAAAGAGTTTGAAACTTAGGCCAAAATGCTCCCAGTTATGTGCCTTAGATTGTCACCAAGAGAAATCTGTAATTTGGCACCTAAGTCCAATTGGCTTTATTTCATCACTTGCAGCTACTAAATAAAGCCTTTGATGTGAGACCAATAGAAGATTCACTACCTGTATAAATCTCAACATTTTTATTTGCACACCTATTTTTAGTATAAAACCTTATTGAAAAAAACCTGCTGGAAAAAGGACAGTGTAATTGCCCTCACTCATGCCCAAACATATGATGCAGTTAAAAACATAAAAAACTCCCATGCATGAGGATATTTTTTAGTACTTACAAAATTGCTTCAGAGACGAATGTCAAGTCAGGCTCTAGGTAAAAAAATCACACTGAATTAATTAACTTACAAATGTTAATATGTTTACATGTAGCATATATAGGCTATTAAGTATTAAAATAGTCCAAATATTTCAAGACAGATCACAATGCATGAGATATAAAATAATCTCTTAGTTATCCATTACACAGATGGAATTATCTTGCTGGAAGAGCTGAAAGTATAGTAAGAAGCAACCAAAATAAATAACTCTAGATAAAATCTATTTTTCAATAATAAAGAAAACACTTAGCTAAATAGGGATTCATCAAGATATACACTGATACTTTCTTAATATCAAATAAGTTATAGATAACTCCATATGAGAGAGATTATACATTTCATTCCAAAGTGTTGAGTCCGTGTACAGATCCTTGTTGGTTACAGTAGACAGGTTTCCAGCTTCCACACACGCTTCCTTTCTGCTTTGGATAAATCACAAACACAATCAACTTTTACAGGATTATTTCTCTATTCATTGTGTTCTGTTAGAAGCAGAGGCCATGACACCTTTTCTCTCAGGGTACTTTTAGCTGCACAAGAAAGAGGAAAAGCGAGAAGATTTTTTTTTTCTTTTTTTTTTTGCATTCTAAAGGGTTTAGATACCTGTTTATTCAAATAGGCAGGTGCTTAGCCAGCCTTACCCTAAGAAAGGCTGGTACATCTCCCTGCAGTAATCAGAATGCAAAGTTTAGCACTCATTTGCAAGGATCATAATTAATACAGTAGAAATCTTTGTTTAAATGTTGTCTTGGCTGAGCATGTTCAAAATTAATGTCACATTGAATTCTTGCAGTTGATGCTTTCATTTACATTTGATATGGGACCCAGATCCCTTGTAAGAATTTTGGAAACAGTGCATGCATCATTGTTTAAAAAAAAAACCTCTTAGTGTTCAAGGGTGTTTTCCCCCAAGTTTCCAACTTGGCAAGCAGTTGCAGGTCTCTCAGTGATTTCCATTTCAACATTTGATTTGTTAAAAATACCCTAGATATAGTTTAATTTACTTGCAATTTTTTTCACCTGTTCTCATATAGAAAACACATGCACTTGAAAATTGTTTATTTCCACAGCAGCATCTCCGAATATCTGTGTAACATCTCTTGAAATTCTATTCTATAATTTATTGCAGCTATATTTCTTCAGGCACCATAGTTGATATGCTTGTAATTTCTTTAGTAACTGCTTTAAGGAAAAAATTTTTCTTTGCCTCTCCCAGCTCTGGGAGAAAGCCCCAATGTCACTAAGTTTTCCCAGATCAATTCCATTGTGTATTTATTGATAAAGAAAGCTAGAAGAGAACAATTGTAAAAAGTTGTTTTTTTAAAGATGTAGCAACAGGCTATATGTTGTTTGTGTTGCAGAGACATGTATTATCACAAAACATTTTTTAATTTACAGTATTTGAGATTCTTTGGTATATTCAATCATAAGGACTTTGCAATCAATAATCAGTTAAGTCAGTCTAACAGGAGTTCAATTTTTGGATGATAAAGTTCTCATGAGATCAAAACCTTTCTGGTTTTATTCAAAATACTGGCTTCTCCAGGCTTAGAACACAACTTGAACCCAAAGCTCTGTGTGTGAACTCATGTTCAGATCCATGACACTTAGCAGCTTCCTTAAATGAAGGGTTTATGAGTAACTTAACAGAGTGATTCCTTCCTGCAATGCACAATCGAAACACTTTGGTAGCTACAGCAAATGTAACTTTCAAATTCTGTTTTCCTGTGGTCCTGGTAATTTGGGTAATCAAAATTTAAAGTTAAAAATTGTTCAATCTTCAAGCTATGTCTATGGCTTCAAGTACTATAACTGGATAGAAAACCTCTCAACCTGTTGTAAAGTTCACAATATTTGATGTCTATTAGCCTCCAAATAAACTTATTTTCTGTGTGCATTTGTACATACATGCAAATTAGGTTATGGCAAACAAGATGAATTCTATCTGATGAAAAGTAGTCTGGACTGGAAATTGTGCTGCAGATATTTTCCATATGAAAATACCTACCAAGAAAAATTTTCATGAAATGTACCTTACATTACATCCAAAATATAACATAAGAGATTGGTCTTATAACTTCAATGGAGAAATACCATATTAATGATTCTTCATATGTAACATCAGGAAGTATTATAAAATACATTATATATATATGTTACTGATTTGCCACATTTTTTGTCAAACTGATGATTAAAAAAAGAAAAAATCTAATTTACTAAGTTGCAGGTTAATAGTACTCTGAGTTTAAAACACATTTTAAAAAGAATTAATTCTGATTAATAAATTTCTATCAAATGATCAATCTCCTGATTATTTTAATTAAAATTTGCCAAATGTACATTATTTCTACTACTTGAGTAGGCAATAAATTATATATGCACTTAGTTTTATATGGCTTACAGGCTTGACAAATTGCTTATTCAGAATGACTAACTAATCTATCACTTTTTTAGCAAAGAGTACAATATGTAAAAAGAATCCTAATAAATTTGCTAAACACCGTCTATGTACAGAATGAAATTACACAAATTAAATTAAAATTTCATTTGCACACACGGTTAAGCAGGAGAATGTTCTCAGATACTAGAAGCTAACAATTAAATGCAATGAACATAATATCTGTTTCCATGTTCTAGAAATCTCTGCATTTTAAAATAATTACCGACACAAGCTCTTTTTTGCTTTTCTGGGACACTTATTCAATAAAAGCAGCACGAAGGACAGAAGTTACTCCACCCTAAGCCTGCAGTGCAGGACTGTTTTAAGGTTTCTGGAGAAAATGAATTTATAATTTCTTGAAAATGAAGCCCAAACACTGTAAAGTTAACTCATTCACACACAGTGGCTGCTCTGGGGGGGGAAATGCCATCCTGCCAGAACCCACCTGAAGTGACAGCCTTTAGGCCACTGAGCAAGCCAGGCTTAGTGGGCTCTAAACTCACACTACACCAGGTGTACTTCCAAACACCAACTCAGCCTCTGCCAGCAGTCACTGATGCCACATCTCCTAAAAAACCTCCAGTTTTTCATCTCCCTATTTCATTTTCCAGTGCACAGCCTAAATTTGGCTGAGCTTTTCTTTCTGAGAGTCTGACTGTGTAGCCACATTCATGAGAAAAGAAGGATTTGGATATGTTCCAACTCATAACTACACCTGCTTTTTTGACAGCTTGTGGATCTCCTAATGGCTTTCTCAGGAACCTGGTGAAAAGTATTATACAGACAAGCAATCTGTACAGCAGGGGAATCAGAAAACTTCTGCAGTATATAATTCTCACCTGGAGGCCTGGGTTCACATTTCCTGTAAGGGCCATGCATGAATACCCACTCATGCAAACTGCAAAGGAAATATAAAAATGTCCCTCCATTACAGATGTTTTTTCCTTTCCTTGTGGCACCACTGGATGGTAGTTATCCTTCAAAACATCCCATATTTTAGCTATATGGTTAAGAAAAGGGCTCTTAAACAAAGATCCTTTCTGGTACCCACAGAACTGTGGTCAAGTAGGGGAAAAGTTTTCAGACACTTCTCTTTTGCAGTTTACCCAAGCCTGGCTTTAAGCAAAGCTATTTTGAATTACAATGCTTTGGTTAGATTCTAACAGTTCTGAAGGCTGAAACTATAAAGGAAGGTTTGCTCTTCTGTTCGAGGCAACCAAGACACTTCAGTGTTAGCAAAAACACAGTTTGTGGTTCTTGCAAAAAAACCCAAAGAACAAGAAGTCTTTTGAACCTTAATCAAACCTTGGTGTCTGTCAATTATTCTAGACTAAAATGTGTCAAGATTTTTATTTAGCTATCAACTTCTCAATAAAACTAAACCAATATTGACACCTTTCATTATATAAATTCCTTAAAATCAGAGGTGAAGGTGAAGACATCTACATGTTTCATCTCCCATGTTAGCACTTCCTTTGTTGTTGAGCCCCTACAAGTTAAGTCTCTGAGAAAGGCAGTTCAATCCCTGCAAAGCATCTAAGCTGTGAGCCCCAGATCTCAGTCTAAAGAATAAAGAACCATGACACAGCTGTCATCACTGGAGTCCACAGGATTTTTAATCTTCTAAGAGTCTGCCTAATAACTCTTGTCTGCCTTATTGTCTCAGAGCTATAATTTGACCAAGCATATGAGTGCAATTTTGACATCCACCCGTTAAAATCCATTATCTCTCTGCAACAGTGTACAAAACACTGAAACATTCAAAGCAGGAGGAAAATCAATAACAGCCTGATAATGATATTATTCCAAGCATCTATATTAAGTCTGCACATATCCTTTTCCATCCTCAATTTGTTATCCTCTGTTATCAACAGCCTGCTGAATACCACAGGAAGTGGGAGAGTAAAGATGATAAATGCATACAGCTTTCTCTGTAAGCAGGCAATATTGAGAACATACTGCTGGAATAACACTGAGATCAGTAGGTCTCTCTATTGCTGAAGATTTTCTTGTACGTTTACAGTACAAGAACTGATGGCAGTGAGTGTTTTCCAAATTCTGTAACAGCAGGCCATCACTGTATGTATTTATGAACTAGAAAAATATATGTATTTGTGTAACTAGAAAAAGCCGCCAAAACCTAAAAGTGTTCATCATGTTTTGAAACTTGCTTGTAGCTTCGTGGGAAACAGATTGATGAAACAGTTCAGGACTGAAATAAACAAGCTCTGTATAAAGTAAAAAGAAAGTGTAATTGCACAATCTTAAGGGCAGAAACTCTGTTTTAATGACATACATAGAACCTGAAGTTACAGGAGGAAACTTCAGCTCTGTGCTTATTCTTTTTTTATCTCTAGAGAGAGACAGCTGCTGATATGGTTTGACCAAAATGTTAGCAAAAGTGCTTGCAAACTAAGGATTGTTCATTCATCTGCCTTTTGCAGAAATAATTTAGTCTCTTTTTATTTGCATACCTCAACATGGTCTTAGATACTGAAGTTTCTCAATTTAGAGGACATGGTCTTTTAGACCAAAGCTTTGCCTCTCACAACTAACAAGGGAACCAGTTCTTAAGCATTACCTTTGTACTCCTGCCAATCTTCAACCCACAGCAAGGGCTTCAGTACTCACCTCCCCACTGTGCCTTTCCCCAGTGTTTTCCTCTAAAGCTTGGTGATAGAAAGAACAGCTTTCTTGTTAGCAGCTCAGTCATCAGTGGACAGAGTCCAACCATGTTTCTGCCAACTCACTTCTTTCTTCTTCTTTTCCTTCCCAGGTACAAGCTTCTGCAGCACCTGGGTGCCTCCTTACAGCTTAGGCTCCCCTGCTCATCATTAGTGTAGCTTCCATGTTCAGACAGCTCTCTTTAATCTTTGCTGTGCAAAAGTACCACAATTATCCTTTCCATTGCATTTCTCTTCTCAGCCTTTGGCTCCCCCCTGCCACTTCTTTTCTGTTTTTTTATCTTTACTTCCCTTGTCCATTGATGTTCATAATTTCTTGACACATTTCTGATGCACAGAAACCACATATTCCCTCTAAGGATCCCTGTTTTGTGAAAATAAATTTATATGTATAGTGTTGGATGACTTTGAAGGGCATTTAAACAAGGGGCAGAAGGGTAAGAAGAAACTGCTTGCTAGTGTAAATTTTTGACTGCTGTCTCCATGGAAAAGAGGGAAGGCTCCAACACAGTGATTTTATCGTCCAAAATTATTTTATGTTTTACCATCCTCAGAAGATGGATTTAAGATACATTCTGTTGCACATTGTAATGTGTTATCAGTATGTACCCCTTTTACTAGAGAGAGCGGTATACTGTTATATTCCACTGGTGAATAGGTATTAAATTTTTTCTTTGCCTGAGTTGCACAGCATGTGAGTGTGTTAGGGCCATGATATTGAAACCCTAATTCTTTTGTTTATGCAGTTAAATACCATTCATTCTGTCTGGAAATTCCCAGTTCAGCCGTTGTTGTTTTAGCCATCTTTTCACTCTCACACAGCTCACCCAACCTGTGCATGATTCCTTATATAAAGGAGGCAAGGTTTGTAAGGAGCTGTGGTATTATTAGACCAATTGATACACCCACAAAACACACATCATCTTTCCGAGAAAGTCTTTAAATTTTACCCTAAATTTTCTCTTAGGCTTTATTTTCCACAATTTATCTTAAGCAGAATATCCTTCCAGATATTGTCTTACTTATATCTTCAGAACATCTTGTCCACCCTACTTGTACCACACCAAACACAAACCTTCATGCCTAGAGGAACATGGACAGGATAAAAACCCCTACTGTTAAATGTGAAAGTGCATTTTCTTCATGCTAGTGTTCAAAGAAGAAGAAAGTACCAGCTGGAAAACAAAATTCTGCTAAGCCAGCTTGAAACATTCATACTTTGTTCTTTGAAGGTATGCAGTCTTGGGAACACTGATTTAAGGGATATAGGAAGGAAAGAGCAGAGCATTGGAGACTAGACAAGAGGGAAGATGTACACATCGGTAATTTATAGACACCTGCTTAATTTAGTCAGCTGGCTTGGATCCAAAATTTCTGCATGACAGTCATTCCATGGAGTCATAGTTCTCTGAAATCTTTATGGGGAAAGGAAAAGATCCCTGCTCCATAAAATTGCTATTGCCTCAAAACTGAGTATCTCTTCATATGGCATGAGAAGAGCAGGCAGGAAGGCTCAATTTCTGGAGGCATAAACCAGTTCTGAGCCCGAGCAGGTTTGTGTCTGGTCCCCTACTGCCATACTCTTGAATATTGCTATCCAGAGGCTATCACTCACCCATTCAATGGGTTTTACATTGATACTCCTGGGACATCTTCACATCTCCCAGACTTTCATATTCAGCTCTGTGTTGCAGGAAATAACAATTTCCAATGGGGTCACAGCTCCTGGCAGTGCAGGCAGGTTTAAGTGACTTCCCAAAGATCAAGCAGCTCTGTGGCAGAAGAGGGATAGTTACAACTGGAGCTTTCCAGAAGAGATAGGGACCAGCAGGAAACAGGGATCCCTGTTTGTAGCATTTTGAGGCACTTCCATGTAGCCTAGGGTAATTGCTTCAGGAATTCTTAACCACAGAACCCCATGGAGACTTGACAATCAATTGGTATGAAATAGTCCCTCTTCAGGATTCAGCACCAGGTGCCAGTACATACTCTCTGAAGCATAAAATTATTTGAAAATATTTGGATTTTTTTTTCCACTGATGAAACAGGATCTGCCTAACAAAAATCATCAGGGTAAGAGTGAGAGACTAGATCATGAGACCCTTTTACAAAAGACTCCTTTTCATTTCAAAAAGCATATTGAATTAACACCCACTATTTCAGAAATGTTTAGTCTTGAGCCATGTTTTTCTTTGAGTTTATATGACAGAGAGCTCAACACTGCAGAGAAGTTGCTAATCATCCAGGGAAACAGAACAATGAAAAATTATTTAAATATTAGGTGAATTTGGTTTTTTTCTCCATAAAAATGTCCAGCATAATCATTGCTTTTTCATAACTGTGCAAATGAAATAAGTCACTTGAGATATCTTTTTTTGGTTTAACACATATATGATTCCCTTGCCCACTGTGCCCTTCCTCAAAAACTTCCTATCCCTAAGGAAAAGCTGTGTTGCAGTGTTAAAAGAGGTGTGAAAAGTACACTATCTCTAATGAAACATTTGATTTTGAAGTGTATTTAAAAATGCAAAATCCCTCTTGAAATGGAATTATGGTCTCTTTGAAGCTGTGCTGGATTGGGCAGATTCAGCTACAAATTAAATAACCCACCATAAGGGCAACCTTTCTGCTGAATGTAGTGCTCAAAGCAACTCTGAAAGAACATAACAAAGAAATAAACAGATCTCTTGCTTCAGAAGGAGGTGATTTAAAGCCTGTTTCACTCCTTCATATCTCAGCTCCTTGTAGAGTTGAATGGTTCTGTGATGTGTAGAGGGAGAATCCTTGACATCTCCCAAGTCTTAAAGACAGCAAGGGAGATCCCTGGAATTTCAGAAATGAGCACACCCTTTCTAAGCAGAGACTTCAAAGAGGATGAGACAGAATGCTTTCCCTTCTTTGAAATATTCAACTGCTAAAAGAAGCTGTATTTCTTATTGATTTTCATCAACACCACTCAGCTTACAGCTCAATCTTTGATCAAAAAGATTATTTTGGAAGCCATAATTAAAAATAATATTCCCCTAGAGTGTAAGAGTGCATTTTAAATTATTGCAGTTATTTTTTTCTTTGCTACTGTGTCTGATTTTGTTTTCTCTGAGGTCTTTCACAATTTTATCAGCTCTTGCCTTCTGTAGATTTTGTGCTTTTTCCAACATTTGGATGAATGTCTGTTGGAATGTTTGAACGTTTGTTGAATATTCGAATCTTTTCAAGTCCTGTTCCAGCACCCCTGTATTTAGTGGCACTTTCAGTTTCATCCAAACACTGAAAACAATGTTCTGTTCCTCATGGCTGTGACTGGTGGAAGGTTCAGAAGAGATGGCCAAGGGAGATGTGTCTGTGACACTCAGTGCACTGAAAGAATGTGACTGCCCTGGCCAGGCCATTTTGTGAGTCATTTTGTGGCTCCACACAACACAGAGTGTAAAATCAGACCAAAAAATATTTGGAGCAATGGCTTCAACTCACATATGCACAGCATCATAAATATGGACAGTGGGAACCACAATGATATTGTGTTTAAATTCTATATTGTGATTACTTTGTATTTTTCCAAGTGTAACTTACAATAATATTGTTTTATGCAATATATTTTATCTTTAAATAAGGTAATTTGCTATTGAACATTACACCCTCCACATGTGAAATGCCTAAAAGAAACTGGTCAGTAGGTATTGAATTCTAAAGATGAATCTGAATAAACAGCTGAGAAAAACCCAAAAGGTTTAAAAACAGTTCAAAGGAGTCAAAGCCCAGAGGAAACAAATGTTCAAATCCTTTGTTTAAGATTTTATGGTAATTAGTTAATAATTAACACAATCATTAAGTTAATAACATAATTTTTGAGGCATGAATGATAGTCCTGGGGAAATAATCTTGTGCCTGGTGGAGGCTGATTTATGGACATTTCATTTCCCCCCCACCATCAGAAGCAAGTAGGACAACAGCACATGTCACTTTTTAAATTTATTCTAAATTATAATATATTTTCAGAGGCACTCATTACCCCCTTTATGCATACTAAATTTTTATGTTGTATTATTAATAATTATTATCATCTGTATTGAATTATTAATCTATAATATATTTTTACATATCAATATATTATATTTTTATATAATCAGAGTATTATTGCTTAAATAACAGATGACACTGTAACTTCGGGCATAAATATATTACCTAGATAATTTAAATTGTTTATTTTATTCCTTGGATTACTAGACTAATCTAGACAGATCTAGGCAGAAATGTTTGTGTGCAGGGTCTGAAGCAAGTCCTTAAGCAAATTCCACCACATTTCAAAAAAATGTAATTTATGGGAAAAATGTCTCTACATGGCCTAGTGTTATTGTTTATTCATTTGATTTCTTGCCATGTAATGGGGCAGAATTAAAGTAAGTTCCAGCTTGTTGTATGGGAAGGGGAGAGTTTGTGAACTTTGGACTTGATTTATTTATCACAAGCCTAATAATTAATTCAATATTTAACGTAGGGCTTCTTAAAATATTTTTAAAATACAGTTTAAAAGAAAGTCCAAAGTCTGTTAGACTGTTGAACAAGGTCCTCAGCATTATTCCACTGAAGTCAATGCAGAAGAGCATTTGCTGTCTCTGACTTGGATTTCATGTAAATTCCCACCTCTGTAACTAGGAGCATATATTGCTCATGGCTTTTTGCTTATTTGGTTACTTGTAACAATTAACTAGAATGGAGCTCGAGTATTTTTACATTGTTTTGGGTGTGGAACATGGCCTCATTCTGCCAAGACCTTTGACTTAGCATTGGTTCAAATTTATTTCATTGTGTGAATGAAATTGATTTCTAGAAAGGAACATGAAAGAGGTGAAGAAAAATGACTCCAACTCCTCAAAATTCTAGATTTTGAGATCACACCCCAGACATTTGGGCAGTGTTCATTGGCTATACCTGTCACTGCTGTCAACTTCTTACAAATATACTCTGACACAGAGAGACTGTGATAAGGGAGAGCAGCCCACACATCTCTTGTCAATATGGTAGCCCAAGAGAATTAGACTGCCTAAACATTTGTGGAAGCAGGACTTTATGTTGCTGACCATTTGTGAATGATCATGCCTTAAAAGAAAATAAAAGGAAATCTTAAGCTGTCATTATAGCATACTTTCTGTCTTGTCTATTTATCTGTAAGACAAAACAAACAACATTAAACCTGAGAACTTGTCTAGTTTCATTTAAGGAAAACAAATACTCAGCACTGCTTTTAGTAAGTAGGTCAGAAAACTCTCCAGGGCATCCAACACACATTTTGTGTAAACAGGGGTTGTTAGGCAAATGAACTTTAAAAACTGGACAGAAGATTTTAGCATTTACATCGTGATCTCTTCTTGGGATTAAAAGGAAATAAAAGAAGCTGTAAGAGTCTTACTACTGACTTGGCTCAATATTCCTTTTCCATGATGTGAAAGTGTGCCTCAGAAATATTGGGCTTTGTAAGCTTAGGTGTAATATCAGTGTACATTTATTAAAGCTTTGACTCTGTCACACCTCACCCCAATTGACACAGACTTTGGGTCTTAGCAGCTCATTTGAAAGGGGATTGAGCTCAGCTTTCACACCCAAAGCAAAAGGACAGTTTGTGTTCCTCTAGATGCTCCTGGGTTGCTAGTCCAGGAGACAGGGTATAAATCCTCAGGCTTTTTTATCCCAAGTTAGGACTCATCAGTGTACACTCATACAGCGTAGGGTTGCCACTGGCTGGTAGATACAGGGGGTTGAATACTTGTTCCAACAGCTGGGTATTGTGTGGTTAGAATTTTCTCCCTTCTTACTTCCTAAGAGGTTAATGGAAAATGTTTAGTGAGGTGAATTTCAAACAATGACCTTCCCCTCAAAATGTTCCTTCTGGTTTGCATGGTCTTTGGGGTGATCCAACTGTCTTTGGATTTGGGTGTTGCTGAAAGCTGTGAATTCTTCATGGACAGTCCATTTTGACCTAGTTGGACTGAGAACTTAATTATTATAACTTAATTATTATTAATTAATTACACCTTAATTATTGGAATGAATTGAGCAGTTCATCTTCACCAAAAATCTAATTATTTTTTTGTTAAGTGTA
>JANRMJ010000088.1:15370050-15392418 GCA_025584955.1 Alethe diademata
ATGAATTGAGCAGTTCATCTTCACCAAAAATCTAATTATTTTTTTGTTAAGTGTATTGTCAACAACCAAGCTGCATTTCTCTTAGTATTTGGTATTGAGTATAATTCAGTAAACAGTTTTATGGATAATTCTGGTTTCATTATAGGTGGTCCCCAAGCACTTCCTAGTGAATATTCAACAGTTGGAAGCAAAGATGTTTTGCAGTGGGTACTCAGAAAATATATCTTTCTGAGCAGATGAGTTCAGTTTTCAAAGTTGATTTTCAGTGTGACTACTCCATTTCACTTTATTTTCTTGTGGATGCACAAGACTTAAATGTCATATCATTTTCCGAGCAACATGACATCAATATTTACTGATGTCAGCTGTCTACTAGACTTGTTCCACCAGCATTCTTACTTTCTGGCCATCTAGAATGATGTATTTAAGCACAATTTAAAGTTCTCCAGGATTTTTAGGCATCCACAATCCCTTCTGCACCATTGCATCATCAGCAACAGAATAAGATGTCAATAATTACCCCACCGTGTTGCCAGTAACAAACCATTTGTGTGACGGATTGGAAGCTCATTACATGGTTCCTTAAAATTAAGTAAAGCTTCTTCTAATGGAACTTAATCTCATCAAACCTGCAGAGAACTGTTGCTATAATAAACCAGATCAATTGAAGTTGTGCTCTCTAGCATGGAGCTCCCTCCACAGTGTTATAATAGGTAGGTTTGCACTGCCATTCATTAGCTCTATTGTCATTGACCTGCTAATTGAACCCTTTGCTGAGTGGGAATAATCTGGTAGCTAACCCATAAAATACTAAATGTTCAGAAAGACAATAGGATAAAATACATTTTGTCTCAGTAATGAAGCTGTAATTAGGCACATTACAATTCCATATCTATTCATAATAAGGGCATATAACTGCAAGCAAACTGGGAAATACAGCAACTTTAATTTCCAGAGAAGTGTTATCTGTCAGACATTTTTAAGGATATATACAGAAAATAGAAAGACCTTTTGTAAGTATACCACTTGGGTCATTACCATGCCCTTCCACCTCTTTCATGTTTACTTCCAGAACTTAGTTTTTAGAGGAAAATAGGTAAACTTTTTTTTTTAGGGTAGAGATACAATCCTAGCTACTGTTGTAATATGCTTTTGAGACACTTGGAGGAAAGCCATTTTATATATGCTAAGCATTCTTATGTGTTTTCTTTGTTATTGTAATATTTTCCCATCACTTTAGAAAACCAGCCACCTTTCCCCTCTGAAACAAAAGCTTCCATATTAAATGTAGCTATTCTATGTTTAAAAAGCATCTAACATTTGGGGAAGAAAAGAATAGAAATGTCACAGCATAAAATATAATCTCTTCTTTGTGGAAATTTCTGTCATATTTTATCTGTATCCTACATCTACATATGAATGGACAAGTATTCATCGTGAAACCATTAGGCCTTCACAGGATGAAAGGAAATATAAATCACTTGAAAAATGAATACAAATACACATGCAATATATGTGCTTTTTCCAGCATGATGTATGGTATTTTTCTGCTCTGCATTAGGCCAAAATGTGAGCACATTAAGCACTTAAAGAGTTGGAAGTGTTGAAAAATATTCTGATTGGAACCATAACTAAATCAGAAATATGAGCAGGCTTTGAGCTACTGTACCTTAACTCCAACCAACACAATAAGCCCTTTGTGAGATCATTTAAAGTGCACGTGTAAATCCCTGCTTGCCCAAGGCAGTCCTAACTAGCCAGAATTATAGATCCCCTATCTGCTTATCATCTCACCCAGACCGATTCTTCAGCCCTCTCTTAACGAAAAAAAAAAAAAATATTTTTCTTATCCCAGGTCTTCAGAGCATGATTTAACAATTGTGTCCCCTCCTTTAAGCTGTGTCCCCATAGTCATACCATTGTTGTCATACCATATAGTTGTTATGCAGAAGTAGTTCTATCAAAATATCAGCACCTCTTCTTATCTGAAAAACATCATCAGTCTTATCTTGTTCTGAACTCTAAACAAAATGTGTCAAACCTGACAAAAATTTAGGTGAGTTCTTGTGTTAGAAAGACCTTTTTAAAGTATTTATATGGGTGGATGGGTGTAGGGAATTCAGGTGGATAAGAACCTCACCCTTTAATTGCTGTACTATTTGTGTCCATTGCTCTGGTCAAATGCTCTCAGTCCTACCGATCTGGAAAGGATAAACAGCAGTTTATTTTACCTCAGTGATTTTATTTCCCATATTTGAATATGGAGCACACAGGAAGCAATCTACCACCCACTAGGAAAAATAATTTTGAGACAGTCATCCACAACATCTGCAATATGTAAGAAATGTGAAGATTATCCTCTGAAATATACTCTCAGGTGTCTGAAACAGAGATTCACTGTGACCCTTTTACAGCTAAAAGTTTGAACTACCCACTGTAATGTGTCATCTGATCTTACAAAAGAGTACATGGCAATGCTAATTACTGGAGCTTGTGTAAAGACTTTTTAATTATTACTTCATAGTATTAAAAAAATGCTTTCCTTAAGATGCATTTGAAGTCTGGCCTAGGAATTAATATGACCTCCAGTGTAATTGAGCTAGATTTTCTGGCTGCAAAGAGCTTGTCTGCTCTTAACCCACACTTTATTGTCTCCTCTGAGAGGTTAGACATGTACATGCTCTTCCTACACTTACTTTTTTTTTTCTGGGAAGCAATACATCTATGGGATAGTGGTCAAAAAATCCAAGTTCCTTGGGTTTGGTTTCCTCAAGTCTGCAGCACTGAAAATCATAACTGAAACCCCTTGTTAGGGTGATGCTGGGTGTCCAGCCTAAGAGATCTCTTAAGATTCCTAATTTGTGGAACATGTGAGCCCAGCACTTAAAACACCTGAAGCCAGTTCTGCAAGAACATAGACATCAGACAACTTATCAACTAAAGAATTGCAGATGCTACAATACAGCAAACTCATATTTCACCCAGATCATGAGACAAAGTTTGGCTCTTTACATCTTTATTTGTTAGCAGCAGAAAACAAGTTGTGTTTCAAATATAGTATTGTGCTTGTTTCCTTGTGGATAGAATAAGTCAAGTCCTGAAAGATAATTCCTTTGTCCACAACCTTAAGTTTCTTATTAAGCATCCTCTTGAAAAGCATTCATGCTTTGTCTTGTTGCTCCTTCTTCCAGATGTATTTCTCAAAGCTGTACAATTCCCTTCCCAGCACCTGGGGTTTAGGTAGAGCCTTTTCCTGTTTTTAGCAACTGGTTTCACAGCTGGGGGATCCTGAAGAGAGCAGCTTTCTATTATTCCTTAGTGGAAAAGAGGTCTTAGACTTCCCAGACCACAAGCTCTGCCTCAATCCTCGCACACGAAGAACAAAGAACAAGTGTCAAGGGTAACCGAGCACTGGATCAGGCCACCAACAGAGGGAAATATGCCAACTTTAATTGGTTTATTTACCAATTAAATTACTCCACAACAGAGCTTGTGGAGTCTCCTTCTCCCCAGATATCCGAAACCTGCCTGGATGTGATCCTGTGCAGCCTTTTCTAGGTGAGCTGGCTTTAGCAGTGGGGTTGTGCCAGAAGATGTCCAGAGATCCCTTCCAGCTCCAACTGATTTGTGGTGACTCTGATTCTCCAGATGTCTTAAGAAGACCTTTCCCTATTGCCCCTGAGATGAAGTTGTTCAGCCCACATCTCTAAACAAACAGTAACTCTTGTGTGTTTATAACCAACTCAAGGAGCAAGTTCCTGCCTGCAGTTAGAGCTGAAATATTGATTTAAAACAGGGTTCAACATTGTCTGGCATAAAGATACTTTGTTTATCCTGGAACTTTGATGCTGTAAGCCAGAGAGCTCTGCAACCTACCTATTATAGAATAATTCTGTTCAAGGATTTTGGAAGATATGTGGGGAGGAGGATGAGAGTGTTGCAGTTTTTTTCTGCTTTTCTCAGGATATCAAAAGCACATGAGGTCAGCCCTTCTAGCCATAATAAATGGAGATAATGAATGGGAGGTGCATATGTGTGTGAAAAGTAAATTTTTTAAAAAAAGTTACACTGAGATAGTTATGGGAAAAACTTCAGGAAAATTATCTCCTCCGATACTAAGTGTGTTCTTATAAAATAGAAAGCATTCTGTTGCATGGGGTTTCTGCTTCTTAACAAGAATGCTCAGATTACCCAACACAATCAAGTCGTAGATGAAATGTCAACTGTAAGAAATAAATGAAAATTTTCCCTTTGTATAGAAGAAAGTCACTGGTCTCACATTCTGGTTTTGACTCAATTACCATTTCTTGATGAAGGTCTGGAGTGCCAATTCCACTCTTTCAATGAGGTAAGTAATAACACCTAGTTTGCCTCCATACTTCCACAGTATGCTTCCATAGCATACTCTTACCCAGCAGATTTATGTTCCTCTACCTTTTATATTTCTGTATTAGCTTTGGGGCTTTGTAGGCAAGTGTTAACATCTGATGAGAAAACATTCATTTTCCCCACTGTGGTGGTTTTCTACATGTGATGCCCTTTCTGTCTCAAAGATTTTGGAGGTGGAGAGTCCTCAGTCTACTGGGGAAGGACTGGAACCAGCTTCACAGCATGCACAGAAATCAGTGAAGGAGACAGATGGTCCTTGGGCACAATGCTGATTTTTGCCACCCATCTGCCCTGTTTCTGTCTGCCTTCCACCCAGATGTGTCACAGGTCATGAGGAATCACAAAAAATAGTCATTTTGTGCCTAAGGGTGTTCAAAGGCATAAGAATCAAGCATGGTCCTTGTTCATTTAGAAGCACGGTCTTACTCCCTACTGGATTAGTCTTGCTGAACTATTAAACCTAGCAGTAAGTGAATTTGATGGGTGTCACATTTGTCTTCTGAAGTTTGTTTCAGAGTATTATTGCTCTCTTTACTTTCAGTTAGCTTGCTGTTAGAAAGCTAAAACAGTACATCAGTGTGAGACCTCCAGTTCCCAATAAACAGGAATTCTTTCCTCCCCTGAGACTGAATGAATCCAAAGACACTGGAGCCTTCACAGAGCCTGAATTCTGAATCTGTATTGAGGTAATTCCATCCTGTCTGCTTCCTCTTCCTGGGATAAATGTAGCCACATGGGAGGAGTGGTGGTAGTAAAGACATGCATCTTACTATGCCACATATGCTGGAAGAATATTCTTGGTTGCCTGTGGGGATGAATCTGAAATTAGATTGTTTAGACATATTTAATGCACTAGACTCTTTTTTAAAATGCTGGAAGAGACTTAGGCGAGTTGTTTCACCTCTCTGTGCCTCTGAGGCACCTCATGCTGTCTGACTTTTTTAGACAAATGGGATGCATTTCAGGCCAGGGCTAGACGTGACTTTCCTGTTACAGCTAACCTGCAGGAATCCCTTTCTTTCTGATGAATTACAGGAGCAGGAAGCCATTAAACTATTCATGGATTAAAAAGAAGTCATTGGAAAATCACACAGAAGGTACTGTTGTCTGTATATCAGGTGGTTCACTGCTGAAATCATCCCTAGTGCTACCTGGTCACCTCTGCATCCTGAGCTGCTCCATAATGCTCCAATGTGTCTCTACCCAAAGTAATGAATTGATAGCATTTGAGGTCTCAAGACACTGACAACTTGTCTTTGGAAAGCTGTAAGTGTCTAAACTTATTCATCTTTCAGGTAATCTGATCTGGCTAGCGTAATTTGGTTCCCTTGGTCTTTTTGTCCATATGTCTCTGTGTTCAGCCCCCTGGGTTGGTTTCCTGTCTCACTGTCACTTTGAATTAAATGTATTCCCTCCCATTAAATCAGTCATGTTTGTGCTGTCATTCTCCTGCATGTCTGATGATCCTAGTCTTCACTTAACTTGATTTGCCATCCACTCTGGCTTTTACAGATGAGCTTTCCTGCCTTCATCTGCAGTAATGCTCATACAGGTGAGAGCACATGAAGCGCTTAATGGCACTTCTTCATTAATGTAAAGTCTGGAGGCTCATGTAAATCCACAAGATTCCCTCTTTTCACCACATTTCCATCAGCTTATGTCAGATGAAGAACTAGTCAGGAGTTTTTCTTCCCACATCTCTCCTAAAAGCCTCTGGAAAATCTCTTGTGTGCAAGTCATGAAGAAACACCTCACATTGTTACTATTGAAATTGCTGTTCAGCATAGACTGGTGACACAAAAAGAGAATATCTAATTCCCACTCCTAAAATGATGCAAGAGAAATACTGCTTCCATATGTGAGCTGACTCAGAAAGAAACTTAAAGGTAAATTTTAGTTTAATCTTGAGCCAGAAACTCCAAAATCTGGAAACCAAGCCTTGCTGAAAATCTGTGGGTCTGTGGCTCTCAACAGTGGAGTTTGTGAGTATTAAGTAAGTGAGAATTAAGGTTGAGTTCTGCTTTGTTTAGTATTGTCTGGGCTTCTCTTCTACATGGATTCCCTCTATTACTGAAGTAGTAAATCCTCTAAAAACAACAGAAATTATTCAACAAAATGTTTGTTTTAGTCAGAGTCCTAAAATTCAGATGCAGCTGATTAAATCACCTGCAAGCTCTAAGAGTATTGTCTATGTACCTCTGAAAATCTGTCTCAGTACCCACTGAACAGATTTTTGTCTGACTTAAAAACCATGATAAATACAATCATTGAGTGTATCTGTGTGTATTTACATCTCTATGTCCCAAACCCACTTCAATCAAAATTGACAGAATAGATGATGTAAAAATGTTTTATTTGACAGCTTCCATGAAATTATGAGCTTAAGCACTCAAGAAAGGGCATCCTAAAACCTGCAGGATGGAAACAGAGCAGTACCTTTTCTTTTCTGTTTTAAGACACTTAGAGAATACTCCAGAGAGGATGCCCACTGGAGACACAAAACTTCACTAAAAATTGGACTTTACCCTTCCTGCAGCCAGAAGTCTTGTGGTAATATTAGGCATTTAAAAATTCAGGACAGACCTATCAAAACATTTCATTTGCATTATTCCTGAGCTCTACTGAATGCTTTGGGGAAAGAGTTGCTAGACCTTTCTGGAAAAAGAAAAGTGCTTCTGCAAGCACTTTAAATATTTATCCACTGAAAAGTGATTAATTAACTTTCTGGGATGTTTTCTATTTGGTGTAATTTACTGTAATGCATCCACCAGGACAGTTAATTTAGTGACACAAGCACAACATGAGGAAATGCCATGTCAGCCCAAGGTAATGTCTTTCCCTATCTTATGCTGGAGATCACCACTGTTTACAAGATTAATACTATTTACCAGAGGACGTAGTGTCAGGACAAGGGGAAATGGCTTCAGACTGAAAGAGAATAAGTTCAGACTAGGTATTAGGGAGAAATTTTTTACTGCTGAATTCATTCTAGAATTCATTCCATAACCCATTCCATGATTACTGGTTGTTGTGGCCCCAGTGGCATCACAGTCCATTGAGGAAGCAGAGGTGCTCAGTGACCAGTGCTTGTGTGCTGCTGGACTCAGACCCCTTGGCTTAAACCCTGTGTTGCATCTGTGCTTCCATTTATGTATCTAGGTGTTATTTGCCACACACATTCTGTTTTATTGTTCTCAGAGTTATTTAGATTCTATTTTACTTTAGTTTCATCTTCTTCATAATGACAAGCTATGTCTCTTTCCTCCACCAACAACCCACTAATATCATTTTTCCAGAAAAGAATTTTGCCTTCTGCAATTTTCTTCCCCAGTTGTTGAGAGGAAATATGATTTGTCTCCAAAGCCATCATCTTACACTCCTCTTAATTAATGAAATCTCTGTGGATATGAACTGCCTTCTTAAACAGGGTGTTTTAGCCTTTAGTGCCTACATTTTCTGAGGGATTTTGTAGAATGATTAACGTGAAATCAAAAATAGGACAAAAGTTGAACTGCTACCACATTGCTTTGCTTATTGATAAAAATTGGCAAGGCAACCACTAGACATTTTAAACCAATTCACATTTTGGAAGTGTTTTATAATTGGACAATTCTGTTTCCTTTTGTTTAGTTCAAGTGCAACATTTTCAGAGCTGAGTACATATTAAAATGCTCTGTGTAGCCATTCTGAGTGGAGACAGCTAGCACCAAAGTCCTTCAGAAGTTTTCCATTGCCTCTCTCTTCTGAGGAATGTTGCCAGTGTCTCAGTTCTCCAGGATTCTTGCCTTAGTGCATGCCATGACAAGACCTCCTTCCTCTCTAAGCAATGCTTTTTAAAAGGACTGAAAATCACCCACAGCGACAGCTCCTTTATTGCTTCTAGAAAGTATGAAAATACATACCCTTAAAAAACTATTCTCCTATGGTAGTTTGAATAATGTGCTTCTACTTTACAAATGGTTTCCAGATAATGTACCACAGGGGAAACCCTTTATGCCCTTGTAGGCATATCCCTTGCATGCTGTATATCAGCCCTGAGATACATAAAATTTTTAACAGTATCCCTTGTGTTTAAACTTTCTTCCATTCACACAGCATTTCCTTATTACTTACTTTTATGGGCAGTGAATCTGTGGTGTCCATTACATAGATCAGTGTTTACTATCCCTCTTAATGTGTTTCATTTAGACAACAGCTTTATAGTGCATCTCCTTTTTTTCTCTCCACTGTCTTTCCATTAAATACTGCTGTTTGGCCTTTGCTCATGTATGCATCTTTTTTTTTTTTTTTTTTTTGAGAAAGCTTTCTTCCAATTGTAATGTCCTGCTTTTTTTTTCAGTACATTTTTTTTCCAAATTAAGCCAGTTTTTGCAAGAATTTACTGAAAATATAGGTGAAAACACAACTAAATGCAACTTGTGATGAAGTGGTGAAATATCAGACCTGTTGTACTGTGCTAGAAATACTTTTCAGGACTTGAGAGCAAAAGAGATTGCAGTCCTAATGTAAAGAAGCTGAAAAAAGTGAATTGCAGCACAAAAGCCTTGCTGTGTTTGGGCTGATTTTCCTCTCACCATGTGCTGCTATTTTTGTATTTATAATCCACTAATCTGGTTGGCTGAGACAGGGATACTTTCCTTACCTACGGAAAGTAATAATTTGCTCATATTTACATCACTTTATATAAAGAATTACAAAAACCAGAGATAGTACAGATGTAGCTGGCCACTCAGCCATCATGGACATGGAATGCTGTGAAATGACAGTCTATGTGGAAACTCTGAGGTATGAATGCTTCTGGCTGGTTTGAAGCAATATGCCTAGAATAAGTAGATTTCTCCAGAAATGGGAACTTCCTCTTTCCACACAGCTGTGCTTTTTTTCTGCTCCATCACATTCTCTTACCCTGGGGTAGAACATCTTGTTCTGCTGCTAAATCTCTCCTGAATGGGTTAAAACAAAGTCTGTTCTTTGACACAAGGTATCTCAGGATATTGCTGTATTTTGGTTGCAACTGTGAAAATTCAAAGCCAAAGCATTTTCTACAGAGAAACAACGTTTTTTCCAGTTGCTGGTGTGGACACCAAAGAAAGCATATTACAGATTAAAAAAACCTTACAAAATCCTACTTAACTGTAGACAGAACACTTATGTGAGGGCTGGAATATATAAACACAGTCTAGAGTAATGTATCTGGCGGAGTGAATTCATCACTGAAAGCTGGACTACACATATTTCCTAGTAGCAAAGAACAGAGTGGGTTAAGAACTGCCAATTTATCTATTTGTCAAAAAAAGAAAGAATTTCGAGGAAGTATTTCCTCTCTCACTTTGTCTGGAGGATTACAAAGTGCAGGGTTAATGTTATAGAACCGGAGAATCCTGAGAAGATGGCATCAAGCACAGCTCTGCTGTTCCTTGTGAGTTAGAAGGTGTAAGAACTTAGGTAACTTAAGGAGAAAAGCCATCTTGTGTCAAATATTACTCTCACTAAAGGACTGCATGTTGGGCTGGTCTGTTGTGTGTAAGTTTGGGTATAAAACTGGAAGATATGTCCTGTTATATATTTGTTAGCAGAACAAGAAAATTTCTGCCATTTGAGCTCCCAAAGCTTCTCCAGAGTCTGTAGTGGCAGTGATGGAATCCATCTCAACTCATTTTTTTATTGTCTTCTGTGATGGAAGAAGGAGAAATATTAACACCTTTAATTATTTCCATTAGTTTTTCAGTAAGACTAAGGTTTTGGAGTATTCTCATATTTTCATTGGGAAGCTTTCCATTGGAAAGTTTTATGACCAGGTCCATTGTCTATCAGCACTAATATTTTTAGCACCATTATTAATGAGGTTGAGAGTTTCTACTAAATGGAAAGGCATAAAATCTTGTCAGTCTAAGCAGCCTTAATTCTGGGTTTACCAGATTTTCAGCAGCTCATCAGCTGGCAAACTTTTTCAAATAATCTCTGAGATCAAGATCAAAAGATCTGAAACTGTAATGTAGACTCTAATTAGGCTGTCAAAAGTTATGCAGCAGGGAAGATAATTTGGCAATTAATCAGTGCATATCTAATACTAAGAAAAATATATTTATTCAAACTCAAATCTTAGTATATTTCCATTGAAGTTTTCTCCATGTTGTTATTTTCAGTAAAATGTTCATAGCAAGATCAAGTAATTTTATAGTTAATAGTTTTCATTCCTTAAGTAGGACTTAAAGTATTCTTTAATATTACAATTTTTCAGTTTTGAGGAACTGTATGTTTCAGTTCTGTTTCAGAAGAGAAAATAAGGGTAAAAGTACAGAGAAGTTTATATAAAAAATTGATATCACTATCTAAAACAATTATTATGGAATATCTACACAAAACAGAGTTTTATGTTTCAGTTCTCTTTAAAGGACAATGAGTTATCAGATTTCTACATAATTATTAATGTAAAAAGCCCTACTTTACCTGCCAAAAATTGCAGCTAGTGTCAGGCTTGAATTCATCCACTGCTTTATGCACCAAGTTGAGCTGTTGAAAGCAAAGGACCAGTCATTTGAGGCTGATTCCATCAGTGCAAAGAGATGGACACATGCAGATCATTCACATATTCGTTCTCATTTTCCCTCTGTACATGCCAGACTCTCTCAATTCAGTTTGTAGGGAGCTGAGGACAGATAATTTTTATGAGCTGCCTAAGCCTACATCAGATATGCTTAGTGCTTGGACATCTCCTTGGTCTTGGACTAAATTTTTCAAGACACCCTTCACGTGAGTAACCAATTCCTGTTACTTTTACTTGCTTCTGTTATCAGCCTCTGTTTTTTGCTGGGGCAGGGCTTCAGTAAACAGGCTGGAGGGTGAATTAAAGCCCTTTCTGTTTCAGGTTAGGTGAAGATGCTCCTGTCAACAGCTTCCAGGCAGAGTCCAATCCATTTGCTAGGCTGGAGAGTGTTGAGAAAGGTTTAAAACAGTCCACTCCTGATCTCAGTGTTGTCATTAAATTTGACTTCCACATATTTGTTTTAAGACTGTCCAAGCAGCCTTAAAGCATAACCTGAGAGCATGGAGAAAAGGCAAGAACCTCTCCTGGCTGAGGAAGCAGGGTTACATGCCTTGGTGTATGGATATACTTTCATGCTCCCTGTCTTTGGGAGAAAACAGTAAGGATAACAGCCTGACTACCAACTTCACTGCACATTTTTTGCTAGCTTAGTGGTAGTAAGGTTCAGCTGGCACCTGCTGTGTGAGCAACCAAGGTCTCTAATGTCCATCTGCTATTCAACTATTTTATTTGATAACAGCTGATGCCAAACTCTGGGGCACCTCTCTGGTATACTCAGCCTTTGAGCACAGAGTTTCCTATAAAGAAAAGAACTGAAACCGGGACTGGCTGATGAAAACAGATACAGTGAATCAATAGCATCCTCACAGAATGAGCAAAAGGCAAATCACATCTTGCTGCACATTGCAGGTGGGCCAGAATCCAGTGATCTGTGCCAAATGATAACAACTGAGATTTGGAGCCAGCTTGTACTTTTTTATTTCTTTTAAGATGTGCTGAATGCTTCATAGAGTCTGAAAAATATTCCATGAGAATGCAATTCAGCCAACATACTGCTTTGTAATTAATGGCTCTCACTTGCTCTTCTTTTCCCTCTTAAATGGACACATTTGCATGCAGACAGCATCCCTCTTTATATAAACCCTTCTGTTCCTACCAATCGCTCAGCTGAAGTCATAGCCCTTTTTTTGTGACACCAACATGGGTTGCTGTGTGATTATGATGTTAAGGAGAGTACATTATGGCTCCAGGTGAGGAATGAACAGCAGGGGCAGACAAAATTGCAACTCAAAAATATACAGCTTGCATGCAAATACTGACATTGTCATATCACAAATCTCAGTGTAAGATTTTCAGAATATGGAACATGCAAATAATTGTAAGCATAGTGATTCTCCAGGGTCTCCAAGGTTCCCTAGAAACAATTATTTAAAAATAATTAAAAAAAGGTGAATGCACACTATTTCTTTTTGAACATGAATTCTTAGGGTTTACTGACCTGTTCTTCTCTTCTGTGAGGAAATATCTCTTCTGCTCAACTTTTTTAATTTCCCGTGTGTTCCCACTTTTCCAGTTTCCAATTCTTAACTGTGTCCCTCAGTCAGCAGGCATTTTGGTTTGAACACAGCCTGACTGCTCAGAGTCTTTGCTACCAGTAAGAGTTCTTTCTCAGAAATGAAACTTCAGAAACTAAGCCAAACTTCAAACAGAAGTACATCAGTGTGTTTGGCATTTGGGCATTCTTGCACACAGAAAGTGCAGGAAAGCGGTCAAAATTATTTCAAATGTGTGCTTTTTTGAATGTATGACAGGGATTTTTTTGCAACTGTGATGTTCTGATTAATAATCATACACCATCTTGAAAATTAGGTAACAAAAAAGGGCCTCTTATGACCACTTACTTAGCTGTCATACATTTTTGGTCCTTTTTGTGCTATTTTCTTGCTATTAGTAATAACAATTAATAGAAAGAACAAGGCCTCACTTCACTAGATACAGAGAAAAGAATAAATAGTTGCCTTAAATAATTCAGAATTCTGAGGATACCAGAGCAGCAAGAATTTACTACAAAAATACCCCCTACAGAGGCTGAGGTTTTCATGAAATCATTCCTACAGTCTCAAATTTGGAATATGTTAAACACCCTATTAAAAATCAGAAACTAGATTGTTCATCAAGGAGTAAGGTAAATGAAACCTCTTCAATGTGTGTGCCATATCTGGATTTGTATTGCAGCAAGCTGATGACTGTTTTTATTATCTGTATGGATTCCTTACTATTTTTTTCCCCCAGTGTTGACTAGGAGACATTTCTGGTTTTCTTACAACAAAACAGTGCTCAAAGTAGAAAGAAAGGCTTCAGAATCATGTTTTTCAGCACTGATTAGAGATGGGTGGAATTCAAATACAGTTTTATCCCTCGACCTTGAATTAAGGCCAGACTGAGATCTACATTACTGGGAAATACAGCTGGTGAGAAAGTCAAAAGATATAGGGTCTGTTCCCTGTCCACTAGTGAAACAGCAAAGAGTTTCACTCCCTCAGCTTATTTAGAAATACTTGCAAACAGGCTGAAAAACAAAACAAAACAAAATGCAACACCATGAAAAAATCTGCATTTTTCATGTGTACTTGTAATCCCAAAAGTTGACTGGAGTAAAATACTTCTACCTTAACTTTCCCTCTATTTCAGGTGAACTGCAAGTGTTCTCTAAATTTATGCATTGTGAAGTGACTCTCTCTGCAGCAATACTCCTCACTGAGTTGAGAAGCTCAACATGAGCCAGGACTGCATTCTTACAGTCCAGAAATCCAAGTGTGTTCTGGGATTGTGGTTTAAGCCCAGATGGAAATTAAGCAGCACACAGACACTTTCCCCCTCCATCTCAGTGGAAAGGGGAGGAGAATAAAAGTAAAACTTGTAGGTTTAGATAAGGACAATGTAATAGTTGAAAATAAGATAAAATACAGAAATAATGGTAAATAATTATAATAATAATGATAATAAAAAGGGTAAAATATGTGATGCACAATGCAATTGCTCACCACCGACTGACCAATGCCAAACCCTCCTTCCTGAATCCACGTCAGTCCCTCCTTGTGGGTAGATGCTCCCAGTTTGTGTACTGGGCATGACATTCCATGGTGTGGAATATCCCTTTGGTCACTTGGGGTCACCTGTCCCAGCCATGCTCCCTCCCAGTTTATTTTGCAAACCCTTTCACTGGCAGAGCACAAAACTACTGAGGGGAAAAAAGCATCCTTCACTTAGTTTAGATGTAACAAAAAACCAAAGCATTAGTGTATCATCAATACCATTCTCATTCTGAATCCAAAACACAGCACTGCAACAGCTCCTGGGAAGAAATTAACTCTACCCTGGCTGAAACCAGGCACCTGGGCTGCATCAAAAGATGTAGGACTAATAGGTTGAGGGAAGTGATTCAACCCCTCTACTCTGCTCTCTTAAGGCCCCACCAGGAATTCAGCTCCAGGGCCCCCAGCAGAAGGAGGTCGTGGACTTGGTGGAATGGGTTCAAAGGAAGGCTACAAAGACGATCAGAGTGATGGAGCATCTGCCATGAGGAAAGGCTGAGAGAGTTGGGGTTGTTTTTCTTGGAGGAGGGAAACCTCTGGGTAGACTTCCCATCAGAATTTTAGCACCTACGAGGAACCACAAGAAAGCTGGAATCTTTGTACGAGGGCACGCAGTGATACAACACAGGGTACTGGCTTTAAACTTGAAGGATGTAGGTTTAATTTAGATACTTTTCACATCAGGAGGGTGTGACACTAAAACAGGTTGCCCAGAGAAATAATACTCTGTCCCTGAATGTGTTTTTAGGTCATGTTGGACAGGGCTGAGCAACCTGGTCTAGTAGAAGGTGTCCCTGCCCATATCCAGGGGGTTGGTCTAGCTGGTCTTTAAGGTCTCTTCCAACCCAAACCAATCCACAATTCAATGGCTCTAGGTTTGCTTAAACCAGAAATGTTCCCCTGATTCCTAGAGGAATCTGTAGGAAGACCAAGATTTAGTGCTTTGCTAGAATGTCTTTAGCCTCCTACAGTCTCTTCTCATTAATTTAGACCTTTTATCTAAATAACAAGATTTTCCTCTTTGGAGGAAAATGCAACCTTGGATCCCTTTACCCATAAAGTCTCCAGTATTGATATAACTGGACTTGTGATACAAAACATGCTATTACTTCCTCCTGCTTTTAAGATATCTTTAATCTCTTTATCTGTACGTTAGACACCCACCATATATCCCAGCAAAGACCTGGGAAGTAGGACCTTCTGGGAAATACAGTTCAGGGACCATTAGGTGGTTGAACTATAGCAGGCAGGAAGTATCACAACCGCATTTCAGAGTCAGCTCAGGTACAGTTACACAGCAGAATATATATTTATATAAAGATGTATTCATGCTTATATAGAGAATATTCATTACCCAAGGTCAGCGGCTTTCTGTGATCTAGCAAAAAAACCCTATAACCAAAACCTGATTTGCAAATGACCTACCAGCAGGACTGGACATAGGGCAAAAATATTTGCATTTAAAATATATTCAGAGGTGGTTAGCTCATGCTTTCCTTAGCTATGTAGTATTTTCTTCTTGTACAAATATTTGCTAGCCATAGATGATGGGGATTAATATATATGTATGGGTTGCACCATTGGATTATATGTGAAATAGACCTCTTCATGAGTGTGCCCAAACTAGTTTCAGAACTGAGTAGAATCTACATTTTTCACTTCATTTGGTGAGGGTGTTGGGGGGACCAGTGGGGAGATGAAAAGAATGGGAGGGCTATGGCTATGCTAGTTATTTTTCAGTTGGAAGGAAAGGAAAGCAAAGGAAGATTGTTCTTGAGACTGAAAGGGAAACTTCTCCCAGTTTGACTGTGCTGTAATGCTAAAATCACAAAGGAGACAGGACTTAATTAATGAATAGCAATATTCATTTTTATTATTCCCTGCTATTTCTGGCCTTGAATAGCTCCACTGTTTTCTTATGCCCCTTGAATTGTGTATTAGAGAAAAGAATGAGCTACTTTCAGCTTAAACAAAGCAGAGCTCCCATTCAGCTGTACTTTGACTCTTACTAAGTCACAGCAAATGGGGTCGTGAAAACCTTTTCAAGACTTCCTGGGAGAATCTTGTACCTCTTGTTCTCCAGTGGAGAGAAAATATTTTTCCTCTAAAAGAATTTAATATATAAAAAATCTAAATTAAAAATTTCAAAACAACAAAAAAAAAAAAAAAAAAAACAAAAAAAAAAAGGAAAAAAGAAAAAAGAAAAAAATAAGCTACTGGAGGATTAATGTTTTTTTTCTTTCAAACTGGGCCTGTTATTTCAGTGGCTAAGCACAGACTGTAGAACATATCTCTTGGCATTTCCTTTGGCTTCCTATGGCTAGACAGAAAAGCAAGCCTAACCAAGCAGAGCTGTGGGATGGTTGGGCAGCTTTATCAACTGGTCTTGACATTTCTGGGTATAACCTAATCAGTGCACCAATGCAGAATATTGAACACCTTCTGTGCTGCTTGAAAAAAAACTATGAAATTAATTTTCTTTTGTTGTTACGTGGTATTTTTTCCAATACTTTATATTCTGATTTTAGTTGGGGTCAGTAGGTTCTATAAATCTGGACAACTTGGCAAAAATTGGAAGATGAGGCACGTTGTGTAAATTAATAGGTGGAAAATTTCAAAACTAAGTTTTTATCCACTGGGTTTTCACCCTAACTTGGTTAACTGGCGATGTCCCAGCTGGCTGGAAGTTAGCAAATGTAATGTCCACCTACAAGAAGGATTGGAAGAAGGATCCTGGGAATTGGGGCCTGATTGGAAGGAGGATCCTGGGAATTGAGGTCTCTCAGCCTGGCCTTGGTGCCAGGGAAGGTTATGGAGCAGATCATCTTGTGTCATCACGTGGAAGGGATAACCAGGGAAGCAGGGGCAGTCAGCATGGGTTAAGAAAAGGCAGATCCTGATTTTTTTTTCTATTTATTATTTTATTTATTTTTTTGTTTTCTATAAATTGCTGACAAGCCTTTTGCTGTGGAAGCTGACACAAAGCAGCTCTGTTTAACTTACCTCCTTTTCTGCTTCTTGCCTAAAAGACTCAACTTGTTGTCTGAAGTTGCCTGGAGGACCTGGTGGTATAATTCTCCTTAGCTTTCATAGAATCATAAGATCATTAATGTTGGGAAATACCTCTAAGGTCATTTAATTAATTAAGTAAATTAATTAATCTAGCTGCACCTTGTTCACCATTGAATCACATCCCAAGTGACACCAGGTTTTTGAACACTTCCAGGCTTGGTGATTCCACTGCTTCCACTGGCAGCCTGTTGCAAGGCCTGACTATACTTTCAGTGAAGATATTTTTCCTAATATCTGGTCTAAAGCTCCCCTGGAGATCATTACTGTTCTGGTTTTTATCACCTGGGAGGAATATGTTCACCACATGGCTTGAAAAATCAGTGTACTCTGCCATGTTAGCTATAGTTGGAAATTGTCCTTTTTTTTTCTCCTAGTTGTAATATCTTTGAATAAGCAAAAGGTGTGAGAAATGGTTGTAGTGGAAGCAAAGTACAAGTTTTCTCATAATTCAAGCCAGCTCTGTGATCGTGACAATTGGTTTTGTGGTCAATTGAAAGCAAGAGACCTTGGATCTGCTTAGAGGGAAAATTAATCTTTCAAAAGAGAGCAAGAAGAAATGCAAGTGGCATTGCAAGATTAACCTTTAAAGGACTCATAATAGATCAGTATAATTAAAATTACGGTAACCAGTAAATAAAATTATTGCTATGCCCTAGACTTTCTCAGTCCTGAGAAACAGAATTAATTTCTCTAAAAAATAGACACTACTTATTCTAACTTCCTTCACCTCACCTATTTAGACTGATTAATTAGTTTCAAAATAAGGCAAGAAATACTTTACACTAGATCATTAATTTAATACCTATTAGATCTCAGAAACAAGCAAATACCTATAGAAAACATGATATACTCAGTGCCCAGCAAATAAAAGGGAGTTGTGAAGCAGCCAATCTAATTACTTTAATCTCTCTACACAGGGAAGAGACTTCCCATCCCTCATTAGGACTCTGAGCCACGTCTGTAGCCTGAGGAGAACAAAGACATGAGGTGAAGGGACAATGAAAGGAAAGTAGGGAAGCATAAACAGTTCCTTATTTTTCTGAAGGAAAGGAGGGTAAATGACATAGCCAGGAGCCACAGAGGTCCAGCTGAAAGTTGTGTTCTGTTCTTTCTGTGCCACTGCCACCGTGTGCTGCTAGCTGTTCAGCACTTCTCTTTGCTGTCATTTACTGAGGACACCAGCTCTGCAGCCTGGCTAGGCTTGGGTGTCACACTGGAAAACTGCCTCTTGGGCAGTGGCAGCCTCTGGCCAACGAGTCCTACAGCTGCACAGGTAGTGGCATTATGACAATTCTTGTGCCTTCCTGCCAAATCTTGTATCATCCTCTCATGACCCCTTTTTGGGTACCTACCAGCAAATCCTTTTCCCCCTCTTTGTCTAGACAAAGAGAAGGTGAACACCCTCTGTTCAGCCAGAATCCACACACTGTGTCTTGCTGCACCTTGTCAAGTTGTTGGTAGCACAAAATTCCTGCCGTTTTCTGAATGTGTCTGTACAAAGGAAGACCTACACCTTGATAACCAGGCCCTGAGTTGAGAGAGGACAGACAGATGTCCACCCTACTGATTTCACTCCTGCTAACAGATGAGATACCAGGGGGGTGCTTACACGTGGAAGAAAACAGGCCTTCAATCTTCCTTGCAGAGGAGGAGTATGGCTGAGTCAGATTTTGGCAACTGGAAATTTAAGAAGTTAAAACAAAGGGGGACGTGGCCCAGGATATGGAAAACAGATGCCATCTGTCCTGGGACCCAGAACTGGCTGGATTACACGCACCTATTCCAGAAAGAGACTGCATGGAAATTCCTAAAACTATCTTGTTGGATAAGAAATAGGGAAAATTCAGATGTGCAGTGTGAGATAAACAAACCAGTCCAAAGTTCCTTACTGAAACACAGTCCAAGGCCAGGACAGCAGCTTCCTAAGCAGTGCAAACTCCACCAAGTCCACTGAGGCAAATGTGAGGCAAACAGACAAACATATTAGTTTTAGTCACATAAATTTCTTTGGGACTATGAAACGTTTTCATAGGCCTATATCTAAGCCATAGGTTCTTGTCATTCATGCAGTTGTCACTGGAATAAATAATTGTACAAGTACAGAGGATAATACTGAGGGTCATTTTCTGAACGGAGAGCCTACCTTGACATTCAGGAGACTGAATTTATATCTATTAAAATATGCTATTTAGTGGTTGATCTTGAATGATTGATCCAGACTCACACATTTTTGGTGTGAATTTTTTGGCTTACGACCTGGCTCATTTCGTGAGGATAGTTTTTCAGGAAACCTGGACATTGAGCCAGAAGGATCCTGTTTCACCATCAACACAGAAACAGAGAGATCAGGAACATGATCCCAAAGCCTAGCACAAGCATTAAGAGTACAGAATGTCAGATAGGAGGTTATGGGGTGTCCTCCAAGTGTGAGAGATGGAAAGTAAGAAACTCAGGAAACACTAAGGTTGAATTTGGCTGTTTTTTCAAGAGGGTTATGATCTGATGATTCAGTTCAAATAGGTTCTGAACGACTTGAGAGACTGATCCACTCTGTGCCCCATGGACTGTGAGAATCCTCCCTCCTGCTGTCTGTGAGTCTTCTCTGCCAGAAGAAAAAAGAGTAGGAGCTCTATGGCATGTGACTCTTGAAAGGATTTAAACAAGAAAATAATTTCCTGTGGATAAATCAATGTTTTTCAGTGTGTGGGAGCTAGGATTTTCTTTACCTAGTCAAGTCTTTAATAAAGAGAACATGAAACAGCAGCAAAGCTGGCTTCCCTCCAAAAGCAGGGCTATATAAAGTTCAATATCTTTGCAACTTTGTTGCTATTCTTGAATGACAGCAGTTTTTCATATCTATTGCTTTCCTTTAAATAAAGAAACTTTGCTTTACATCCTACTTAATTCTGTATATAAAGGTCTGAATAATATGTCAATTATTTATTAATATCAAAGTTAATTTTAATAAGTAGATTAGAAGTCCACTTGGTTTCCTTTTTTAATGCTTTGCCAGTGGCAAGGACTTTTCAAAATATTTTTGTTTACAGAAAGACTTAACATTGAATATAACTGCTTGAAATGTATTGTCCATATGTTCTGAAATCCTTACAATTTTATTGTCAATTGAGTAAAATGCAGAATGCACTTGTGCTGGAGTGTTAACAAATCATGATGGATAAAATTACTGAAATAGCTATTCATTGTGATTGCAGGGATGCATGGGATTGCTCCACCATCCTTGAGGAATCCATTTCATGTGTCTGTGTGACTACTGGGACCACAGAAAGTGCCAAACCTGCTCTGCCCCTCTGCCTGGCAGTGCTTGGCAGAGTGGATTCAGAGCACAGTTCCCAAAACCTCACAGCAGGGAATTCTGTGATGTCAGGTAGTTAATTGATTGC
The DNA here is from genome assembly GCA_025584955.1 of Alethe diademata. Taxonomy (NCBI): domain Eukaryota; kingdom Metazoa; phylum Chordata; class Aves; order Passeriformes; family Muscicapidae; genus Alethe; species Alethe diademata. Next base: position 15,390,555 of record JANRMJ010000088.1, read on the forward strand.
CTCTGAGACTTATGCTGTTCAGGACTTTGAAAAATCATACTGTAAACCACAAGGTGATTATCCACGTGCCCGTGCCTGCACCCTTTTATAGGAATCATGGAAAAGATAATAAATATATTTTCAATATATTCCTCATCTCTAAATAGTATTCTTCATACCTAGTTACTCATTTAAATTGTCTTTTTGACAGCAATGGTGAGCCAAATGATGAGCAATGATGTTGCTTTTGGTGTATATAATGGAATCTGTGGCATTGAAGTACATTCAGATGATTAAAATCTCCTATTAATACCATGGAAATATATCAAGACTATCACTTTCTCCACTTGAAAGTCTAAAATACATGTTTACTGCAATTTGGTTACTCAGTCATCGGTTTGGTCTCCTCGGGGTTTGGCACTGTGATTGAATTGCTCCTTGCAGCCTGTAACCACTGGCAAGGTGCTTTTGTGGCAAAGGCTGAAAGAAACTTACCTAAGCTCAAACTCTTCCTGGTAAAGCATTGGAAGGTGTCAGAATCTTCTTAAGACTAGTGGAAGCACCTGGTGATGCTGTTTGGCTGCTTCCTTTTGGCTTCCCACATGGGAGTTGTGCCCTTCCAGGAATCTGGTCCCTGCTGTGCAGAAAGGCAGGTGTAAAGAATTGCAAGTTTGTTATAATGTGAGCCAGGCCATGCAGCTGGACAAGATAACAGTGTTTGTGCTGGCAGCAATCAACTCCCCCTAAAACAGTTTTTAATCTTGTAGTGAAATACAAAAACACTGATGAGTTTCTGAAGAATTTGGTGGTTTGTACAGCTGCAACATCTCTTACTGGTTTTTACTGTTGATTAGGTTGATTTGTTTCTCCAAATATTCCCATATTATTTCACTCATTTCCTTTTCTCATTTTCCTTGACTGTTCATCTTAACAAATTCCTTGAATAATGTAACAAAGATTTTTATCTGGTCTGTTCCAGAAAGGATGTTTCCCTCTACTATAATTCTTAATATAGTTCTTGGACACTGTAATACTTGAACTTGTCCTCCTGGAAACAAACTATCAGAACAGTGGTTCATCCCACAAGAATGTAAAGAGCAAAACCTTTCCATAATCTTTAGAATCCCACACAGACAGATGTCTCAAAATTGAGGGTGATGGATCAAGAGATTTTTGCTGCTTCTTGGCAATGCTACTTAGAATGTCCCAATCTCATTACCATCTCTCATTTCTAAAAAATCAGAACCAAGTCTGATGAGCTAGTGATCTCCTATGTCTTTTAGCTTTCTTCTTTGTGCTTTAGCTACTTGTCTGTCTCGAGTTTAGCTTTGAAGACTTTGCCTGTATATGTTCTTCTCCCCCAAAAGACTCCTAAATTAAGTGAGAGATATTTTGTCCATTGAAACTCAGTTTATTGCTTTCACTCAAAAGTCGTATTTCTCAACCTTCTGATTCTGACATGTTTCTCCCTGTGTACCTTCCTCATGGACTTAAAAAAAAAAAAAAGCAATTAAATTCAGCCACTTCTCAAGACAGTTATACTAGCACTGAGCAGAACTGTCTTGACTGTAACAGCAGTTTAGGGTTCATGACTGTCTGACAGTCCTGTGGAATCTGGATATGTTTGTATCCTGAATTTCCCTTCCTAGGATTAGAGCTAGGGGTTAGTGGCAAGGGTTAGGGCCAGGGTCAGTTAGTGTTAGGATAAATATTAGGATTAAGGATTAGGTTTAGAATTAGGGTTGAGTTAGGGTTGGGAGTCAGGGGCTAGGGCCAGGGATTGGGTTCAAGGTTAGGGTTAGGTTCATGGTTCAGGATCAGTGTTAGTGTCAGAATCTGGGTTAGGGTCTGGGTCTGGGTTTGAATTATACTGTAGACAGTATGG
>JANRMJ010000088.1:15392518-15411125 GCA_025584955.1 Alethe diademata
CAGAATCTGGGTTAGGGTCTGGGTCTGGGTTTGAATTATACTGTAGACAGTATGGTAGTCATGGTTTGCTAGCCAGCACTCAAGATATTAAGAACATTACTGGGAAAATCAACTTTTATGTATGTACTTCTTGAAAAAAAAAGGGACACTCCAGTGGTTCTATTTGGCATGTCTGTGTTTTTTGTTCATTCTTGCCCATTGGATTTTATCACCCCATTTGTGTTGATGTTGTAGAAAGTAGTGGTGTATATATATGAGATCAAAATATCACTGAGGGATAAGCTAAATGCTTTAAAACAAGTGGCAAATTACCTGCACCTCATTTGGTATTGATTGCAAAAACATTAATCATGTTGAATTCTTTTGCTATTATGCATTTGGATGTAAGAGATACTTCCATCTTAAGCACTGAATAATTCTAAGGATAAATAATCTAAATACCATCCTGATTGTGTCTTGCAGCTCTATACTCAAAACACAAATGTACAGCAAAGGAGGAAGAAAGAGCTATGATTTATTGGAGTTTAGCAGAACAGCCAAAATTGTTTTTGCTGTCAGACTAAGCTGTTCATCTGCTCTGCTGATACACAGGCTGAGCACTGTTTTCCTTTCCTGGAGTCTGTTTTTGTTGTAATGGGATGCACTTTCATGTGGATGACAGGAGAGAGGTGTTAAGATGTTATACATGACTGTGCAGCATGCTCGTATTTCCTCCTGTTAGCCAAGAACAACTAATTGGCAAAGCTGTTTTGGCAGAAGTTTCTTACTCAGAAGTAATTTTACACAACAGGAATGGAGTAACACAGCCCACTTACATCTCAGGGCCCTTCCAGTGAGTCAAGAACATCCCTTTATGCTCAGAATAATCTCTTTCCTGAAAAGTGTGGGATTCTGAGGATGGTACACACTGCAATGTATATGCAATGTGTATTTGCCCACTGGGGAGCAAATCCCTGAATGGCTCATTCCTAAACCTTGTGCTGGTTTATTTCCAAGTGGAATGAAGTTTGGCCCTACTGAAACATTAACGTGCAAATGATACCAATCTCCAGTTCTCAGTGGGCAGGTGCATGAAAGGACAGGCCTGTGCAGTAGTTTTCCCAGTGTCCTGTTGCTAGGTCTCTGCAATACTTAAAAATGCTATTTTTTAACCATCAATATACAGAAGCAATGCTGTTTTTAAGAGAAAAAGTTCTTCAGAGCTGTAGAAATACAAACTTAAACCTGTCCTTTGACTGGCTAGCATACACCAGGTAGCACATTGTGACTGTGTGGACTGACAGGATACCAGATCTGTGTGCTTTCCATCCTATCACACCTCTGATACTGATGCTTTTGTCTGTAACACATCCTTGCAACACAGATCATCATCAGGCCACAGCAGGTATAAGCCATAGCTTGAAATTCTTGAAAAACTGATGTGGGATATCCCAAGGGAAGATATTTATGTCAGCAGTTGAGGCATTTCCAGCAGCAAACCACTATTAGAAGTGCGTGGGCCAAGTGTAGCTTTAGCTTTATTGCTTCATCCATAATCTCAAGGGGAAAGTGCACTAGGCTCTGTCTTTTGTGATTTCTGACTGTTTTTCTTCTCAAGTTTTGAAAGAAGCAGTTCTCAAACTTATCACCAACATGGTTAAGCACATTTAATTTACAAATGTTGTCCAAACAACCTGTTTATTAGCAGTCAGACTCCAGTAAACTCAGCAACTAATTAAATTAATGCTTAACTTCAACAATAGCAATTTACACTCTTGGTTGATGTGGGTGATACAGCTCAGGCAGGATGCAGGTCAATTAATTTGGACATGCCAATGGCTGTAAATGCTCTGACATAGCTAATTTAGATAATTTTGGCTGTTGCACTGCTTTAGGCATGTCTAAGCAATTATTATATCTTCTTTTGGCTCATATACTTGCCAGTGTGAAGTGTCATTTAAACTAACGATGCTAAAACACACTTGGGTTATTGAGTTTTGTTCATAAACTTTTTGAATCTTGACCTAAATTTGCTATGAATTTGCTACTGAGGTATATATGGACAGAGTACAAACATTGGGAAGTGGTGCCGTGGATCCTGCCATGGATCCCATGGCTGTTTACTGCCATGGTTTTTCTTAGCCACTTAGGAGCTGGAGAAAAAAATAAATTTGATATTTAGTGCCTACAATTGAAAAAAATCTCATGGGTGAGCTGAAAAAAACCCCAAAATTTTCCTGCTCTTCTGCTACATCTGAAGGTCCCTCCCCCTTTCATAGCTCATTAGGGTTTCTAGTGGATTGTTTGCTGTTTCCCAGATTCCAAGAGAGCAAGTGAGGCAAAGTACAGGTGTGCCAAGTCTGTGTGTTGTGAAGATGTTTCTCATTTTCTTTTGAGGGCATGTGTCCATGGATTTGGTTTGGGGTTTTTTGGGCAAGTAATAGTAACCAGCAGGCATAAAAGCAGCCATCTACAGAGCTGCTCCTGTCACCTCACATGCTTCAGGTATTCTCACCTCATCTCCTGGGACTTGAGTACAAGGGAGGGGTTTGACCTCTTCATCAAGCTCTCATAGATTTGCCTTTCCAAATAACTAAAGAGAGATGTTAGCTCAAAGTCTCTCACTGAGGAAATTGAGATCATAAGGCATGTTTGAACTCTGCATTCCCAGATATATTGATCCTGAGGGATGTTCAGGGTGAGCTTCCTGGCACGTGGTACTGAAAAGAAACCGCAGGAAAGATCGAAGACCTCATACTGGGTTTCTTCGTGCACTGGAGGAAAGTAAGCAGCACAAAGAACTTTTTGGAGGAATAAATTTAATTTGCTGCCAATAACAAAGCAGTAGAATAGCAAGAAATAAAACCAAGACTAAACATGCATTTCCACCACTCCCTCTTCTTGCCAGGTTCAGCTTCAGTCCTGACTCAGCAGGCAGCGCAGCAGGATGAGGAATGGGTGTTGTGGTCTTCTCACAACATTTGGTCTCAGTTGTTCCTTTCTCTTCATGATGTTCCTTTCTCTCCATTCTGTTCCTCTGTTTCAGAGTGAGGTCCCTCACACAGGACACAGTCCTCATGGCTGAAGACCATTGATGGAACCTTAAGGTGCAAAAAAGTCCATGGAATCTCCTGAAATACATGTGAGTCTTGAGGGAACTGGTCAAGGAAATGGCTAAGCCTCTGTCCATCATATTTGAGAAGACATGTCAGCCTGATGAAGGTCCCATTGACTGAAAAGGGGAAATATCCTATTAGTGCTGTGAGGGAGACATTGCAGAGTGCACTCATTTTTTATAGATGCCATCAGATTTAAGTCAGGCAGAGATGTAATGAATATTTTAAATACAGGAGAAGCTTACCAGAAAATTCAGCCAAGAGATGCAGGGCCAAAAGAACCAGATTGAGATGATTCAGTTCTCATAGCAATATGTTTATTTTTGGAGATAAGTAAGCTGTCACTTAAGCTTTGGTTAGAAACATTCACTTTGTTTGATAAACAAGTCATCATTCTTAGCCAAAAAAGCTCAAAAATACTTCTCTATGAAAACTAGAGATTTCTGTAAAAAATTCAGATACTTTACGAAAAGCAGTTTCTTGTTGGTAAGACACCTATTTTGACTGAATTTTTATTTGGAAAAAAGAATAGGATAAAGTCCATTGTTGACTTTGAGCCTGAACACAAAAGGTGAAAAACCTGAACATCAGGAAAGCCAAAAAAAGGGAAAAATGTTGCAGAGGATGATGAAGGAAACTGAATGGAAGTAGGAAGGGTATGTCAGGTTGAGAAAGAAAGAGCTCTCCTTTCTTCTGTATTTTGTCTCATTCTGACTTATATTTCACTTTTAAAATAGAAGATCTGAGCTGTATCTTCCTTGTGGCACGTATGATATTAAATAAAAATTCAGCTCAATTTAGAAGAAAACTAGTCAAACTTTGCCATGGGAATGTTTTTCCTATTTAAGTCTCCTGTTGGTTACATGTATTCCTGGAGGAAGTTGGTTGCACATTGTAAGTGCAAGCAAATTGCAAACAGCCTGAGCAATCAGTGTGGCGAGTACAGGGTAAAAAAAAAAAAAAAGTCTTTGGACATAGATAAGGGAAGCAAACTTGTTCTCATGAGCAATTATCCTGCTGATCAATTTCCTCTAGACAAAGAAGCCTTATTTGGGAATCATATTTATGTCCAGATTGGTTTGTTTGTTTGTTTGTTTTGTCAGGAAAGGTTCATCTGTTCCTTACAGCTTTATAGGTAGTGTAAGGCAACACATTTTTTTCAGACTACATTGCTTCCCTGGGTGAAGAGACAGTTTGTAATTTTTATGGTTGCTTGTGTCTTCCTATTTGATATCTATGCTAAGTTGTTCAAAGCAAATTATATTTGCAGTGTTTTTTGTTTTCCATAGGAGTTGCCACCTGCTAATAAATCTTGCCTAAGGACTTGTAATCAGTCAGAACTTGGTCTAACTATGACACTTCAAGGTGTGCAGTTTCCAAGAGCTCAGAAGAAGATCTGTGGTCTGTCCCATACATATGTGTGTGTATACATATATAGACACATAGTTTTTCCTTTTTTTTTTTTTTAATATGTCTGGTAACCTCCATTGAATGAACTTGTGGTTGGAGAGGCTTGCTGAAATGGAAACTCGCATACATAAGAGCTGCTTCCTGGTGGAGCAACCTGCCCATGCTGGATACTGCTCTTGAATGAATAGTGAGAACAGTTCAAGAAGCACAATGAACTCTTCCCTTCACCATTAGCTTTCCTGAGCTGTAAAAGTTCTCTGAGATCACTGCATTTTACGTGATTGCCAGTGCAGTGCACAAGCTAAGCATACACTGTGATATATTTACTGCAAAGATATGATCAGAAGAGTGGACCTTGGACCCAGATCTGAACAGGGCTTTTAAAGGAATTGAGAAATGAAGAATTGCAATTGACATCTGTCATTTGGGTTATTTTTCCTGGGCTGCTAACGAGATGTAAGGCAGTCAGAGTGCAGAATGGCAACAGACATCTTGGAGGTAATACTTGTTCTTTTCCCTAGAAGATGACATTTCTATTATCTAGGCCACCAAAAGATGTGACAGTTCATTTGGAGAACTTCCTCCCAGGCAGAACTTCCAAGCAGTATTTAAAACTAAAAATACAGATGTATCTGTTTTTAATAAATGCTCTTTTCTCTCTCAAGCTGTAATGTTTCATTAATTATTGAGAAATAATTTTATTCCCCCATTTTCATGCAAGAAACACCAGTAAGTAGATGAAGTCTTTGAGAAAGGTATAACAGTGAAAATTGGATGAGGTTTTTATATGCTTTCCAGGTTATGAGAAACACCCACATTCAAACTGGGAAGCCAACCTCAGCCACACTGAAGGCTACAGATTTTAAAGGGTTCATGTCCGTTTATTGTAGAAGAGGAAATTCCATCAAAGTGGGATTTGGCATATTTTTTATTGATGAGTCAGCAAAAGAAACTCCAGCCAAGAACTACAAATGGGAAAATGGAAAGGTACATGATTAATGAAGTGTCCTGACTTTGATGAAGCAGAGGGAGCTATCTCCCAACAGAGGGGCTCTCTCACACACCGCCTCTGACACCACAGCAATATTGCTATGCTCCTTGAGCTTCCCAGGAGCTGGGGGTTGATTTCAAAGCATGTCACATCAACACAAAACCTGAAATTCAGAAGGCCAGAGACCAGAGTGCTGGGACTGGATTAAGACACTTTCCCCTCCTGCTACTGCTTTCTGGGAGGAGAGGTGTCCCAAGCTGTCTATACACCTATGGCTGTGGCCTTCCAAAGGGTCCTGAAACATCCTTAAGGCTGATGATTTCTTGTAGTGAGAGGGCAGGCAGCTATAACATACCTTCATAGTTTAATGAAAAATCTTATTCTGGCTTTCTTCAGGTGCCTCATTTTGCTCTTAATTTACTGTTGAGGGTGAAGGACATAGCAGTGTATTTTTTTTATTATTTATGAATTTATTTATTTATTTATTTATCATTCTGGCAAGCAGGCTGTGGTTATCCGGAATACATTTCCCCCTATGACAGCCACTTTTAATTTATTTGAGTGAGTGGTCTCTCCTTTCTGACACTTTTGCTGTTTGAAAAATATGATGCTGTGTGATTGAGGAGGCAATGTAATTAGCCATGGTACAGCCAGGATCACCAGATTTTTTTTTTTTTTAGCTTTACACAAATGCAATTTTTCCATTTTTGGACCTATGAATCTCTCTATTCATGTGCTAAGTCTAATGTTTTGCCTTATTTTGTTGTTTTGTTGTGTTTGTTTTTTTTTTTTTTTTAACAAAGCTCAGGATTGCTAAATACTGCAATGTCACAAAAATATTTTTTCATATATTTCTGTAGTATAACAGCCTACTTTGTGTTACAGGACAGGAAAAAACCCTAATTTTTAAGCATTCTATTTTAGAAAGTTTGACCAATGAAGTTTGACAGAAAAGACATTCTATTGAGTGCTTTACAGCTGGAAGAGTAAGAGAGACAGAATTCCTGTGCTGCAAACACAAGTTTGTAGGTGGATAAGTGTAGGGGTGTAATCACCTTTACCCTCAAAACCCCCTGACTGGATGTCTCACACTTCTTTCAACACTGTTCTTGTCCTGACAGAAAGGTTCCTCCAGCTACTGCTCAGAAACTCGCCTCTGCCAGGGGGATGAACAAGTGCACTTTGTGATGAATGCATAATAAAAGCAAGAAACTTATTAGGACAAAAACATTTTAGGGTCTGATTAATCTAGGTAATGATTGAAGTAAGGGGAGGATGTTGAAGGGGACTAATCCATTTCCATGAATATGCAAGACAATATTGCTGAAGTTGATGAAGACGGCTTTATAAGTAAAGGCATCAGGATTCAGAACACCTTTTGTGAATAATTAGGCAGAGAAAATTATTACTGCCCATTAAAAAATTACTTTTCACCCAAAATGAAAATTCTGATTAGTGCACCTCAGAGTGACTAGCTTCTAGAATTATAAAATTAATGAATATATGAAATATTTAATTTCATACATAAATATCTGTTAATAGAAATTAATTACTGCATGCAATAAAAGTCATTTATTGCACATTAAATATGAGATGAAATAAAAATGTGAGAATTTTCATTGCTTATGTGTAAGTGATTTGGTTATCTGTTGAATATTTTTGTTACTGTATAAACAACATAGATCAAACTCAGTGATAAGATAAGCTCTCTCTATATTTTCAGTGTCTCTCAAACGGTAATAAAAGAAGTCCTTGTTCATGGAGAGGATCACCTGTCAGTGCAATTGAGCTCAGATATCATAGGGAGTGCAAGAAGTTAATGAAATGAAATGTATGCTTGAGAGTCTACGGAACTGCAACCTGTGCTTCCATCATAATGAATTTTCAGGCAATTGGACTATGAGAATAAGTACATCTGCAGCTTTTGCAGCTGTTCCAGATAAACAGCGCTCTCATATGTTGATTTTTGATGCACTGATCCTCTGATCTGGCAAACACATATTTGATATGCCATGATTTAAGTTGAGCTTATCTTTCAGCCAACTCCTGTCACTTGCACTGGATTTACTGGCTTCATTATTATGCATCACCTCATCTCCCAGTCTTCCTCCACTGTGTGAAAACTTCCTCTGTCTCCATGCAGGCAGGCCATTCACTGTCCTAACCTTGTCAAGCTGCAGCTTCTGCTGATAGTTGTTTTCTCCTCCTGGTCTGAGCTTCTGGTGCACATGCTTGACAGCAGAGCACAGCAAACTATAAAAGCCCTAGACTCAGAATAAACATTATTTAACAGCAATCCAAGCATCAGTGTGTTATTGATATTCTTCTCATAGCAAAGACAAAACACAGCACTATACCAACTACTAGGAAAAATACTAAGAAAACCAACTCCATTCTGGCTGAAAAGGTATCTAGATGAAAGTTCCCAGCTTGCAGCCTGAGACTTCAGCAAATCCACCTAGTTGTGGTAATCAATTAAAGCAAATAGCATATTAAATCACATGGTATTATAACTCTGTGCGACTCATTCTATTTAAAACAGACTTATTTAAGCTGAACAACGGATGTCTCTCAACAGTAGATGGAAATGTGCTGGAATAAGGTATATTCTTTTAAATACATTAAACCAGGTGGTGCTAGCTAATGTGTCCAGTGAAAAGCTGAGAGGCATTGGTAGGAATGGCATGTCCAGCTGTATTTAATTAGCCATGTTATCTGGAATTCATCTGCACTACTTTCATTCTTTTATTGTGTTTAACAAAACAATTGGAGGTGAAAACAGATACAGTGGTCCAACAAAATTTGCTGCCTGAAGCTACTTGGCATGCAAGGAAATAGCTAGTTTTCAGGAGAAACAGGATTACAGAATGTCTGAGTGCTAAGGGAAAATGGACATACTGGGAGGGTCCATCCTCTTCTGAAGTAGACAATGAAGAAAGGTTTTAAATGCTGTCAGTCAATAACAATGTAAGTGATAAGAAAGGATGATTGGGGTGGGTGGCAAAAATTGGTAACTTAACAGCTACTTTTAAGCTTGAGGGTAAAAACTATTTAAATTGTAGAGGGTACTTTTCCAATGCTCTGTTGCCCAAGGCCTTGGAGGTCTCCTTTATAATGAAATCCAAAAAAAGAAACAGTTTCTGGGTGTCGTTTTTCTTAAGCAACCTAAAAACCACGGCCGATTTGGATGGATATTTGAGTTATTTTCCAGGTTCATCATTAGCCTCTGCAATCTAGAATAGATAAATTATTTTTCTTATTGGCTGGTGGAAATCATATCCTGATACTTAATTAAAGTCTCTCTGAAAATGTCCTAACACACTTCCAGTCACTGTCTTCAGAGGACAGCTTTGGCTGTACTTATGAGCTGCCATTTGAGCTGTTGCATGAAGTCCTTGTTTGAGTGAGAGACGCTTTGAGTGAGAGATCAAGTATCACAGGATGTAATCACCTCTGTTAAAATTATGCTATACAATTGAAAGCTGTTGAAAGGAGCAAAAACACCCTGAGAAGCACCAGAAAGCTATTTGCAAGTTCGAGACATGAAGCAAATGAGACCAAATCCTCATTTTTCCAAATTTTGGTTGTGTTCTGTGGTAATGCCACGTTCAAAGGCAACTTGAACAAGTCATTTAAGCAAACTTTTTGACATGATCTCACTATAAAACCTCAGCTGTGAGGTTTTTATCCCTAAGAATGGTTGATTATTATCCCGATATATAACTTCAGAGTGTTACATCTTACAAATAAGCTGTCATGGCAGAGAGTTGTTCTGTGTCCATAGTCTGCTTTGCTGAGGCTAAGAAACTCAGAACACTTGCATGGCAGATTTTCCCATAGGAAGTAGCTTGCAGTGATTCTCAGACACACTTAAAGCAATTAATGCTTGAGATGGGTGGTCATACTGGAAGTCCTGTAAATATTGCTTTCCAAATTTCTTTGCCTCCTCAGAGCACCACTGAGCCTCAAACCATAGACAAGTTCTGTGGTTAATTTTCAAGGAAAAGTTTTCCCACTGTCTCTGAGTACAGTTCATGAATTGCTAGTCTGAATCCTTAATGCAGTGAAGGGACAATATGTACTGATTATTGCCTCCTGACAGGGATGGGGAGATTTGGGGGTTTGCCTTGGGATAGTAACAAATTTGGGTGCCAGGTAACAAGAGAATCTGGTGGGAGGTGCACTTGTGGAACTGGAGCCAGAGACAGCTGATATATTTTGCTTGAAGGTGATTAGGGACTTATTAACCCACACATACTGTGGTGTTCATTGAGGCTGGCAGCAAATGTTGCATGTATTTAAAGATTGTTTTTCTGGGAATGGCCAGGTACTGTATGGCAGAGAATGTTAAACTGACTCCTTGGAAGCATTTAAACCATGTATGGTTTGATTGCAGTAATTGTCCATTCTAGCTACCCTGCAGAATTGTCCCCCAATTCTTTCAAGAGGTGACTCTTTACAGGCAGTGGTGATATAAGGCCTGTTTTCCCATACTGATAAAATGGAAATGAAACCTGTTTCCCCTCTGCAGAAGTATCATGGTTTCCTGAAACAAATGCTATCAAAATTTTCAATTAAATGTCACATTGCTACAAATGGTGGAAAGGTATATTGAGGCAATCAAGAAATTTGTGCTGTGTTATTAAAAAAAAATAGCCTACAATATAGTGCAAACTTCTTATTAGTCTATGCAAATTCATTGTGAGCAGTGATTTTACAGCATATTATTTCAGGTTCTAAAGTAAACGTTACACTGAAACTTAAGGATTTGTTATAACCAATGTGAGGAAGAGGATTTGATTAAACCTGTGAAGTGAAGTGAGATAGGAAATGGCTTTCCCACCTGAAGTGAGTGTCTGCAGGAGGGAACCAGCAACTGCCAAAGCACTGTGAAAGATCTCTCCCTGGAGTGCCAGAAGCTCAGGGATTAGCATGGTTACCCACTTGCTTTGTTGGAGACTCGATTTGACAGGGCTGTCAGGTGGAAAAAGACCAGAGATGGCAGAAGCTAGCTTTCAAACCTCGGTTTTTCCTCTTTTTTCCTCTTTTTTTCCTCTTTTTTTTTTTTTTTTTTTTTTTTTTCGTTTGTTTGCTTGTTTTATTTTTTCAAGGGGTGAAACACCAAGCAACCTTATATCCTCTTTTCCTCCTTTGGAGTCCATCCATAATTCTGTCCTGTTCAAGTGAACTAATAGCTTTAGGGAGGGGATTTTTTTTAAACTGCTTTTACTAAAGAACTCACAATCAGCAGCTGTGTTATAAACCTATTTGTTAAATCATGACATTGAGTGAATCAAGAACCCACTGACAGGGTCAATGAGTGTGGATATGGCCATGCTGATCTTCCTGATTATACAATGCAACCATGACCACTGTGCAGGGAGGATAACTGGTGTCTGGCCTTAAAATCTGAGGGATTTTAATAACAAAGTTGTTCTTAGAGGATTAAGTAATTGAGAGAAGAATGATAGAGCTTTTGCTGTCAAAGGACTCAACATAGATCTGCCTGTTTAACTGCTTTAGGAAGTGTGCAGACATACAAAACTAGAAATCCATGTGGTTTCAGGTTGTTCAATTCAGTGGATACTGGTTTGGGACTTAGGATTTGAATTGAGACACTGAGAGGACTCAAAAGGACTGGTAAATGCAGCACGGATCCCCAGTACAGTAAGTGTCACTGGGATGATGCAAGTTTTTGAAAAGAGGTTGTTTTATAGGAGATACCATTGCTGACATGTAAGAATAACTGCAAAAGGCACAGAAGAAGAAACAAAGTTCTGACTACTCATATTGAACGTGGAAATGCAAACTCACTGACCTTCTGGTGATGGATTTAATCCCTTTCTTTGCCCTCAGGTTTGTCTACTTTCATCTGGGATGACTTTCAGAGCAGGACAGATAAAAGGACTTTCCCAACAGTATTGGAAAGGTTTACACTTGCACAGTGGTTTGTATTACAGGGATAAAGCTATGCATACCATTATGGTTTCATGTCAGCTAAAAGTCCTCTGATCTAATGCCATTCTTTTCTCTGAATCTGGAAATTATGATCTTTGTCATGTCTTGTTAGAGAGCATGAAATTGTATTTGCAGATACTTATGCACAGTATAATAGCACTCTGTTAGTAAAATGTAATGCAATACAGATTCCCTCTCACACCCTCCCTTTACTGTGAAATGGACTCAGCAAAGTTTCAAGAGCAAAAAAGGATCTCAGGCCATTTCACTTTCAATTGTCTGCTTCTTAAACTTGGAAAACAACAGCCATGTATGATTTTATTAACTCCCTGTAGATATCATCTATGAGAGGCATTTCCTATATTCATGCCTAATCAAATCCAACATGGAAAATAAAACTCAGTGAGGGATGATTAAATTCACCTCTTTCTTGCAACCAGCTGCCCTGCAGTGTCTAGCACATCCCAAATGTAAGAATATCAACTACAAAAAATGAGAAGCACTGTGTAAATAGAATGAACCTGAGTAGGGGGAGGTTTAGGTTGGATATCAGGAAAATGATTTTCCAACCAAAGAGCTAAAAGACAAGCATTGTGCATTAATGGGTTTAGACCATACTTTTTGTGTCTACAGTGAGAGTGAAGAGAAATCCAAATTTTATTTCACTTTTATTTTCTGGGCCTGTTTGCAGTTGTTTGTCAGCTCTTCCTTTTTTGCAATCACATAGCACGAGTGGGGTGGCACTCACTTTCTTCCACCTCCCTGATTCAGGACTTCCTTCGCTGCAGGCTTTGGAGTCATGCTGGCAACTCAGGCTGTGTGTGCTGACACAGTCACAGTGCAGATAAATAGTACCATGCATTTCTAGATGTACACAGTAGCCACAATGACCTCATGCCTGAATTTGTCCTAGAATTTGCATATGAGATTCAACTAAAATTTAGAGATGGCTTTTGCTCTCTCTCTCTTCCTACTTCAAAGAGATGTGGCTCCATAAAGAATGAACAATGCTTTGAAGCAGCTTTTTGAATTCTCAAGTATGTTACACTTCTGAAGAAAAAGGAAGGACATGGAAAAAGATCACAGCAAAATAATACAATTTATCACAGAATCATCAACTTCATCAGAAACTTGCAAATCCTAATCTGGTAATTAAACATTTACTCCAAAATTAGCAAATAATGTTTCAAGATTGAACCCTTCAACATTCAGTCTGTGTCTGAATTGTTCAGAAATTCATTGTTCAATATTTAGGTCCCTTTCTTTGTAGTTTTTTGTTTTTCTTTTCTCCAAGAGGAAGATCTAAAGCATCCTTCTTTTTCAAAGGTAAAAATCTTCACACAATACATGGAAGGAATGGAAACTGAAGTCTTTTCCTCAATTGTTAAATGTGTAGAATTAATAAAAGATGAAGTATTTGCTCGCCTGAGCCTCATATAATTACTGCCTATGTTGTTTCCCTTATGACAGCTGCTTAGAGGATTAAAATTTGTTTTTATTAGAAATTGTGGCATTAGTTATCAATTATGTTAGGTGACAGTGGTTGGGTTGGAGTTCACTCTTTGGGTGGAGTTGCAATGAAATTCTAATTCATTATTCATGTCTGAGTTTCTGTTTGACTGCCACATATCAAAAGTGTCGTATTAAACACTGAAAGCAGTATGGGCATTGGAGTTTCTCCAGACTCTGGGTTGCCATGTCCCCCCAGTCTCTTGCAGACCAGGTACATTTTTTACTTACAGATGACATGTGATAATTTGTACAAGAAATTAAGACATTTGCTTTATGACTGTCTCAATTTCACATTCCCAGAATAACCTTGAAAAACAACCTGTATCTATCTTATTTATGTTGATTTAAATCAAGGCATGTGATATTAAAACAGCTGAAATCAGAATCTGGCCCTTGGCATGGTGAAAAATGTTATGGGTTTCTCATGAGTTTTGCAAATTGTTACAGAGACTGTCCTTCAGAACACAACCTGACCTTTTTCCTTGAGAAATGTTTATGCAGCATATGACTTATATACAAAATTATAGCTACAGAGAAATTGTGCACAGAGCTATTAATTTGGTTGAATGTCTAGTAGACAACAATAAATCTAGCTGACATTATGAGACCCTGATAATAGTCCTTGTTGATGGGTTGCAACAAAAAGGTTTACAGGCTTCTTCATTAGTAAAAAGTCAGTTAACAAATAAAGCTAAGTAAGCTTGATACTCAGTTCTGTTTGGCTCAGGTAGTGGTTTGTGCTGTGTGCTGCCCACTCTGTCTATTCATTAAAAGGGAATAGAAAACAGAGTTCAAAGCCCATTTTACAAGCCAGTGCTTATTGCTGTGGGAGTATGCATATATCTGTGAGCAAAACAACTTTCTCTGAAAGGGTCTGTTGACTCATTCCTTTCATCAGTGAGAATAGCAACTGTACACTTCATTTGCACAAGAAGTTTCACGTTTTAATCTTTGCTGAAAACACCTCGTTATACTTCTCTGTAGAATGGCTCTGGATGTTGATTGTGTCTTGTTGCCTCGAGGAATGAAGTTATTTTCCAAGATGGGGATAAACTTGTAGACAGATTTGCTCAGGACCTACACAATATGGAGAGATATTTGTGTAATAATTTCCATAGCTCGGACTTCTTATATTTGCTTCAGTTTTTCATTGCAGTTCTCTGTTTTGCTCAGCCAAAGCTGTGAAGAAGCTGGGGTATTAGAGGTATTACAGGAATTAATAATTTTTTTATCTTCCCTCCAGTCGTCCCCCCTTCACCCTTTTATCAATGCTTGTGCAATGATTTTTGTTAGTGCACATCCTGCAGAGAGGAAACTGCTGCTTTCACCAAGTAAAACTCTGCAGTACTTTGGTTTGTGAAAGCATCTGAAAGCCATCACCTGGTATCAGAACTTAACTCTTTCTGTTAGAGAGCTGTGAGGAAGCAAACCTTCTCATGCCTAGGAGTGCAAAAAGAACTAGAATTATCCCAGCAAATGGCTGTGGAGTCTGCATCCTTGGATAGAGTCCAAAGCCATCTGAACACTGTCCTGAGCAAATGGCTCTCTGTGGTCCTGCTTGAGCAGGGGGTTTGGACAAGACGACCTCCAGAGCTCTGTTCCAACCTTAATCATTTTGAGATGTTGTGATAACCTACTTTTGGGTCAGAGTGGAGAAGGTTTGGTGATCACTGATAGAATTACAGTTAGGAGAGACAGCAAGAAAATGTTGGATATATTTATATAAAATATATATTCATATATACAGGCTCAGCTAAATATATATATACTTATTTTCTTCTTTTTTTTATTCATAGCATCATAGAATCAACAATATCCCACATTGAGATAAATAAGTAAAATAGTTTAGCAGGGTATCTTAGCATGCTTCTGCGTTTATTTATCTGAAAGGTTATTTTGTCATTGATCTGAGTGATTTTACATGACCAAGTGCAACTTTGGAAGTTTGACACCTGAAAAGTTTTGGATTTACTTTTGGAGGTGTAGGTTCAAGAATTTTTGAAATGTTGCTTCTTCAAATTCATGTCCTTCGTTCAACTGACAAGAAGTTTTTAACCTAGTAATAACTACAAAGAGAGCAAAAAGTATTATAGGAAAGAAATCCCCAATATTCTTTTCTCTTCTTTGTGGACTACTAAAACAATAAGGGGACCATGCTCTCATTCCAGGATCTCTTTTGTTGTTGGCAACATTGTATACACAATTGGCTGGAAAATGAAGACTGCAGGAGTCAAAATGGATGATGTCACTGCAAAATGTTTGGTGGTTTGAAGTTTTGTCACATTTGGTTTTATTTTTCCAGAAAGGAAATGGACAGGTGCTCATGAAAGTAGTTGTTTGAGCTGCCATCTGAACTTGTGGGGAATAAAAGTTGGGCATTGGTTGCATCAGGTTTTAGTTTTCTGTCTAGAAAAATAAATTTAAAGATATTTACTGCTGTGGGGAAAGAAACATACCTAGGTCTTCCTCATTGCAGTTTATCATAATTCTGTGAAAAAGACAAAGTAATCACAATAAATCACAGATTGATATCTTTGAGTCTTCTTTGGGAGCAGTGACAGTCAAATGCCAAGCCTAGCCTAGATTGACACAGTATGCTGACTGGCAATGTCATGGAGTCTCATTGCATTTGTTGGGTTTGCTCTGATGGAAGTGAAGATACCTGAGACTAAAAATAAAACCATGGTTCTGCTGTAGCCTCCAGCCTTCTCAGTTCACTTCAGTGAGACACAGAATGTGAAGTTTTTAGCTGCAGAAGGTCAGACCAGGTCCCCCCTGTTACTCTCTCAGCATGATAACATGGCCTGGCATGCTGCCACAACATGAAGTAAGATGCCTGCCTTTTTCTGGCACAAGTCTTGTAAAAGCCTCATGAAGAGAATTTTCTGCATCCATCCCTCTCCATCTTTTATTCTTTGGAAACATCCTTTAGCAAAGCAATGGATTTTAAATGAAAACATCTGATTGGACTGTGGATGTATGATAATATACTTTATATGCATGTGTGTGAATGTATGAGCACATACATGTGAATTTATGTACTGTCATTTAAAGTAGCTTAATGTTTCCTGGTCTGCATTTTTCTCTGGTCTATCAACAGTGTGCTAAAGGCTGTAGAGTGATGCATATGTAAAGGTGGCCAAGCCCCTCCTTTCTTCTTTTTGCATCTTAGCATGAATTCCTTAGATAAGCTCTGAAATTAAAGGAGGTGTCTTGTCAATGGATTATTCTGTGCTTAGTTGAGGCCAGACTGCTCTGTTTACAAGTTAGGGGAAGTGTTATCAAAATAAGCCCAGGAAAAGAACGTTTCACTAAAGTGGCTTGGTTGGTTGAGTTTTTAGAGAAGATCTGGAGCTACAGGGAATTACTTAGGCCCTGCTAGAGATGGGTGTAGGGGCACAGCATCTGTTCCACCCTCACAGTCCCAGCATGCACACCCCCTCTGTGCCTTGTGTCTGCTGGGTTTTGTAATGCTCGAACCTGTCAAGGTGATCTGCTGCTCCTGCCCTTTGAGGAAGCTGAATATTTAACTCAACACTTCCACTGAACCTGACTACCAGCTCTGTGTCAGTGCAGGACACCTTTTTAATCAATCTGTTTTTCTCAGTGAGAAGCATTCCCTATTAAGTTTACAGGATGGCAAGAAAAACAGATTTATTACCAAAGTTAATGTCGTAATTTCTGTGGAGTAAAAGCACTATGGCTAATGCAATGATGAGGTATCACTAATAGCATTACTAATTATAACTGCTGCATATTTATAAATAGCTAAAGAATATCATTAAGTATATGAATCATGAAGAGGTAGCTTAATTGTGTCTTGTCTTGTTATCAGACAAAGACAGCTCTTTGACTAACACTTAAAAGTCCTTATCCATGAAAAACATCAGGATTTCATTATTTAGCTCAAACATTTCAGTACTGATGCAGTATTGATCCTGTGGTTCCTTCCTCTCCTTCCTCTGGTCCACAAATGTGAGCCTTCTTTTTACACATTAATGTACAGATTAGCTACTGTTTCACACAGACTCTGAAATCTTTCATGCCTCAACTCCCAGCAGTATCCTTTGCCTAATTTTGTTTCATTCACATGAGAGGCTGTGAATGTGGCTTGCAAACACCCTTCAAATGAGGGTCTTGATCTCAGTGGGATTTCAAAAAGAGGCACAGATGCAAATGTGATACCAAGACTGTAATTTGCCTGACTACTGTTAGAGGTTACTTTAAAATTTGCCCATGGGCTTTGGGATTTATTCAGTGTATATCCTGCATTGTTCATAAGCTCCTTGGAGCCAACAAGGAAGTAGATTGCATGATCATTTACACTGCAAGCACAAACAGAAATTTTAGATCTTTTCTGTGTACAGCAGGAACTATTTGGTGATAAACAGGGCCCAAAAAAAAAGTTTGGCTTAAGGTTGTATGTAAAAATCTGAATTTTTTAATGAATTTTGTTCCTTATTCTCTTTTTTTTTCTCTTTTTTTTTGCTTTCCCTCTTTTAAAATTCTTATTATCTTTAAATACACTTTTCAATGGCTTCTAGTCTTTGAATATCTGCTCTGAGATTAGGGTATGTCCTTATTATGATTAATCTTCATTAAAAAACCCCAAAAAGATATGTGAAGGACAGGCTGGGGCTGCAGTTACACATGCTGAAGTTACTGTGCATGCTGTTTCACAGTTAGAATGTATTTCTTGAAATGCACTTGTCTCATTAGGTCAACTGAGGCATTACCACCAAGACTGCAATTAAATCCAGTCACCATCCAAAACCTTGGTCAATACATTTTAGAATTATGAAGCAAAAGCTGCACTGCTGTCATGGAGGCTGAGCAGTCCTTTTAGATGGGACCCTTTGTTACAAAGACTTCTTCCACCTACCCCTGAGCAAGGCAGGGTGAAGATTCATGGTGATTTAAACAGGAGGCAGGAAAGGTGTCTCCTACAAATCAGCTTTACAGCTCCCTATTTATGAACTTCCAACCATGTCTTGCCCTTGTGGTAAACAGACTCTTAAAAGAATCTGATGTTGGCAAATAAATTACATGAAGACAGTACCTGATAGCATATCCCAGTCTGCTCTTTAAGCCTGGAAACACCACACTTTATGTCGTTTATTTGAAAATTCAGAATGTTTTAAGGTTCAGTGTCTTCTCTAGCTAAGTAATGATGCTTGTGATTCTCAGTATTAATTGGTGGTGACACCTTCTGTGATGTCACTGTCAGGAGTTGAAGATGGGAGAAAAGAAGAAAACCAGACAAGTTTCCTGTATAGACATTGAATTCCAGACACTGAGAGCTTTGAATAAAATGTGCCCTGTGGTCTGGGAAGAGAGAAAGGCTTCACACAACTAAATATTACTTGTGTATTTGCACTAATGCCTTTATTTTGAATGCATAAAGCATGAAGAAATGGAACTTAAATAATGTTCCAAAAAGCTTGTGCTAAATGATCACGTAGTATCTTTTTTCAAAGACTTAGTCTTTGAATGCAACCATTGTATCAAAGAAATGAGAATAATTATGTAACGCATAGATTCAATTCACAGTAACTTAATTGGTAAACGTCTTTAATACATACTGTGCCTGGTAAGAAGTGGAGCTGATAGATTTTTTGCTTTACTTGCTACAATATAGTTG
>JANRMJ010000088.1:15416321-15446031 GCA_025584955.1 Alethe diademata
ATTTCTAAGCTGTTAAATTTAAGTATCTGCAACCATTAGTCAGCTTGTATTTGGACTGTGTTATCAAAATTATTACTATAAAGAGAGAAGCATGTGGGAGGGTTTGTTATTACTGTCTTGTGAGTCTGTGTTGGGTTTTGTTTTCCTCAAACAAAAGTTAAAATTTATAGTGCTCCGACCTCTCCTCACTCATGCCTGCACCTCTCTCCATACTTGTGATTTCTGAGATATAGAATGGTTCTTCCACACATTTCCCTTCTTTGATTTTAGTATTAATTCTTCTAAGCTTTAAACATTTGTGTCAGTCTTTATGTTGACAACAGTGAAAATTGTATTTTTTCTGACTGATACATATATTTAATAATATTTTTCTTCCTGCAATATACATTATTAAAAAAAAACAAATTATCAAAAGTAAAGTGATTTCTTAAATTGTTTCCTGAAATGAAAATTGAAAAAACTGTTTAGATAGGCAAGAACATTTTATTTTGATCTTTGTGGAACAAAACTTTCTAATATTCTAGTCTGAAATAACTAATTTCAATAATTTATTGAGTTCATATTTATAAAACAGTATAAAGAACAGCCTAAAAATTGAAATTAAATAACTGAGAAACTTGGCTGAAGACATGGACACTACATGCTTTTAATGGAGAGACAAAAAACATGTTGCAGCATCAGGAGATTTCACCAAGAGCTTCATCACTCAAAAGCTAAAAGCTGATGGCTAATAATTAATTTAGCAGTGCAAAACAGTTCATTTTGTGCCTCACAATTAGTTGTCCATCTTCCATAAACATGTCAGTTTTAGGAACTAGAATGTTTTAAGCACTTTGATTGCTTCTGTGAGCTGGCAGTCTATGCCCAACAGGTGGTTTCAGAGAGACTGTCACAGAGCAATAAAATCACAGTTCCTTCAGCTGTTAATGAAACAGGAAAAATTCCAAAATATTTTACATACTCAGGTATATTATTACAACTATTGCTACAGTAAACAAGCATTGAGAAAAAAGCAACCTCCTTTACAGCATCTGAAGCTGAGAATTCTGAGAATTTGCTGTCTGCAAAATTGTTATTCTGTTCAGAACTGGCATGAAAATTTGATCACATTTCAAATAACCATATGAAGCTTAAAAAATGAGAAAGAAGAATTCTTGAAAAAAACAATGAAAGGAGGAAGAAAGGCTTATGGTCTGATGGACTACAAAATGCAAGCAACAACTGCCTGTGTTCAAGATGTTGGTCTGTGTCATGCTCTCTGTAGCCATGTCACCGGTCCTTCACAATGTTTCACTACAATGGAATACACCTTTTATTTTTTAATCAAGTTGAAAACACCAGAAAACTAGCAAAAACCATAGGAGCAGAAAGCTGTTTTACATTGTCATAGTAACAGAAATTTAACAGTAACCATATTTGCCAGAAATTTGTGAAACATTGCTCTGGGCAAATTTACATTGAACAAATTTCTGATTTCTTGTATAATTATTAAATAATACCATTCAAATCTAATGAATAATGCAATTCTCATTAATATTCACCAAGGACTTTAGTAATTCTCATCAGTCTGGACAGTTTGCTTTTTGGGGCAGAGAAGTAGGAAGTTATCTGAGATTTTTTTGATTGCTTTACCTTCTGGAATTCAGGAAAAGGGAAAATAATGAGAGCCTGTGTTATCATGGAAGCGTGTAGCAGAAGCTTAGACAATAGAGTACATAATTCATAACCACAGTCTATTATTTAGGATGAAATGTTCCTCTCTAGAACAAAGATAACAACAAACATGTTTAGCCATGAAAAAGTGAGACAGCCTGCATAAAGAGCCTCTTTGGTCCAATTCTCTACTATGAAAAAAATCAGAATAAAATTCTGGTCCAAAAAAATCCAGTGATTGTTTTGTTAAATAGGATTAAGACTGGGATTAGTGCTGAAACCTCAATTTCTGTCTATAACATAGAAAGGCAGTTCTGACCAAGTCAGGGATAACTAGCTGTTCCAGTCCTGCTGTTTACTGTCACTCTGTCACTCCCCTATCAGATCAGCTTTTCCACCTTTAGGGGCCTCTTCCTGTAGTGAGAACGTTTCATTTCCTCCTGCTAGCTGAATTCTAATTTCCAGATAGCAATTTGTGTAGGACAGACAAAGGTGTAAAACAAGATTCTGCCAAACAGAGGCACATCAAGCATTTTTATGCACATTTCTGGGTGCATCTCATGAACATAAGAAAACTCAAACACTTTCTTCCTCACAGATAAAAGTGCTGAGCCTTTCTGGGTTAAAAAAAAGGAGAAAGGGAAGTAAGTGAGCATTTGATTTAGCTGGTGCATGATCTGTCTGTAGAGGAGTTATGAAAAAAACATGGCCAGTTCCTTCCCACCAACTCATTAAACATGAGGCGAGATTGCAAAGGGCTGAATTTCTTGTCTCAGAGGTGGAGCTGAGTCAGGTGGCCATCCATGGGACATGTGCAAAAAAAAAAAAAAAAAAAAAAAAGTGTGGAAACCACACCTCAGTGTGGTTGATGTACACAGAGATGGGGTGCACTGGGCTATGGCAAATCCTGGGCCAGAGGCAAAAGAATCAGGAATAACAAGGAATGGTATTGGGCATAAGTGAAAAGGCTGTTGTCTTCACCTGCTTTCCTGGGTGTAAGTTTATCCCCAGATATTAAAAAAAAATAAATTAAAGTGCTTTCCATACCTACCCATGATGGTGGGAATAGCTGGACATAAAGCATTTTCCAAAGAAATCTCTGAATCTCTTAGACACTGTAAAAATATTTTTGTTTCTTATCTGCAGCATATATTAATTTTCCTTGTTTACATTTCTTTTATAGAAAATCAATGGGCCTCAGCAAATTACAAACATTGTAGCAGCTTCCCTTTAAGCTTGCAATATATTTCTTAATCATCCTTTCTATTAATAATCCTTGTACACATACAGTTATTCAATATTTAAAACTAAAACTGTAAATGCAATATAGTGCCTTACTTCAGCTTACAACTTGTACGAAACCAAAACTTTTTTTAAAAAAAAACCATTCAGCTCTTTCAGGATCCATTAAAAAGTACCATTTATGGAAGACAATCATTTTAGGCTTTATTATGGCCTAAATATTATCTTTCTTTACACGAAACTTTGGAAGAGCAAACCTGTAAAAATAACTCTCTTTTGTTTTCCTCTTCTGTTCTTCAGCATTTATGAATGGAAGAAAGATACTCCCTTTATGATAACAGAAAAAACCCCAAAACTTAAAACCAAAAACAAAACTTTATCACCATTTTTGCTAGCTAAACACATCTACTTCATGTCTTTTAAGTAGAGAAAAGATGGAGAAAGATGGTTTCTTTTCTTTAGGAGCTAGAAAGGAGGAAAAGCTAGTTAGCTCTTCCCTGATTTTCAAGAGGTTGTTATCTTCATAGAACTGCTATCCAAGTTTTGCCCTAGCAACCAGATGCTTATGAATCTGTACATCAAAACTCCCTCCAAAAGACTTCTGCTTTAGTTATGGATAATTTTAGACTCTGACCTTTGAAGATTTTGAAACAAATCATCACCCAGTGTCTAAGAGGGGCACTTTAAGAGAAGAGCTCTTTATCCAGAAGGGTACATCTCCTTTTTCTCTTTATCCTAGCAAATCACTACATGTCCCCATCCCTGACATTTAATTGCAGCTAAAGCAGGTGGAGAAGGGGTGTGTGTGGGGAGGCAGGAGGTGTTTCCATTGCAATAAATGGCTATGCTTCTTTTTCTACACTTAGTACTGTGAAAAACAAGGAAGCCTAATTGCCTCTGAAAGGAGTGCTTAAAGTTATTTTTAAGCTAAATTTAAATATATTTGTTGAAATGTGTCACTCTGATGATCTGATTCCCACTTCAAATTTCACACAGGTAGGACATTTTTTTTTTCATGCTCTGTTACAATTTTAAAGGGAAAGAAAAGAGTTTTAAGCATTTAGATGCTCCTGCTATATTTGAAGAATATATTTTTGTGGCAGATAGATATAACCTGTGTCCCAGCCCTGACTGAACCTAGCCTTCCAAAATCCAGAACTAGATATAATTACATAAGATCTTCTCATATGTGTGAATCACAGTACAAATGGGTTAAATCTAAATAGGCTGACATCCCTAAGATATAACATGTGTCACTGGCCTTGTGACATCTGTGATAATTAGTAGCCAGAAGCTCACTTATTTTGCTCTCCCAGTCCTCATCTGATAGTGTTGGATTTTTACTACTTTAAGAGAAAGAATTGAGAAATGGTGAAATATACAGGGCGACAAAAACTGTAACTCTATTATCACAGAATGATCCAGGATGGAAGGAACATCTGGTCCAACATCTCTGCTTAAGTAGGGCCAGTTGGCCAGGATTGTGTCCAGATACCTCTTGAATATAATGGAGGATGATTTCACAGCCTCTCTGGTCAACCTGTGCCTGGTCTTGGTCACACTCACAGTAAAAACGTATTTCCTAGTACTCAGGAAAACTTTTTCTGGATGAAAAGAACTTTTTTCATCACACTGCTCCCTAAGATCCATGCCAGAAGAAATCTTGTTCCTTAAAAATAATTTTTTGGGGAAGCTGGAGCACATCCTTTTTCCAAGACATTAACTTGAGGTTGCAACAACTTCTGCAAGCCAGCCTCTACGGTCATGTAAATCTGCCCAGTGCTTTTGATGTCAGGAGAACAAAAGTGGCTCATGACAAATTTTTATTGCTGGTATCCACATGACTGATGTCCAAATCCACTTGGAAAAAAAAAAAAAGGGACAAAGAGCACAGCAGAGAGTGAGGATATTCAGCTCTGCTGGCTTCATGTTTGCATGCTGACAGCCTCAGGCACTAGAAGAGTGTAAACTGTGCTGACATGGGGGAAGGTGCTTCTAGTGATTGTTTCAAACTCATTGGCATTTCAGAGCTACCTTTTCTGGCTTGACAGGTACAGCTGAAGGAAACAATACTTTTGGTGTTGATAATTTTTCAAAACCAAACTGTTTAGCCACAGTGACAAGATTTGTGGCACCTCATCTCTTTATGCCTCACTTCAAAATATACTCTTTGCATATGAATATTCCCAGTTACCATCTTCCTTCTTTCTCTCCAGACATTTGGTTCTAACCTTAACTCTATTCTTGTCAGTGGATTACATAACACCTGAAAGTATGCTTTATTCCTCAAAGAATACAGCCAGGTAGGGAGTAAAGTGAAATTCCTGTTTTCCAGCTTAACCTGACCCATGGCAGCAAACTGCAGAAACAAGCACTTCTGATAGGGTGACTTTTGTTTAGTTTCCAGCTAAGCCACACAGACAGTAAAGCATTCCCCTAAAATACCATGTGCATGTGAGGATCAGTGTGTGGGTGCATTTTCCCTTGTCCACTCTTGCTGAGCTAGTCATTTGTTGAAGATGGATATAAGATACAGCATGCCCCATGAAAAATAAGATGAAAATATTTTCCAGCAGAGAAACCTTATTCCAGGGTAAGTTTTTCGAGGAGTCTTTATTAGGTCCCAGTGTTCACAGTGAAGTTATGGCAGAACTAGCCTGACTTTATTAATCATCACTTCACAGTGGATTGCTTCAGTTTTGTACCTGAGATAGCAGCTTAAAAGAACATCTGAATGGTGGTATGCATAAACATTCCAAAGGGTAATTCCATATCATTCCCATCAATTTATGCCTCCTCTAATGAACATCCAGAACAAAAAAACCTCTTATATTCTCCATCTCTTGACTTTCTAGCATCCACACACTCTACAAAGTATAGTGTTAGCAAATCACCTATTTGTCCTCATATTAAAAAAAAAAAAAAAAAACTTAATAATTTCTTTCTGTTTTTTTGAGCTCAGGGTGCATTTAGACTAAGCTTTAAAAGATTTCGATTATGCTAGATTTAAAAAACAAATAAAAATAAATAACATTTGCAAGAAATCACCTGATACCCAGGTTCTGGGCTTTAAGGTGGTGTGGTAGGGAGAAAAAACCCTTTTTGCTTGAAACAAATCCAAATTGCCCAAACCTCTTAAGATGCATCACTAGGTCAGGAAAAGAAGAGATTCTCTCATTTGCAAGAGACTATCCACAAACACAGAAATTTAAACCACAAAGCATAATTTGCTTTTTTGTTTGTTTGTTTGTTTGTTTGTTTTTTAATTTGGCCACCAAACAAGAAATAAAATCAAGAAGAAAAAAATCCACTGTGCACTGAGCTCCTGTCTCCATTTCTGAGCTTCCAGCTTCTCTTCATGGCCCCAATGCATTTACCACAGCATCCTGTCTCCTGCATGGGCTGGAGGTCAGCTGCAGTTTGTGAATGGTATATGGGTTTGTCTTTTTCCCCAAGGTCAAGAATAAGAGGTAGTTTCAAAGGCAGGTTTACAATGCTATTGTCCTTTGTGAAAAGCAGAGCCATTTAGTCTCCCTAATAGTGACTCTAATTAAGGATGCAAATATTCAATTAATTTGGAAAATGCAATGGGCTTCACAACTGAGTGAAATAATATGAATGAAGTAATTGGCCTGGGACCACAATTTATCTTTATACTCTCTCCATTTCACAAAGGCATTACTTTGCTAAGAGTTATGTTTTATTCACACACTTGAGTACCAAAGCCCTGGGGATGTGGGATATTTAATTACATCACAGCGGCACACACAATAGTTACAACTCACAGGACACCTTTTCTGTATTTCCAACCCTGTTAGCACACAACCCCCTGCTTTGCTGTCCTGGGAAAGAGGTATATGGAAGGAAATGGCTTTGAGGAGTGTGTATTTATGAAGTGCTTAGGAGCTTGTATCTCAAAACAATCTTTTTGCCTGAGCAAGACTGGTAAATGATCATTACTCTGAAAATCCTTTGTTGTAAAGAAATCCCACAATGTGCCATGATGGAGAGAAGCAAACCAAGGAGAAACATTTTAATGGTGAGAAGATGCACAGCACCATGCAACAGGCCCAGACCTATTGGCTGGGAGTGAGGAGATCTTAATTTGTGCTCTATTATGTTGTATGAGCTGTTGGATGGATCTCCTATATATCTTGCAACTCTGCAGTCCCTTGGTGATTGTTGGAGCAATTCTCTTTCCCTCCCTAGCTCGTTGATACTAATGACAGGCTTTCTACTCATCATTTGGGTATTGCTCAGGGGTCATAGTGGAGACAATGCATTCCAGGTGTAACACAAAAAGCCACCTGGCAGAACAGCTCCTTCAACTCACCCCTACTCTGCCCACTACCACAGAGAAAGGCCTTGCAAATTCTTCTCTCTCATGGGAAAGGATTTTTGTGTGGGACTAGCATTTTAGAAGGGTTTTTTTCCAAAAAACATACAGGCATTTTCAACTGGAATAACCTCTCAGAGTACCCCATCTCACTGCTCACTGGTGCGAGTTAAATGGAATGTCTTGTCTCACAGCAGCTGCTCAGGTGAGGTGGTGTCTTTTTCCAAACAGAAAGAGGAAATATCTTGGGAGGCCTCAGTCAGAGATATGTTCTGTCTGTCTGAAGCATAAAGCCAAAAATCTGGCTATAATACCCAGGAACATGCACATTCAAATGATTGGTGATTGCTAAATATCAAGTTCCAGAGCATCTATCACTACCTTAATGTCCTTTCACCTCCAGCGAACTGCGAAGTCTTCATAAATGATAATGCTGTGTGAACTCTGTCAGGTGATGCATCCTCTCATTTTCTCTTAACAAGAAGGCACAGGTTCAGTATTCCAGACTCAGCAGCAGAAATGAGAGGCTGGACATGAGTCATCAGGGTATGCTCCCAGCCCAGAGAGCCAAAGGTGCCAGAGCATCCAGAGCAGTGTGGGCAGCAGGGCAGGGAGGGGATTCTGCCCCTCTGCTCTGCTCTGGTGAGAGCCCACCTGGAACCCTGCATCAGCTCTGGGAATCCAGCACAGAAAGGACAGGGATCCATTTGGCACAGTCCAGAGGAGGGACACCAGGATGATCATAGGGATGGAGCACCTCTCCTATGAGGAAAGGCTGAGAGATTTGGGATTGCTCAGCCTGGGAAAGAGACCTGACCTGATTGCAGCCTTCCAGTACCTGAAAGGACCTGATAAGAAAGATGGATTTTTGTGTGTAGATATTTTCTTTGTTTGTTTTTCTCAAAATTGTCTTAGCTGCATAACTAAATTAAACTTTGATAAAACCTGTCATAGGATTAGGGTTCCACTCTGTGACCTTCTCAGAGTAGCACCCTCTTATTTTATGTCTTAAGGCTAACCTAGGCATTAAAATACTTATGCTGTGTTTCCTTATATTTTTTCCAACATGTTTTTCATAACTTCTCTTGCCCCCTGAAAATCCCTAGCCAAATTGTAGCCAGATGCTCAGCACTCTTGAAGAAATACTGCAACAGCAAAGAAATGTGTGCTTAAAAAAAGCTGAGGCAAAATCTATTTCAATAATAAAGCATACTTAATTTTTGAGTTCCTGAGATATTATTAAAAGAATGAGCAGAACAAATAGGCAAGGAAACATGAAAAATATGTTGGCAGAGTTCTAGCAAGCATTCAGCAGGAAATTTGAAGTTAAACTGATGTTCACATCATGCCTTTTGTAATGGCATCCATTAAGGATTCCCTGGGCAGGAGTTCACTTCCTCCTGAAAGCTAAAGATTACTATAATCTTAATTTAATATGTGCTCTCTCTGGCTGTAATGTCTATTTAGAATGCAAAAAGTCTTACATAGT
The DNA here is from genome assembly GCA_025584955.1 of Alethe diademata. NCBI lineage: Eukaryota > Metazoa > Chordata > Aves > Passeriformes > Muscicapidae > Alethe > Alethe diademata. The sequence continues at coordinate 15,425,042 of JANRMJ010000088.1, forward strand.
TGCTGTCCTTTTTATTTAGCATTTCATCAAATGATTGAACAAATAATAAAAAAAGGAGTTCTTAAGCAACATTAGGCTTGCAATATCAGGCTGTTAGAAGGCAAAAGCATCAGAATTTATTTTACCCCCATTATGTGCTGGAGGATAATGACAATGCCCAGGTTAATTTGACTGCTTTCCCTCAGAAAGCCTCTCCAGCTCCTGCAGAGACAGAATCACCTCAGGAAGGGGCAGGACTGAGAGAAACTTTTGTTTTGGGTCAATTGGAACTGCATTTCAGGTAACACTTCTCTCTTCATTTACCAGAGAGGCAGCCTAAGACAACTGCCCAGCTGCCTTAGCCAGCTGAGGTAATTCCTTGACATAAGGCCACATGAATACTCTCCATATCTGAAGCAGTGGAATACAGCTGCAGAGTACACTTCTCTGACAAAAAAAATTCAGTTCTGTTTGCTGTCTTTGCTTTGGCACTGAGTTTGTACAACAAACCCCAACTTTCTGCTGGAGTCTCTGGTTAATCAAACCTCACTGTCTTCTAAGCTGTAGGAGAAAGGAAGGTCAGTGGACACAAGTTTTTATTCCAAATATTCTAAGCTGGGTTTGAAAAGCAACTCTGGTTATTTAATAATTTCTGTCTCTGAACATGTCTTTTCTCTCCTGTAATTTCTTGCTTATTTTTAGTATCAATAATTCTATAGCAACAAGCAGTCTGTACTCCATATACAAATCAAGAATACTTTAAAATGCAAACATCAGCACTTTAACAAGCTAAACAAGGGACAGCATGCTAATTCTGTATAGGATTTTCAAGTGAGCTATCCTCAAAGGACCATATAATCATTAAAACAAAGAGGTTTGAAAATTGAAATTAATATTGCACTTCAGCATGTCAGAGAAAATTCTATCATGGTTTAATATATTTTTTCTAGCTCAAATAATCTTGCTCACTTTCCTATCAGTTTTACAACTTGGCTTTAACTTGTTTGTTGTGGCTGTTAGGTACTTTGATAATCACTTGATTTTACTTTTATGCTCTGGAGGAAAGGGGAGCTCCAGTTAAAGTATAAGGGTCAGAAAGCTCAAAGGAGGAAAAAAGAGACAAGAATAGCAACACTGGCAAATCTTTAAATATAATCTCTGGTGCCAAGAACACCACCCTTTGTAACTGAAAGATTAATGGATTTTGCAATTTCATTTATCATAAATACCAGTCATATTTTGGTGGGATAACGAAAAACACTTGGGGATATACTTGGGGAAATACCTGGGGAAGGGAACACTTAGGGGAATTAATAGTGAAATCCCATTAAAAAAAAGAAATCTTTTTTTTAAAGAAACCCCCATCTCTCAAGCTTAAAAATAAATGTTTCTATTTGGTTTTCCTCCAGCTAGGACCTGCAAAATACTGTGTACATAATAACTAAATTATGCAAAGGAAAAAAAAAAGATTAAGATAATTTATATCTTCTGGAAGGGCCTAAAGGGGACAGATCTCCAGCCTGCAATGTACTGCAGTTACCAAAATGCTGTGAATCCAGTGGAATTTCTACCTTTTGTGTTCCAGAATTTCTGGATTTTTCAGCAGCCCCTTCAACCTAGAAAGTCCCAAGCAGTCCACATATATAAAGATAACAGAGTACAAATGTTTTACTTGGAAAACAAAATATTGTTAGTATTATTTCAATAGTGAAATATTTCAAAGTGAAATATTTCAATTATTTCAGATGATGCCTGAGAGATAAATGTAAAAGCCTGGATTTTTCAAAATTGCTGTCTCTGAGAAATTATTTTATGCAGACATAATTAATTTCTAGAAAGACACCGTCAAAAATTTATCTGCCTGGTTGACTGGTTGGCAAGATTTTCCAGACCCATGTGGAGAAATTTCTGTGATCAGACATTCAATGAAGGAAAAGGATAGCTGTTGGACAGCTCCTTAGGTGGTATGTTCAGTAATCTTCTGTGAACTTTTCATGAGCTGTCACCATTCTGAAATCAAAGAAGATGTCTGGGGCTATTTGCAGAATGCCAAGTGTTCAGTTCTAAATCTGTCTGCTACATTTGGAGAGAATCCAGGTGATGACTATGCAGGCAAAGAAGGTTGGGATCTGAGTATTCGAGTTCCCGAGCCATCACTTGGGAAAAGTCCACTGGCATTTTTAAATTTTGAGCAAGAACAACATTCAGCACAGCCACAGGCCATTTACCAAAGAGGAGAATATTAAAAATGTTGTATTATGCATCATTCTCCCAGTAGAGTTTCATTAAAAGAAGATATCCATTGAAAAGGGATTCTGAAAAGGGCAGTCATAGCTCAAATCTTTTAATTTGATATGACTCAGTTTACTACCAATGTCTTTGGCAGTAAGGTTATTTCTTATTGAATCCTCCAAATATATTACTAGCTCTCAGAGAAGCTACGAATGGTATAGGCTTGCTGCTTGTTTGAAAAGAATCTTTAACTCTCCTTGTCTTCCTTAACATATATATCTTTTGGGGCTACATGAGAAGGTAAAGAACCAGCAAATTTTCTTTACCCACTTATGACCATCCCAATCCAGTTACCATTTGCTCTGCCATCTAAACTTTTTATTCTCTGAAACTTCAATATCTGTACTGCTTTACTATTTCCTATGCCTTGTATTCGTCTCTTTTTACCTCATGTAGTGTACCTGTCTCCCTTTTCTGCTAGTCTTTCCTGAGGTCTTTGCTGAATTAATAAAGCCTCATTTTCAAAGAGGGCAAGTTTTTGGCTGTTTAGAACCAGCAGGAGAGAGGAGCTATCCTTACCTAGAGACACAGTGAAAACAATGGCAATCTGACCCCACTGTTGTGTCAACTACAAGCAGACTAATTTGGGGTGAAGTGGAAGAAAACCAGCTCAGAAGAGCAAGGACAAAGCAGGCTTTGTCTTCTGCTTGCACACCTCTGGATGAACTAGGAGTTTGCCTCCTCAGCTGAAAGCACATGTATTTCTATACACTTTTATCAGAGCTGGCAGCTTGTCATGCCAGTACATCCTTCTGTTGCAGTGTATTACATGGCACAACATAACAGTGTGATGAAATGAAATGTCAGAGCCACATCAGATATATTTAGAGTTTTATGTGCCAGTGTCCAGCAGGGGAAAAACACTATTAGATCCTACTTGTGGTTAGGAGTCACTTTTTTGCCATGCTCAGCTACTCTTATCGTAATGGGAAGGTAATCTTTGTCATTTACCTCTTCAGTGCCACAAAACCAACATGAAACAATTAGACAATTTTAAATCTGTGCATCATTTTTTCACCTGCAACAGAATGGGTAAGGTTGGAACATTTAAATCACTGTATTTCTCCAGCTATTGAGACTGCAAAGGAAGTTTTGTTTTTTATAACTCAGTATGAGGACCAAGCATCAAGCTGTTCTTCCAAACATTATTGTAATACCTCAGAAGACCACAGCACCCAGTATTAAGAGTGGGGATGAGTGAGGAAAATACATTTTCTAGGACAGTTGGACATGTGCCTTAATTCTCATTGATGGCTATAAAAGTAGAAAAATAAATTGCATCACTTATCTACTGTAAAGGTTCATTGAGGACACACCTGCATGGCCTGGTTTATGAAGTTCCAGCAGTTGTATATTTGCTTAGTTTTCATTTTCAAGGGGACAGCAGGAGAAGAGATGTGCTCCATCCTCTCCATAAACTATGGGGCTTTTTTGACCTTCTAGGTTATACATCATCTGAAGATACCAGATTGTGTAAGAAGAAAAACATTAATATTGTAGCATAACTCACTAATAGTAGCACATTCTTCAGACTTGACATTATTGGTGGGCTCAAGTTACAGACAGACCCAAAGAAAAGAGAATGGAAATGGTCTCATTGCGCCCCACAGATATTTTTGTACTTGTTTGTGCTATCCTAAGAAACATGGATGTTTAGCCTCCAACAAACACTTTCTTTTCTTCAGAGGGAATGGTTGAAAGGTCCTTTTCTGTAGACATTCACCTTTGTAAAGGGAAATTATGGTTTTTATAGAATTGCCAAAACCTGTGTAAAAAGGATTAGACAAAAGTGTGTCTAAAAGCAAGCATATTCAGAAAAATGAAGCTACAGGATAGCAGATTTCCAGAACTTTAGAGTGCCTTAAATTCCAACATTTATTAGCTTTTCAACTTCACAACCATTTTGATGATAGATAAATAGATTGTTCCATTCTCCTCTTCTCTTTCAATTTTAGGCAAAAATAGCCAGAACACTCCTTCTAACCTTAAGATAAAAAGATTTCATATTTTAATCTCTTTTCCATAGAATGTCTCTGATCATCACATAAGCGCTCTAAGGTATCTTGTGCAAGTGCATTTATATATGGGCCCTATTCTGAAATGAATTGAGTGCTTTGAAAACCATAAACTTGGGAAGCAGACCTGGGACATAATTGCATAGATTTCTATATAGAAACTGTTATGAAACAAAGCACCTTTTTGTATAAGACAGGAAAAAAAGTGACTCACCTGATTCTCTTTTCTCCCAGATGTACACTGCTTACCTTTCCATTTTCTCTTCAAGAGAAAACATATTTATGACAACATTCAATTTTCTGTCATTTCTGCAGTCCTTATAAATAAGAAGCATGCAAAGATGCAATTAAATAGGGGGTACATTTGTCCACAAACTCTTAATTATATCAATAATGAAAGGTTTCTTGTTGATCATGTTCTGTAAATATGCAAGTGTGAATTTTTGCTGACTTAAATACAAAAAAATTTTGTGTGAAAAAATTGATTTTGCTATGTTTAAATGTTCACCAACAAAAGTCTTTTTTGAAGTCAGGTTTGTGAAATTTTCATTTATATCATGCTCATTACTCATATAAGCCACATAATTAAGGAATTTCATATGAAACCCCACAGCAGAAGTGATTAATCAGCAGACTATTTGGAAGTGATTAAACACCTGAATAATTTCAAAAACGGGTTTACAATCCAAACTCCAAAGATATTCAAACATCTTTGAATATTATGGTGATAATTAATGGATAAAATGCTGGAAAACAAAATTTGCCCAAAATCATATATATTGGTAACTTTTGGTTTCCTCAGCTCACAGTATGTAAATGGAATTTTATTACCTGCTCTGAAATCAGAGTAGAAAGGTAATAAATACATGTTTATTTACCTTCATTCAACTCCTGTGCTCATTTCAATAAAATGTATCCCTCTTAATACTTTCAAAACAACATAAGGAAGTTAGTTGCAATTCCATTAGGTCTTTTTAAGTGATAGCATATCAAATACATAGATATTAAATTCTCAGGTCTTGGTAGCTAATGCCAGTTTTGTAATTACCCATTAAAAAGAAACAGAAATTGTTTTTAAAGGAACATGTCACCCTGAGTTCCACTGCACAGCTTATAAATCCAGTCCTTGTTTTAATTTAGTGTGTCAGAAAATGACTCATTTGTTCATTATGGCATTAATTCATTCAGATCAGTACTTTGTCAGGGAAGTGCAGCGACTATAAAACTAATCATCTCACACTATCTACTCCCTGGAAAGACAAGGATACCTCCTTCTCAGGATGGGTGGAAGCATACCTGGGCTCAAAAAAGGCTTATGCTTTAAATTGTATTAGGCTAAGTAACAAGTATTCTTAGAAACCAATCAACAAATATCAGTGATGAATATTCTTAGAATTACCCCAATTCATTAGGGTAGATTAGTTTAAAACAGCCCTACCAGAGTATTCACAGAATCACAGAATGGGTAAGTTTGGAACATTTAAATCACTTCCAAATGTTTCTAAATACAAAGAATGGGGAAACAATTTTTGTGAATATCATCACTTCTTTGCCTTTGGTGAGGCAGAGGGTGCATCCCTCACTGGAGTAGCTGGTTACACTCTGCTAAAAAGCTCTGCTTCATGAGCACTGCAGCTCCAGCAGCTATCCCTGTGCAGGGCAGTCAGATGTGGAAACCAGAGGTCATGACATGGCAGTGCTGCAAATATTTAGTTCCCTTGGATTCTCCTGCTTACAAACATCCAGGTTTAGGGATCCCTTACTCTTCATCTTGTGTGATTGAATTTTCTGCTATGAAACTTCACTGTCAAGGGAATCAGACCTGAATGTAGGCCAGTGAAAGGACAGTCCCAGCTGTCAGAGTGAAGAATGGACAGAAATTAATAATTTCCTAGGTTTTGGATTCAGTTTTGGATTTGCAGCTGCCTTTGATATTGCTTATATAAGCTGTTTATTTATCTTAGAAGAGCATCTACACGTTCCAGTTGGGATTAGAGCTTGTTGGTGACACATGGAGCACAGGAGATGTATTGTTGAAGCTGGTGGTCAGCTGGGTCTGCTGTACCAAATCCTCTCCATTATCTCCACAGCCACATTCTTCTACAGCTACTTGGACCAACTGTGAAACATACCAATAACTTCTATTCTACCAGAAACAACAAAAAAAAAATGCAATGTTTTCCTTGGAGAACTCTGAAAACAGGTTCCTGAGTGTCTGTCAGCCCTTCTAACTTTCATCTTTCTGGTAGATAAGGAGAGGTTATCTTACTCTGCCTAAGGGTTAGAAAGGTTTATTGTTCTTTTTATTGTAACATGTTTGTATTTCCAATTTGCTTAATTTGCCTGGAGAGTTATGAAAGGCACTCTGAAAATTAGGCGAGGAAATAATGCGCTAAGATTTTATTATGAATTAATCAAAAATTATGGGAAATATTATTTTCCTCTTCTTCCCCCACATTGTTTCTCTCTGCTCACAGTACTACTCTTGTTCCAGACATATTTGAAGAACAAAAAGCTGCATGGCTTGAAACAAAGAATAGGAGCCTGCAACACTTAGTGTGGTGAAAGAAATGGGTTTTGTCCCTAAACAGGATCAACCCACTATTGAAGCAAGGTGAATCTAGGGATATACAGTTCAGACTCTGACAGAGTTTCATTAGGTGTGTTCTTGTTAAAGAGATAAGTGCTTCAGCTGAACCTTTATAGTAACAATCCCGAGGCTACATTTCTAGCTTGTTATAAATTCAGTCATAATGCAAATTGTAGTTTATGTTGACAAAAGCTAAAATTAAGAGAAGGCATGGTAGTGTATCTTCCATTCCAGGAATTTTCTGAGTTTTCTTTCCAGTACACTAAGGTAACGTGCAGAGACTGAAAAGAGAGATTAAATTAATTTTTTAAAATGGAATATTTCTAAGACTGTTCTGTATCAATTTTAAAAGTGTTTTTTTTTTTTATTCTTCTTCTTTGACTTTGGTCGGCTTGTTTGTCATTTCAGTTGATTTAGAGGGGGTTATCATTTTTGCATCATTAATTTCTGTCGTTGTTTTCTTTGAAATGTATTATCCAAGACTGATTGCTTTTATTGGAAGCCAGTTATTCTCCTACTATTTCAGGGCAATGGCTTTCTAAGCAGAAGCAGACCCAAAGCTAAATCACAGATCCAGCCACTTCCTCTGTACCATGGTTATTTAATATCTGAATATCCTTCCAGTAGACAAGCCTTCCATTTTTCAGTGTATACATTAACCTTGAAGGTGATTTTGAATGAAAAAAACATATAAATATGCCATCTAATTGAAGTCTGTCCTTCAGAGAATTAACACCTAGATTTGAGTGTTAAATGATCCGATACAATTTGTCAGCATGATGTTTATTCTGCAGTAGCACCAATTGTAGTGAAATCACAGCTGAAGTAAATTTGCAAATAAGGGCTTTGTTTAATTCTCTGAGTTGATGGGATGCCAGATTTCAGTGGCATTAGATGGGCTGTAATGGAAAACATGTTTTCCTATTAGAACTATATTCTGCAGCTGTAGGAGACAGGAAAAGAGGGGTCCCTCATTGCCCCTTGCTACAGATAAATCCATGGTGTGTATGCACTGGAGTTTATTCATATTGATTTTTCATTTTATAAATCACTTTACCATTGCAGCACCTTGACAAGCTTACATGTTGAAGCACAACACATTAATATTTACTTGCTGCCTAAAAGCCGCACACAGGCTTTCCTTGCTTTCCAATGATATTCAAGCGTGAATGAAAAGAGGTTGAGAAAAACAATCTCTACAATGGGAAAGCATCTGATTTATACCCCAAAATGGGAAGTTATTGTAGTTGTAATAATATACTTTCACATAAGCTGTCACAAGCGGAGCAAAGCTTGGCCAATAAAGACCCATTTTCTGAAATGGAAGAAGTCAAATTATCAGTTTTTCAATGTCCAGCCAAAAGCAGTTATCAAAACTTGGAAAAGTTTCCTCAAGACATCTGTAAGGAGGAAGGGAAGCTGCTTAAGGAGCCCAGTGTTTGTTGTGCACCCATGGGGAGGGAGCAGGGAAAGATCTTATTCCCCAGTGCTTGCATTAGATATGAGCTGTGTCTAAAATAACAAGCAGGAGATTTATTTCCCTGGAGCTTGCATTCAGCTGTTTAAGACAAAATTGCACATCTGCAGATGGCACAGATGCAGTGGGTGTTGGGGCACTTAGGGAAGCCAGCCTCAAGGAATGAGGCTGGGAATGTTCTCCCATCGTCTTCTAGAGGTCTGTCCCTGCCTTGTCAGGGGCTGCAGGAGGTTGCTGTGGTTTTGTTTGCTCCTTGGTAGGAAGGATTATGCATTCCTTTCACCAGGTGGTTATGGCCTGGTCAGTGGGGTGCTGTGGTCTTTTCCTTCCTCCCAAGGAGAGAAAGTTTGGCAAAAATGCTGCCTTTTGAATTAGGGCATTAAATAAAGATGTCTTCTGGGCCCAGAGGCATCTGTAGGGATTGTCAAAAGCTTTTTAGAACAAACACCCAAACTATTCCCCCACACCTTTGTATTTTAAAATTACTTGTGGATGTGAAAGGTTTATTTTGAGTCTGTGTTAATGCTTCTGTGAAGTGAGTGCTTTGCTCTAGAATCATGTGTATGCTCTGGGGAAATTTACAAGTTTCTCTTTTTCATGTATATAAGGGTTGCAAATTAAGCAGTAGGATTGAAATGCTTCTTTTATTTGGTGACTTCTAGCTATTTATAAATTTGCCAAGATTTCTGCTTCTTTGTGGTTGGGGTTTTTTTATCAGTACTTTTCTCTCTCGGCTTCCTATGTATAAATGAATGAAAATATAGTTTTAGTGAAATGATGTGAATAGCACTATGGTTGAGAGGGCTGTAAAAGGCTTTGGTTAAACTGATAACAGTGAGGTCAGGTCTTTGAAAGCCCATGGAGTCCTGTTAAAAAGGGTGTAAAGTGGCTGGCCAGAGTGTAAGCTAAATCAGAGACAGAGATGGGACTCTCTTACCCCTTTAGCTGAGATTAGCCCTACCTGAAGTTTGGCGGTCTTAGACCCTCTCTGCAGCTGACAAATTAGAACAAGTTCTGTCCAGAGAGCAATTCCTTCTAACCATGCCAAGAAACTTGCTTTTTAGTAAATGAAGCAAGTCTAAAAGCAGAAGTTCAGGGACAGGAAGCTTATGCCATTAACTTGGAGAGCACTTTTGTGAAGCAGGAGAGTGGATAAAAATCTGCTTAGGAGCATGCTTTTCACTTAAAAGGGCCTTTCTTATCTATAAAGCTGAAAGCACTTTAAAAAATCTGTGCTCAGTATTTTTTTTTTACCAGTCTACATATGCAGAGAGACTAGAAGCAATTTGTACAAAAGCTGCGTTATAGTGAATAAAATCTTTCTATTAAATTGACAATCAAGGTCTTATTACCAGTCCTGTCACAAATTTTTGGCTTCATCTTTGATGGGGCGTTTGGGGCCACGCACTCTGGAAAGTATACTTCCCACCAAAGCACTTGAATGAAGTGATTGCTGCTCATTCTCCTTGCACCCAGCAAGGATTTCCTTAGAAATATTCTCATCTTATTCTGTTTCCTATGAAGCAATAAAGTGCTTGCTGACCTACAGCTTTTCTGTCTCACCCTGCTGGGAAAAAAATATCTCCATAATGGGGACAGAGAGTTTTCAGGCTCTCATTTCTTCATTAATAGCTAGGTCCAGGGAGCTTATTTATGGAATAAATACTTTTTTTATATGTACTTTCTTTTTTTAATTGCTGTGATTACAAGATTTTTATTGTGGGTGTTGTCAGCATTTTTTATCCTTCCTCGATGCTAAAAATGCTCAGGATTTTTGTCACAAGTGTTGTGACACTTATTTTTCACTCTGAGAAAGAGGTCCTGCACTCTGGAAACAAAAGTTCCTGCTGCCTGTATTATCTGTAGTTACCTCTTTGATCACTAGAGGTTGTTGTGTACATGCAGGCTTGAAAACTGCCTGTTCTTCAGAGATGTCATGGAAGGGCTAAGGAATTCAGGGGTTGAGGGAGAAGAGGAAAGGGATTTTGTTCATACAGACTGGCAGCCCTGGTCTTGGGGTCAATGGTCAGTAATATACTCTGAATTTTGTATTCTTGTCCTGTAAGATTGAAAATTCAAGCCTCTTTGTTAACACATAACTGTGCCAGAGCATAAACACACAAGTTATAAACTCCAAATTAGCATTCTTTGCTCTAAAAGTCCCTAAATTTATAATAACTTTGTGGATTTAAAGATTATTTTCTCTAGAATGGACCTTGAAGTGTGGTGTTTCATTACACAACACTGGAAATATTCTTTATATCTTGTTCGTGTACCAGCCTCTTGTGGACTCTCCTGGATCAAGGGGAGAGATTGGATGGAAGACAGAAAAAGATAATTTTTTTCCCTAATGACAAGTACATTGAACAGTAAGTTCCAATTAGTACACAAACAAAAAAGTAAAACAAAATCCCCCTCAAACCTGCATTCTCATCTCTCCACACACCCCCCCACACACACTCCTAGGCAGAATACAGACATATTGCACATCAGCCTGTCATGGAAACCAAAAGGTCAAGACTTGACTGGGGAGAGGCTTTCATCCATTAATGGAGAAAAGACAGATTTTGTTGTCATGAACTGGCATAGGAACAAGCCATTTTCAGTGATGTGACAGGTTTAATCTATCCAACAATCAGGGATCTACCTTCAATGTTGCTGGACTTTAGTCTTGTCCATCCTTATATGCCTCCTCCCACCACAGGCTGGTGTTTCATATTTAGGGGCAGGAGGAGTTTAGGAGCTCCTAATGAAACCTGAGTTAGAATGAGTGAAGTGGCACCAGAGGAAGGTGAGCAAGGGATCTGTGTCCCTCTCTGACCTTCTGGCCACACCAGAACTGGACCATGGATGCACCCTGAGGTGTCCAAGTGGCCGAGTTATCACCCTGGCTCAGCTGGAAACTCCCATTAGAGCTATCAAAGTGGGTGTCTCTTACCTAACGTTGAGAATGATTTCACTGAGAGCTCAGCTGCAGCCTCTCTGCAGAAAGATTTTTATTAGATAATGGTTCTGATTTATGGTTTAATTTAACTAAGTTGGATCAACATCTAACAGGGCTTGCTCTGACTTCTCCCTGCAAGTACAGCTGGGACAGTCTCTGTCCCGTCTCTCCTGAGGTGTCCACTTTACAGTGCCAGGAGGGGAATGTCCATTTTGCAGTGCCAAAAAAAGCCCAAACCCAAACCAAAACCCCAAGCAAAACACCAAAACAAACAAACTTTTCAGAAAATAAAGTAATGAGTAGTTCTTGCTTACAAAGGGAATGACACCTCAGGAAAAGATCTCTTATACTTCAGAGGAGCTGAGCCTGATCTCTGAAGAAGCACTTCCGTTTTGCTCAGAAAATAGACTAATTTTTTAACCACTTTTGTGAATATCTGGGTTTCTAATTTTTATAAATGTCTCTTTAAAAAACTAAACTCTTACCAGTAGTGTGCCAATTAAAAGTGCCATCAAAATTGAAGGTCCTTCTTTTCCGTACTAAAATTACAGGTGTTGGGTGACAGAAAGAAACGTGGAATAAACCTGAAGTGAATGGTGACTGAAGAATGCCCATAAAACAAAATAAATGTAGGAGTGAAACAGTGACATAACTCATGTGGTCCTCCCTCTACTTGCCCTTGCTGAAGCTAAGAGGAAAAAAGAGGCCAGATTAGAGGGTTTGTTCAGGAAGGGAACAGGCTGCCATGTGTTATGATGTTACTTTGGCTTTGCTCTGGCCAATTGGAAACAAACCCTGTGCAATGAATATCAGGTGTCTGTATTTTAAAGCAGTTTGCACACTCTTGCATCACTTTGGTTTTCCTTATAAAAACCCTGCTCATAGAGAAGAGTATATTTTCATTGTCACCCCAGGACAATGATGTAACTGAAATGAAAATGCACAATAGTATGTGTGAAGTGCTGTGTCTCTCAATCTGAATGGTAACTCATCCTTCTAAATCAACATAACTTATAGTGGATCTAAATTTATGTAAAGGATTTTATATTCTATTTTGTGTTCATTTTTATTAATGCCCTGCATAGTAAATACCTCCTCTAAATCTTTATGACATTAGCTTATACCTGCTTAACATTTTAAACTTCACAGGGTTTTTTGTGAGTTTTGCTCCTTTAAAGCTGTGAAGTAGACAGGGGTTTATGTAATTATGATGCCCTGTATTTCCTGAGAAAACTAGGACACAAGTTTCCCAGGAGGAATTAGAAAATAATTAAAATATTGAGGAAAAGAAAACAACAGTAAAGCATCAGCCAACAGGATTACAGATCTCTGATATTTGACAGCATTTTTATTTGGTTTATTTATTTTGGCTTAGGGATGTCCTGTGATTGTTTCTTGTGCTGTTGTGTTGTGGTGGAGGAAAGTAAATGCAAGAAGAATTGGACTCCCTGAGTTCAGCCCTGCATCTGCCAAGGTTAATGCACATGCATCTGCTTCATAGTTTGTCATCCCTCTCCTATTCCATGTTGTTCTTTTGTCTTCCTTTTTTTTTGCCTCCTCCCTTTGTCCTCCCTTTTCCTTCACTTTAGACAATCAGTATTCCTACCATTGTTTGATATTTCCTGTGCCTCTGCCAGAATGACATATTTGTGACAGCTTTGGCTTTACTTGTGCTCTTCTGCTTCTGTAATTCCACAAAACAAAGTTTAAGGTGACCTTTCTTCCTCAGGAATCTGAGGTGTGAGATCAGCCTCATGTCTCAGGGTGCATATATCTCCCCCAAAGCTGGGCTTCCTTTTTGGAATTATTCCCAAGGGAGAAGAGGGAGCAAAGACTGGAGACATGACACCTCTGAACTACAGTTTCCATATGCATAGGAATGAACTGATACCTTAAAAGTGCAACTCTTACACAAAATTTTGATTGTATATTTGTGTACTTGTGTCAATTTTTTTCTCTGTGTGTGTGTGGAACAGAAGCTCATTGATTTAATCTGTTTTTTGCCTATCATATTATACTCAGTAGTGCTTAATTTCTGTAGAAGTTGAGGGAGTGGTGATCAATATTACAACACTTACACTTTGCTGAAGAGTACTTATTGACTGCCTTTTCACCTAATTACATGTGACCATCTAGTCTTCATCTTTTAAAAAAAAGAATAAGGGAGTTAATCCCATTTGGAGATCGCAAGAAAATATCTTCCCATGCTTTGCAATGGGCTTCATATTACCTGTTAAGCCACTGCACATCTGTGATGAGAAGCCATTTGAAAGGCAATTAAAGCTAAGGGGTCTGTGTGTGTATTATATATAAATCTCTGAAGTTGGCTTTTGTGCCAGGAGTACCTTTCTTCTCAAAGGAATTATCATTTCAGTGATCACAGTCTAAGAAGCAATAAACTGCTGAAGAGCAGGCTCAATTAATGACCCTAATTTCTAAACTGAAGTGTCTGTTTAGGAGCATATGAGTGAATTATGCTCAGATTTAATTCTGAACTCAATATACTGTATTAACTTTTGGAAGCCAACCTGTCAAACACCAGCTGTGTGTTTCAGTGACATGTTTTGATAGGAGCCAGTAGCCTTTTTGTTTAAACAGATTAATTTATTGTTCACATCATGGAAAAACAGGAGTGTCCACAGCTGCAGCATTCATATGAGAATGCTGCTGGTCTTCTACTTCAGCTGTGAAAATTTGCACCTGAAGCTGTATTACGTCTTTTAATGTCATTGTTTCTTGTACACTATTGAAACTTCCTTGTTCCACTGTTTTTTATAATACCCCAAGTAACCATTATTAGGAGGTTGAATTGAATTTTTACTATATCCCAATAATCTTTGAAATTCCCTCCACACTAAATAAAATCCAGTTCATTTTGAATCCTCTCTGTATTATTAATCAAGTTGGTGAAATACAAAATGGCTCCAGCTTTCATGGAAAGCTATAGGAATTCTGACATGCTGTAAGCAGAGCAGAGAGAAATCTGCTTCAGGTGCCTGATGAAATGAATGCTGATTCACTTTTAGCTTTGATCTCTGGCTGGTAAGGTTGCCTTATTCCTTACAAATATTCTTTTTCATCTCCTTTACAACTTCTTTCCTGAAAGTATGGCTATGAGTTCTCAACTGAACATAATTGAGTTATGGTGACTTTAAAAGTTCTGTCTGTGACTAAACCTTGGTAACCAGCTGTGTGATTATTCTGACTTAGCTCCAGTTCTAGAGAAAAGTAGTGTTATCCTTAATGATATCAGTGTTTTTTGAGATAAATGTAGGCTGAATGTAGACCATTATAACTTCCCTTTTGTGGGTATGGATACCTACATGTATCCTGAGGATGTATTTTATGTGACAGTAATTGTGCAGCTCAGGATGGAAAGAAAGGTCTGCTGAACTGCAGAGAACTATAAGAATACCACTGAGGATGCTTATGGGATGGTAAATCATGCCCTGCATGAACATTTTTGACTACACAAAACTTAAAGAATTCTTCACCCCACCTGTCTTTCCTTGACACTTGCTTTTCCCACATGCTCAGGAAGGGAGATATGTGCCACCCTGAATTTGTTTCCTTCCTCTGCATCCTCTTCCTAATCAAATGCCACAAACTACCATTCAGTTACTGGTGATCTCTGTACATGAACCTTCTCCTCTCCAGCAGTCCTGTCAGGAGTGGTAAGAGAGTCTGGTCAGTGTGAGGCCGACTCTTTTCTTTTTGTATTGTCTCCTCTGAACCACTACAAGTTTGTCCCATGCTTCATGGAAAATAAGTGGTCTTGGAATAACTCTCAAAGTTGTGTGCTGTTAGGGGCTAGCAGAATACCTGAATAACTAAAAGAATACCACCAGCACCTAGCCCTCCAAAGCAAATATCAGAAAAGGGAAAATATCTTTTGTTCTTGCAACAAAACATCCAATACAAGTTATTTGTTCATGGGGTTGTCAGATTCTGGAGGAGAGTTTTAGTAGAAGACTTGGAGTTGTTGCCAACAAATACGACAGCACCTAGTAGATGCTGATGGGATGTTGCACAGCTGTGGCTCCAGTGCACTATTTGGAGTAATTTACATTGAAACATTTTTGTTTAATTAGGAGAATGCAAGACATTTAATGGTGTCTGATACTTGTGACATCCTTGCTAAGAATCTGAATGTCAGCAAGAGATGGAAATAGCTTTCCTTATTAAAAAGCTGATGAGTAATGGAAGAGGGTGTTTCAGGGTAATTATGGTTTCCAAAGGCATCAGTAGGGCTCCCATTTGTCTGTCCTGGATGAAGATACTTTTTAGACAATAGAATTCAGGGTTTTTTTGGGAATCCATTAGTGGAGACAACAAGGCTTCAAATGAGAAAGTCTTGCATCTGCAAGGAATGTACTTGTTCAGGTATTGTGCAGAAGAGTGTTATTTTTGAGGTCATTGCAATCCATAAGCTGTCAGTGAAACACACCATGCCCCTGGTCTGTGATAGTCAAAAGAGATGAAGAATGAGAAAAAGTTGTAGCTATTTCTTTTTCTACTTCTTCATTAGAAGACAGCACGATAAATCCCATCTTTCCAAACCTCTCACTCTCCAGAAGTTAGGTTAGTGTTTCCTTGGCTTTGGTACTATCTGGTGTAGAAAGCAGACACTTTAAGAGAATAGACCTGAGGAAAATACCCCTAAAGTCTGAGTAGTAGAGCTTTTGTAATTTAAAAAGTTGGTTGGAAAGTGAAAAAAAAAAAAAAAAATCCAGGCTCTTTTCAGAAACAGCAGATATTTCCTTTAATGCCCAGTGTTTTATCTTCCTGTTCTTACCTTGTCCTGTGGTGAAGACCTCTCAGGGTGTCTAATGTAATAATACTGCAGAATGGAAGCAGAAAGGGCAAAGAAAAATATGAAGAACAAGTCACCAAATTGTATTAAACTTTCTTAAATGTGTTAGGAGCAAGAACAGAGTCAGGAGATTTTTCCATTACTTCAGAGGCATCTGGATGAGCAGTTACAGAAGAGGAGGGGGGGGGGTTGCCTTCAGCACCCACTGAAGATCCAGTGGCTTGGCTTGAAGACGGGAAAGTTTCAAGTGTTTCTGCATTGGCTTCAATTCTCCTTTTGAAGGGACTTTAATTTAACTGCTTTAATTTCAGTAGTATGGATTAAGAGTCTAATTACAAACACTGATGACCTGCTTAAGAAAATGTGTAGTTAAGCTCTGGGCATTGGAAAATGTATCACAGTCCTTCTGTTGCCATCATGTGGAGTTTCAGAATGGTGGCATTTTGGAAGGTTTTGTTTCAAAGTCAGCTTTTCCATTTCATCTGAAAAGCATCTCTGGGGGAATCCTTAAAGATGTCAAATCTGGACAATTTTTGGTCAATCTGCTCTGACTGGAACTGTTTTTTTCAGGAGACTGACTGGGTGACTTCCTGAAGTCTGTTTCAAACAATGTAACTGCATGATCGTGTGGAGTGTCTCCATTTATTTCTATTTTGGAATGAGAGGGAAAGCCTGGGGATAGCATTAAGGGCTGAGATAAATGGGAATATCAGCACAAGTGAGATATGGTCTCCACAGATCTTGGCTGCTAGGAGCCAAGACTTAAAGTTCCAGGAAACCTGTCAGTCTCTGCTCCTGCCTTACAATTCTGCAGGTGGAAAAGCTGAAGTTCCCCTCTCAGGAGCCAGTTTTGATGGGGATTATTGCACTATTCAGACTTGTCTCTAACACTGCTCTCAAGTGTGACATGACTTCAGACAGTGTCTTTTGTGGAGCCCAAGATTAAACAGTTTGGCATCACATCACATTGTTCTCTAAGCAGAATTTGTTTCTGAACTGAAGTACCCTTCACAAAGTGGCACACAAAACCAGGCAAGGGATGCTATTCCTCCTAGGAACACAAGTGTTTGTTGCATGCATAAAAGATTTATGGTCTTAAATCCTTGTGTTTAAGCTTGATTGTATCCTTTGTCATGGCAGGCAAGATACTTCATACTACCCTAAAAGAACAGAGTCCTCCTTTAGACCTCCCTATTTTTTTTCTGAAAGTAGATTAAACTGTTCAAGAGAACTAAATGCCAATCTTGCAGATTTCAAGATCAAGTTAGAAACCAGTGTTTGATATGAAACCTTGAATTTGTCTTTTCCCTTCTTCCCCTTAAGCAAATAAATGGCAGGATGGTAATAATGCAAACCGGTTTTCTTATTTCTGTCCGAGGACTAGGAAGGCAGGAGATCACAATAGAAACCAGCTGTCATGTTTCAAATCCTTTGTGCACCTGGACAACTACTGGCCTTGCTGCCCAGTGTGTATCTTTCCAAGAGATGCAGATTTACACTTGTTTAGAGTTTAAAAATACATAATTTGGGTTTCATAAACTGTCAAGTCATCTACATTCATCTGCCATGTTCCTCACATTCTCAGACTGTCTTCTGCTTCTGTGACTTCCCCATTCTCCTCCCATCCTAACACTCCAGTTATGTTACATTTTGACCTTGTGTGTTTTTTCTCCACAAAAAATATATACAGCTGTCTACCCAACCTTGTACTAAACTCCTGCTTTACCTTGAGGCAGATACTAATATGCATGTGTAATGCATTCCAGGGCTGAAGCTCCTACATGGTTTATACTCACAGCCCAACAGTGTTATGGAGCTCTATTTTACAGGGTGCCAACAACTTTATGAGTTTGCCTTAGTTTGCATTCCAAAACAGTTGCTTAAACTGTGACTTTGCCTTGTTTGCTTACAAATAAGCAATTTATTTTTTAAATGAACTCCTTTTGGCACTTTACTGCTACTCTCTCAGTATGGTGTGTTTAACGTCTGTCATGGTTTCGTCTTGCTATCAGAAAATATCATAGGAAAGAGACCACTTCCTTAAAATTTGCAGCCCCAGGTTTTCAGCAGACTTCTTCTTACTTACATAAGTAATTTGATTTCAAGGGGGCTATGCATAAAAAAAATGATAGTGCCCATATGAATGTATACATGGTTCAGAATATGATTAGGTACCCCTGCAAGCAGGGTTATTGTTTCCAGCTCCAGTTGCTGAAGCCACTAACTGCACAATGAGACAGACACTTGTAGAGCAGACCTTCATCAAATATATCCTCCATGAAAATATTCAAGTATTATATGTGTGAAAATCTATAATAATGAGAAAAAAATAGATTTTTAGTTCTCTCCTGAAATGTAACACACACTTTGAGACATCTGGTTTTTCTGGCAATACAGAATAAAATTTTAAAATGCGTGGATGTGTTTTCTTTCAATTACATCCTAAATGGGATTAGTAAACTTGGAAACTTTTGAAAAAGTTCTTCTCCTGTATTAGGCACACTGTGCTTGGCATAAGAGCTATGCTGATACAGTGATTGTTTTTCTTTCTATTTATTTCCTTATCAATACTAAAGATTGAGGCAGAGGCAGGGGAATAACCCTTAACAAAATCACCATTCTGGGTAAAACTGGGGTCATGCTGAATCTGAGTTAAGACTCCCAGAACTTTGACAGGAATGCCCATCACTGACCTTTGATAAACTTACTGCTCTGAAAATGGTAAAAGGTTAATTTGCTGTTGCTGTATTAAGTCAAATACAGTATTGCCTTTCCACACAAGCTTACTTATCCTGAATTGGATTCTGTCTTATCTTTCAGCTAGAGTAAACTTTACATAAACTTTGAATTACTAGTTTGGCTGGCTAATGTTACCCTTGTGTTGTATATATCAGATCTAAATCAAATCGTATTGGAAATGCACCTGTTGGAGGGTCACAATTACAAAGGGACAGCCTGGGAATGGAAAGGATAAAATTGTTCGTTGGCAATATCAATCCTTTTTGGAATCAAATAAGCAGGTGATGAAATGACTCAGAGATGTCTGACAATGGGTTTATGCCAGGCCCTAGGGGAGTTACTAAATGCACAAGTTACAAGTCCTTGAATTAGTCCCATTCTGTCAAGAGACTGCCTCAGGCTGGGTGAAGTAGTTTTGTTTCATAACATTTCTGGAGTACTAAGCTCCAGAACTTGCTGATCTGCAAGTTGGTGAAGGAAATTAGAATAAACACATACAATTGCTTGCATACTCTTGAGTTCCTGTGTGCTGCACTGAAGCCAGGAGATCTCCTTCTGCTCCTTCCCAGCCCCTTCACTGTTTAACACTTTATCCTGTGTTTTCTTGATTATACCAGCACAGCTGTTTGTGCACCTGTACAAAAAACTAGACTCAGGAAATTGATGTCAGTGAAGTGGTGTGAGGAGAGTATCTGAGTGGGTGTGGGGTGTGCTGTTTTGGGAGTTGGTTTGATTGTTTATTTTTAATGATCCTGCTTTAAGTAAATGCAGCAGTCTCTAGAAAAATGCACAAATGACTGAGAGCAGTTTTGCCAGCTGAGAGAACAAAAACCTAGAAGTCTTAAATGGTGATTAATCAACTGAAAGTTGAAGATGTCATAGTCTCTCAGCTATAAACAGTTTGTTAAATGCATTTTCCCTCTAAAGCATTGAGGATTATTACTATTATTAGGTTAAAACCAGACAAGTGACCAGATATATTTTAATGCCAGTAAAGGTGATGTACAAAAATGCAGCCATTTACACAAAGTGTATATAGAGGGTTATTTTAGCTTCCTTCTGTCCCTCACTATCAGGAGGTAATGGCAGCTGATACAGCTGTTAAGAAATGAAAGTCCCATTTAAAAGCAAGCTAAGTAACCTGCAGCTGCCATGTACATGAAAAGAAAGCACTTTTTACTTTCTCATCACTGTTAAAAGCTCAGTATTTACTTGAGGTGATTTTTGAGTTCTAAAAGCCGGTTTAGTTTGATTTATTTGTGGCTTGAGAGTTCAGATGCAAAGGCATATTTGTCATTTAATTCTTGCTGCAAGGCTTGCCAAATACCCTGTGACTCTAATGAACCTGGAGGGAGATTTCTTTAGTTATGAACATGCTTTAAATTAAAAGCTCCAACTGGCAGCTGAATTCTGAAGGTTGAGTGCACAACAGGGGGAAAGAGCAAATGGTAGAGCACTGCTCATATCCACAATTGAGGACATTTTTCCCTCTGGAAAATGTGCCCTTATGGAGATTTGAAGAGAGTTTTCTCCACCGTGCTGCTCCTTGTCCTTTTTCCTAAATGCCAGAGTTAAAACCCAGCTTTAATGTTTCTCCATTTTGATGTATGCTGAGCACCTTGGACAGTATATGTTTGGTTGCCAATGCAATGAGAAGCAGAAGGAACTTTAGGAAAAGCTGAACAAGAATAATAAAAAAAATTGAGCTCTGAAAATCATCTTCCTTCTAATGATCTGCTGAAAACCTGAGCAAAACAGCGCCCAATCCTAGCAAAGACACAGGCAGGGTCCTCTTGGTGGGCAAATCTGGTAAGGTCAAGTTTTCTTTGGCAATTATAAGCATAGAAACTACTTCTCTCCTAAGGCACACCTATTTCCTCTCTGCAGGGGGAAGACTGAACTCTTCTTTTCTTCCCTTCCCTTCCCATTATTGGAGCTCTGTGTTGATGGAAGCTTTAAAGCAATTGCTTGGTGCCTCTTGCCTTGCTTTAGCCTTTGCCAAGGAATTGCCACAGCATCAGTAGCAGTCAGGAGTATTTGCAGACAGCAAGCCCTGTGCCCCAGCTGCTGCAGTGGGGCTTTCTTCCTTTTGGATTCTGGCTGGTCCTTTGGGTTGCTGTGGACCTCTGTATACATGCAAA
>JANRMJ010000088.1:15455844-15530464 GCA_025584955.1 Alethe diademata
GATCATCTCTGCTACACTTGTGAATTAAGTGATTATCTCTGCCACACTTGTGAATTAAGTGATTATCTCTGCCACACTTGTGAATGAAGCGATCATCTCTGCTACACTTGTGTTGATGTGCAGGTGAAGATTTCACTAAGCTTTGCATTCTGATTTGGGTGATATTTTTTCACTGATAATGTCATTTCTATAAGGATTTTAACAATATGCATGTTTAGATTTTATTATGGTGAAGGTAGGCATTTGCATAAACCATTTAAAAAGCTGACACAGGTACAAAATGCTGCTTTTGGAACATATATGGCAACATCTCACTTATGTAGATGCCATAGGTTGTCTCAGTCATTAAAGACTCATACTCCTATCAATGAGATGAGAATTTCTTGCAGTCAGTGATTTAACCACAGTCTGTCATGTACAAGGGTTGGCAAAGATGCTTTAGCACATATTACCATTTAAAGGTTAAAATATAAGCCAGCTGGCAACTTGAGTAGCAAAT
Organism: Alethe diademata; assembly: GCA_025584955.1. Lineage (NCBI taxonomy): Eukaryota > Metazoa > Chordata > Aves > Passeriformes > Muscicapidae > Alethe > Alethe diademata. Next base: position 15,456,344 of record JANRMJ010000088.1, read on the forward strand.
ATAATTCCATTTTATGGTAGAGACAGCAAAATCATCATCTTGAAAGAGCCTCACAAGCAAGGATACTCATATTAGAAATTGTAGAGTCATGCATTCCAGCACTGGGTTTTACCCCTCACCCTTTTCAGAAAAACTCCAGAATAAATAAGACACTAACTTTTAGATCTGTTCTGAGGTCAGATCTGAAGGCTATTTTCTTTAGGAGAGCAGCAAGATCCCAAAGTGAGAACTGTCTCATTGAAGTATCTCTCAGTCAGGCCCTGCTCTTGTGAGCCTGAGGGCTGTTAGCTTTAAATGCATCAGCAGCTGCTAATTGCTGCAGTACAGCAGGAGCAGAGGCAGTCTTCAGAGCACTGCTGGAAGATAAATAGTACTGCTGATTGTGGTGTGTGAAGCAGCTCAATGCCAAATCAACACTAGGATTTACCTGCTTTGCAAGTGTTAAGAGGATGGAGTTTTTCAGGGTTTGTTTTTGTATGTTTTTTTTTTTTTTGGCTATGATTCCAGCTCTAACTAGGAAAGAAAAAGTTCACTGTGTTTAACCATGACTCTCTCAACGTATGTAGATTTATGTAGATTTACTTGGAAAGTGGTGCTTGCAAAAAGCCTTAATTCTGGACTTTAAGGTTTTATTTCCCCCAGGAAATGCCTGTACTTGTTGGTTGTTGGGTCATGGTAAGAGCTCACCTCTACTGTTATTATTCATTCATTGAGAAAATAAGGGTAAGTCATTTAACTGTCTGCAAGCCCTAAAGGAGCCTGGATTGATTTATGTGCAAAAGTCTGCTATTCTCTAACATGAGAAGGGTGTGAACCTGTTAGAATCAGTCCAGAGTAGGAGCATGAAGATGATCAGAGTGCTGGAGCACTTCTATGAAGACAGGCTGAGAGATTTGGGGCTGTGGAGGCTGGAGATGAGGAGGCTCCAGGGACACCCTATAGCAATGTTCTGGTACCTAAAGGGGGCCTACAAGAAAGCAGGACAGGGACTTTGTACAAGGGTATGCAGTGATAGGACAAAGGGTTAGAATAGAGATTTAATTTAGATATTAGCAAGAAATTCTTTACTGTGTGAGTGATGAGACACCGCAGCAGCTTGCCTAGATGCCCATTCCTGAATATGTTCAAGGCCAGGTTGGATGTGCCTTATTTTTGGCAGTAAACTTTTGAAGTTACACTACTGAGTACAGATTTAAAAGCTTAACTTCACTGCTGTGTTTTACAGTCTTGACTTATGTTGTTTCTGAACAGCCTGGGGACAACATGATACATATTTTTCATTACTACATCCAAGTACAGTCCTGAAGGATTACTTTTGTTATTGAGTTGTTTCCTCAGAATATTGCTGACTGAATTGTATAATGTTAGGTTGATATCATGGCTTTCTACAATCAAATACTGTCTTGCTGAATAACTTGGGGTTAAAGTTAACTTTGAGAGTGAAAACATCCAATAAGCTGTAGATTTGATCTGGTTATGGCTTTGTCCCTATATTGTGTTTGAATGAGTCCTGAAGCTCGGGTTGTAGTGTTTGGCAGATTGCTTCTGAAACAACAACTTGAATAAAATCCACCCAGGCTTCTCTGAGTCAAAATGAGCCCTGGCCACTGGGGAAAGCTCTTCTCAGCAGACTGGATAATGTCATCTCACACTGTTCCGGGGAGGAATTCGGGAAGGAATTTAGATACCTTCCTATATTAGTTTTCTAATGGGTATTAAAAAATTGCTTTTCCTGTTACTGTTATCTCTTTAGAAAACACATCTTGATACTTGCAACTTTGTCACTGAATTCTCCAGATTTTTAAGGGCTGGATTCTCAGCTCTGCCTGCTTGCACTGCTAACGGAGCCATATAGACATTCTGGAAACACTCTTGTGCTTGGGGTTAAATCCCATGCTCGCTCCAGTCATTGCTGCTCTAAGGGATCAATTAAAGAAGATTTTACTTTAATCTACAGCTGACTCCAGCCCCTAGGAACGCATGCATTTGGGTATTCTTGGGCACATACAGTCTGTACCTAACCTAGTATGTAAGAGATCTGAGTATGAAGTAAAATGAATTTGCATTTCCAAATTTGTCGTCTTTGCTAATTAGCATAGCCGCAGGCAAACTCAGGTAGGTCTTTAAGGAAACCCAGAGAAAATCTCAGAAGGCATAACCATTAGAGAGGCTGTGTCATTCCAGCTAATCAGGGTTTAATTTCCCTCCCTTCCACTTCCTAACCGATTAACTGAACTGTGCTTATGGATAATGGTTTTAGAAGTTCAGCCTGTAGTCAGCTATATCTTGCCAAAAGAAATCCCTCTCCGTGTACAAGAAATTCTGTTTGAGAGATCACATTTCTGGATATGTAGTCTTTGAAAGTGCAGCTATTACATATTCAACTACCAGTTACTTTTACCTGGCTGCAATACCATAATACACTGACTTTGATTCTGTCTCTTTACATTGCCTGCCTACTTCAAAGTCTGTTTTTTTAAGGCAGCATAGAACAGAAATCGATGTGAGTGATTTGAAGTCTTTATTGCTCAACTGGCACACAGGAAATGACCATAAATGTGTCATTCAAATGGGAACTTTTTACTTTTTTTTTTTTTCCAGAAAACTACCCAATATGTAAGTGATAATTAGCTTTGATGCACAATTTTTAATGGAACAGCTGTCCATCACCACTAGTGTTATTCAAAGCAGTTTTCTGTTGATGAAGCAATAGTATCTGGAGGATTCTCTGATGCTAAGTGACCTGTAAACTAGCTGCACCTAGCACATGGACCATTAAATGGGAGTGGAGATGGTGCTTAACTTCAGTAAAACGTGTGCTGTTTAGTGAGCTGTCAGCCTACAGAAGAGAGAAAAAAATAGGTGTATGAAAACAGCTACTGAACAAAGTCACAGGAAAAAAGTTCTCTTTTTGTGCCCAAAACATGGGCACAAAGTATGTTTCCAGATTGGTCCTTCCTGTTTGTCGCCATATGACATTTTCATATTCAAGTGTCCCCATCGCATCAGCTGAGCCCATGGGTTTCACTTCCCAGCATCTGCTCCCTGGGTCCATCTCCCAGTCTGAGATATGGGGAACGGGCTGTATCCTCCTACACTCGGTGTAGAAGAGGCAGGGCATTAAGGCCACCATGTCACCACCCTGATGTGGGAATTTGCTGAACCTCTTACTGCAAGAACAGCTAATGGACCCATGGGGGGAGGATCCCAAACGTGCTGATACTTGTGGCTGTGCCTCCGATGCAGAGCAGCTCTGCACTGCTAATGACCAGGGGTGTTTCTGTGTTGATTGTTTCAAGCAACCCCTGCAAACTGCATCCAGTGGCTCCAGCACTGAGGGAAGACTCTGGGAAAGCAGTCCAACTCTCCAGGTTTGACCCAAACTTCCTCTGTGGCCTCTGTGCTGAGATCCAGCACAGCACCTTTGAGATCCAGGTATTCCAGAATGTTTGAGGACTTAACGGGCTTGAGACAATCTGAGCTCTGTCTTCACTCACTCTTCATCCAAATGGCACAGGGTCAAAATTAGCTATTGTTTCCCTTTACCTTTTTTGGCACAGATATTGTAATGCTTGCTATTTCCAGCGCAAACTGGAAGCTTTTCACTGTGGAGGACTCGCAGCATTTGCCATTCTCTTCTGCTTGCCAACAGACTGTAACTAATGCTTCTGGAGACTGTGATTTTTCCTGTTCCCTTTGATATCTACCCTGCCTGCACTCCTGCAAGTCTCCCCAAGGAGGACAACATACAAATTTGGATTTAACTCTGACTGCTAAATGACAGGTTCAAGTAAATGTTCAGACTGCTTGAGTAGTTCCAGATGCAGGGACTGCCTCCTGTTAAATTATATAATCTGCAAATGATCAGCGGGCTATGGAATTGACTGGGCTGTCTCACCGGGCCACAATTAGACAGTAAAACAATACCTGCAGAAAGAGAAAAAAAATTAGAATTGTTTTGGGATTCCCTGTGATTGTTCTTGCTGTAATCTCCTCTTCCCCACACTCCACTCATCTGTCCTGAGCTGACTGCACAAACTATGACCTTCTATTTCTCTAAGCAGATTTCAGTAGACAACTGCATAAAAAGGCAGAGTGGGAGTGCATGACATGCCTTTCTGTGTGTTGACTCTAAGAGTTAAAAAAACCCCAGACCTTCTCCAATACATCTTCAGCTAATGGAAATTGGAAAGAAAATGCCCCAGTTTGCTATGTCGGGTAATCTGGGATGGAATATGAACACTATTTCATCCCACCTACCCTGCTCATCTATTCATTCCATGCTGAAAAGTAGAATGGCCTCTCTTCTTTCACTGGAATGACTGCATGGAATTCCCAGTTCTGGCAAAAGCAGTGATCAGCTCTTTAAATGTCTGTAACTGCTGTTGATCATGGTGAGAATAATCTCATTGTCCACATTTTACTTGTTCAGCCACGGTCCTGTTGGGAGCAAAGGAGAGCAAAAGTGTTTTGTGCTTCTCCAAAGCACATATTTTTGTGCTAAAGCAATATCTGTGCATTGATGTTGCTTTCAATGCTCTCCTTCTCTGTAATCATCAGACCTGTACCTGGCCTTGTAGTGTTGTAATATCAAATCATATTGGTTCATAAGACTACTTAAGTGACCTCACTTGTTTGCCTGAAAAAAAGATGTTTGATTTCTGTGGTCACCTTCTCTGATCCGTGACAAACCTATAGCTCAGGAAGAAATACCTTCCCTGCTACTCAGAGACAGGGAACGTTTTGCTTACCATGTCAGCAGCCCTGCTAAATGATTTCCAGCATAGATGGAGCAATTGCCAAGTTTGGTGGTTTGTGTTCACTCCTGACACCTCTTGATAAGCAAGAAGATTTGCAATTTGGAAACCCCACATAAGGTAGATGCGTATAAATGTTATGACTGGCTCAGTGCTCATGTAGGGTGGTTGAACAAAATGTATAAAAACATATAAAGATTACAAATGTAATTTTATTCAAACCTAATCCCTTCCCTAAAGGAAAGGTAGCTTTGGATATTGTACTATAGGCAGCAGCATAACTATACAAAAGTGTTTTGATTTAAAATAACTTAATTGTGACTGTGTTTCCCAAAAGTACCCCTCAGCTTTGTGGATCAAAATACCACAACACACAGACACACAATAAATGAAACCAAAAACCCCAACAATTTTTTTATAATAACTCCTTCTAAATGACTTGAGGAGGAAGTTGTAGATAATCAGATGGATTGCTAGCATCATGTGAATACACTTGTGTTCACATTGTTCTGCAAGTGACAGGACAGGCAGAATCCTCCCAGTGGACTACTGAGAGACTTGGTAATATGTTTTTATTAGCTTTCCTAGATCTTAGTTGACATTTCAGTCACCTTAGCTGAAGAGCGACACAGCACCACTAATTTAATGTAAGCTATATATCTGTAAAATGTGAACAAAATAATGATGATTCAGAGCTCTTATTCTACCTAATAAAAGCTGGGCTTTATAGTGAACTTTTGGGGTCTTTGGTGTTTTGGAGTTGTTTTTCAAAGGAACGCAAGAAATTAGCTCTTCCAGTTAGTCAAGGAACAAACAAAAAAAGTTGCATCAGACTTTCCTGTATAACTGCCCTGGAAAGAGTAAATGGTCACATATTTGTACTCAGTAAGCACAGATTTGTATTAGTTTTATTAGATTAGAAAAAGATATCACTGAAATGAAGCAACTCTGCTGTGTAAGTGGTCTGAAATCAGTTTTGGATGTTATCTTGTGTTTTGTTTTTCTTTTCTGAAAAAATGTGTGTTTCCAAGCTGAATCACAGTGAAGAGATTAGGGACAGGATCCTTCAGCTGTGTTGAGTTTACCTGTTTGTACAACCCAACTAGGTCTGAAGGGCTTGGTTTGCTTTTTTAATCTTCCCTATCTGAATTTCAGCATCCAAAGATGAAAGCCTTCGTAGTTTATTACAGTTCACAGTTCTATGAAGTCCACACAATTAATTTTGCTTTAGTGTTCATACTTATAAGCAAAATATCTGACACTCGAGCCTTTTTTCAGGGTAAAATTATTGTGTATTGAAAAATGTAGTCCAACATGGTAATGCTGAAATTATGCTTGAATCAGGAGTCCTTTTGTGGTGCTACAGGAAATTCTCCCTGGCTGTGCTGCTGTTTGACTGGGTTTTTAAGTTGGTTCCCATAAGGCAGTATCCACTGGTGTACTTTGAAGTAGATTAGACCTTGTGTCTGAGATGCAGCTCAGTAAGCTCCACACTGCATGGTACAGAGTTTAAACACCATTCCATGTGCTACCATGTTGCCTTGCATATTCATAGGTTTTAACACCTTTTGGGAGAGGCAGGTTTTTTTATGGAATTGGTGGCATCAAAGCTGTCCCAGGATTTGAAGTACTTGCTGATTTGAGGTGGTTCTGCAGTATTACCAGTACTGTAACAAATTAAAACTCTTTCCTCTATATGTACCATTGTTAAGGGCACTTCATTTACTTTCTTTCAATGACTTCCAACTGTGTTGCTCTCACCATGCATTATCCATGTGCAACCTTGTAAATAGCTTCTAGTTCTTACAGCACTGATATAAATCAGAGGGCCATTTTCTCTAGGGAACTTCAGCCTTAAGCTCTACAGCTTGTTTTGAAATGAAAACCATGTTCAATTAAGGTGATTTGTTTGCTGCACAAAGATTTAAGTATCTCATACTGCCATTTATAGAGAGCCAGAGCTGGGAGGATATAAACACAGCATGAGAATATCTTGTGTGCTCTGCTTTCCACTTCCACCTATCTCTTTTCCAGATATCTCCAGCTGAGATACAGCCTGCTGGAAGTGGGGTGTGATGAGAGTGCCACCAACAGTGTGGGCTGTGAGATTATCTATTCATAGATTATTCTGTTCTCAGAGGTGGAGAAAAGACTAGGGTGCATCTCACACACGCTGGCTTGAAGTCAAGTTCCTAAATAAATGACCATCTTTTCAAGACAGCTTGCTAGATACAAACCAGTGGAAAAATGGAGCAGGAAAAGATTCTCCTGATCCTATAATTGGCCTCAAGTGGGGATAAAATGTAAAAAATTGCTTTGAACCCAAGATATTGTCTTGAGGGGGTTTGTGTGTCATTCACAGAAGGAGTTAGAAGGATATTTGGCAAAAGTAAGTATAGAGTGCTCTGTGGTCTTGTATTCTCATGGTCCCATATGGGTCTACCCATAAGGTTTCTGCAGGGACTGTCAGTGCCTTAGCTCATTGCCCTGCTTTGTGCAGCTCAGCCTTCTGCATTGGCCCTGCCCTGTATCACTCTGGAAACTTCTGGCTCTCATTTCTGTGAAACTAACCCCAGTAACAAAGCTTATTTTGCTGGAAAAAGTCAAATTTCTCTTTCTGCAAAGAGGCCAGGAGGAAAAAAAATGCTGCTCCTGTCACAGGGCATATCAGGCCTGTGACATGATGTGGGATGGGGAGACACATCTGATGTGTATCCCTGACATTTTTCTTTGCTACATGGGTGACTTTTCAGACAATACCATGAAAATTAACAGAAGGGAATCCCACATAGTTTAACTCAGACGTTTTGAGTTTCAGCAGCCCTATTCTTGGCTCTCTATGCAAGCTTTTTGCTTCTGCTGCTGCAGTTGAACTTGGTTCTCTGTTGTCCTTGCCTCTGTTCCATTTGTGCCATAGTGAATGCTCTGGGTTAGGGAACAGAGAGTAGGACCAGGGTATAATCTTATACTAACCTGTCACGGGTGTGATCTCAGGGCCAGATCCTGAAGCAACAAACCCTGAGGATTTTCACATCCCCATTACACATATCGTGTGGGATTTACTTCAGGTTACATTTTGTTTGGTCCCAAACTTCCTAACTCAACATGTTTTTTGGAACTCTCTCAAGGAAAACCATCCCACTTTACTTGCTCTACCACAGGACACAGTTAGAGATGCTCTCTGAAGTGCCACATGAGGATATCCTCAGGTAGATGAAGGTATCGTTTGAGTGCACACATCCATATCCCTGCTGGCAGTCACCATGCTAAATTTGGACAGCATCTCTTGTTATGTGTCTTGAAGGGAAAAGTGAAAGACTTAATCCCAAAATTGTATCAACTCATCCAGAATAGGCAAGGAATGATAAGGAAAAAAGAGCTGAGTGGGCACAGAAAGAGCCTAGTAAAGTAAAAGGGAGAGAAAATCAGATCAGGACCCTGCCATGGAAAGGTGATGGGGCCTGAAGACCCAATTGCAAGGAGGGAATTATGCATGAAGAGGCTGTGAAAGGTCTGCATCGCAAATGACTCTTTCAGCAAGGGTGTAGAGAGGTCATTGTGTAAGAGAAATGAAGGCTGAACAGATATGGGGTGAGGGGAAGAGGGAGAGGCAAGGAAATCCCTTGTCTGCAAATTTCTCAAAGTGAGTGGTGTACCTTGAGAGAGTATTCCTACAGACTTTCCTTGTTCTCAGGTTTTTCCAGTTATTCACTGTTGGCCTCATCGAAGATGTTTTTCCTTCTCTTTAGGAAGTTGTTTTTAAATGGCATATGCAGAGGTAACATTTGGATATAAACTCATAAGACAAGGCAAGGGATGACCAGATTATGTATCAGCAGAGAAATGAGGACTATTAAAATGTGAAGATGGTGTTACTGGAGGTGGGAAGTGCAGAAGTGGCTGGTAGGATACAGAAGAGAAGCATGCATGATGGCCAGATGGATGGACAAGTTTCTGTCTGTATGCTGGGAGCAGTGTATCTGTAAATATTCAGGTCACTGTTGCAGTCCTTTTTTTGCTCCTCCTGCTGTCTTTATTTGTTTTAGGTCTTGAATTCTTTCTTTCACAAAAGCAGCCAGCCTGTATCTGGGGGAAAAGGGAAACACAGCAAACTGACCTTTAAAGCCAGGGATGCTCTTGGGCGCTTCTTGTACTTTTATCCAATTGGGCAGTGCTCTTTAGCTAACAACAAAACTGAATCATAGCAAAATTGCTGATACAGTGCAAGGGAGCACATCACTTACACATGCAATTTAAACACTGAAGGCTTTTGCAGAGGGAGAAGAAAAGCAGTGGTGTGCACAGCTCTGTGGCTGTAGAGCTGTTCCAATACTGTTGCAGCCTTAGTTGCTCCAAATCCTTTGGGTACATTTTCAGCTTTTTTCACAGTTGTGTGCACACTTGATTACTGTGTTCGTGCAAATCTCCAGTAGAGAGAGAGAGACAGTCAGTAATTCTGGCAGAGCAGGACAACTGCTCTGGTAAACTGTGGGAGTCTTGACAAGGCCATTTGTTGTCATAGTCTCAGGAGGATGATTGTGGTCTAAGACTAACAGGGTGCAGGGGAGGGAGTGGGGGGTAGAGAACGAAAATGTGAAGAGTTTATTGGGGAAATGCACAAATGGATAAGAAGATGGCTTATAACTAATCTATAGAATTACTATAGAATTACTGGCTATTGTGTGTTAAAAGGAAGATAATTAGAATCCTGTAATTAAATGTATTACACATATGGAACTGGTATTTTATCTTTCTGTGGATGTGATAGATATGAGCTTAATAAATATGTTTCAGTGAAATATTGCTATCTAGATGAGTCATGGTGTTTATGTATATATGTATGTATATTATCTATGTTGATAATCTTTGCATTTACATGACCAAAATTTCCAATCTCCAGTCAGGGACTTGTAGACAGCTGAAGAGAGTTTCCATTCAGTGTAAAACTTCCTGCCCTAGGGGAGGTACCTGGGCTGAGAGTATATTAACCCATTGAACTCAGTGTTTTGTGGTCTTCCCTCATCAAGGGTTCAAGACTGTGACCATCACTTTGACCTATAGACATCAAAATTGCAACAAACTAGTCTTGTCAGGGAATACACAGGTGATCACTGCATACCTTTCAACTCTTTATCCTTTATTTCTCTTTCTTTCTTTTCCCTTATACTTTTTCTCAGGTGTTTTTTTTATGTTTTTATGCTGTCGCATTCCAAACAAAAATGGCTACATTGTCAAATTTGTCAAGTGCCTTATTCAACCTTAATGTTCTAAACTGTGCAAGCAAAAGCTTATCAGAGCTTCTAAGAATTTTCTTGTTTCTTCTGCACACTGCCCAGAGTAAATCAAACAACTTCCCCTAACCTGACAAGCAGACCTAGGCATAACAACAGTCATACTTCTATATTGATGTGTATTCTCCCTTATAAGAGTATTGATGCCTTCAGCTTTTGACAATTGCCTCTAAAACCTGAAATGTTTGAGAAGGAATTTCTAAGAGAAGGAAAATCTACTGTCCATCTTCAAGTTTGCTATACAATTGTGCTTATTTTCAAGATTTGGAGAAAGGAAAATGACAGAGAACAAGAGATTTTCATTACATGTTGGTGTCCAGAACCAAATTATAGTCTTTATTGTACTTCTCTTATCCTGCTGGTTTTACTGGAATGTCAAGTGTAACGGCACAGCAGAATTTGGTTTGCTCTCTAAAGAGAAACTAACTTAAAAACCAGAGGTTTGTAGCATACCTTTTCATTCATATGTAGTATGTCTTCACATATATGTCTATGAATACACACATACTTTGATCCACTCATTCTGCTTGGTTTTATAAATGCAGTTTCAGAATTATCTGACCAGGATAATTGCCGTAACACCCAAGGGCTGGTTCAGCCTTTTTTGTAGCAATGCTTGCTTTGAGCAGCTTGACCTTTAGGTGCAGAGTATAACCCTCTGACAGGGGGAAGGAAGATAAATTAAACAGAAGCACTGCTGGCTTTCAGCAAGAGCCATTTAAGTTCTAAGTTCTTAAGTGAAGTCTGAACCAGAGTCCCTGCTCTGAATCTGGCCAAAGCAAGCCAAGGAGTGGCTGAGAAGGCCAGCCCAGGGCAGAGCAGGCAGCTCTGTGCTGGCAGCCTGGAGTAGCTAATGAGAACAGCTTTGGAAGAACTTGGTATGATCCAAAGGAGGCATAAACATCCCTGCACAGAAATGTTTCTGGAATGTTTAATGACAGTATTCTACAGGTTCCTTCTAAGATAAAACAATGCAATCTAGGAGGGCTGCCAGAAATTAACATAACATTTCTGCTTCCTTTATACAGCAGTGACCAAGGGGATACCAGGGGGGTCTATAAGGCTATTTGATGTCGAGTCCCATAATTATGAGTTTTTGCTGCAGATTACCACTCACTCTGGTTCCCAGGCTGCCATAATTTAGAGGGGGATAGTCCATTTCTACACCACAGATGGCTTAATGTCCTGCCAGCTAGTTTGTCATTGATTCATGGTTTGTTTTCTTTCTGGGAGATGATGGATGGCAAGATGGGGGACTGGGGTAACAAGGTGATTCTTACAATAAGCAAAGATCAGGTTTGTGACCACCTGAGGAACCTGAATGTACGTGAGTCAAGCCAGAGTGCTGGGGGAATTGGCTGATGCTGTTGCCAAGACACTCTCCATGATATTTGAAAATCCATGGCAGTCAGGTGAAGTCCCAGGAGACTGGAAAAAGGGAAACTTTGTACCCATTTTTTAAAAAGATTTGAAAGGAGGACCCTGAGAACGACTGAGCTGTCAGCCTCACCTCTGTACCTGGGAAAGTCATGGAGCAGTCAGGGATCCTAAGGCACATGGAGAAGAGGGAGGTGATACAAGTCCTGCCTGGCCAACACAGTGCCTTCTGGGATGAAGTGATTCCATCAGTGGACAAGGAAGGGTTACAGATGTCATTTATTTGGACTACTGTAAAGTCTTTGACAGGGTCCTCAACAACATCTTTTCCTTTAAATATTGTTCTTCTAGTAGTAAACCTCACTTTAAACTGGAAGCTTCTGCCAAAGCTAAGAAAACAAAAAAACCCTTCCTTTTATTAAATTATAAAACAAACTGTACTGAACAAATATTTATTTTAAAATAAAAAGTCCCCTCTTCATTGCATTTTCCTGGTAAAACTGACTTCATTAATTTTATTGCACTATTTCTACTTATTAAAATTTAATAACATTTGTTGATGAAACAAGGGAAGCTAAATACATTTTAAAATAATTCAGCACTAACTTACTCCCATGAATATATGAAGATGCTAGATTGCTTTCTGGAATATTTTGAGCTTAATTCTTAAAGGCATTTCAAGATTTTGGTGGGTTCTCTTGAATTCATTTAAGTAGGAGTTTTTATCCTTCATTTAGTCCTCACTTTGTGGCTGGAAGGGTCTTCTGAGGGAAAGGAAAATGGAAAACCTTATTGTTCTGTTCCTGTCACCACCCAGACTCCAAATGACATGGGGGATCTTTCTGTATTGGCTAAGTGGGGAAAAAGAGTCACATTCCATTTTCATGTATTAATTGAGGGGATGCTTATTTTTCTGTGGTCCACATACTAAAATATTTACAGTGGAATTGTTAGAGGAGGATTCCAGCACATCTTGAATAAAACAAAAGGGTCTAATATCACCAAAATCCTTCTCCTTTCCTGCAGCATGTAGAAAGAAAATAAGGATTTGGAAAAGAGCAGCATTCTTTTCCAGTCAGACAATCTGAAACCACTTTTGGCCTCCTTGATTTTCAGAGTTAGTTCTTAAATAAAGTCTTTATTGGCAGTCAGAATAACATGTAGGTTAGGAAACAGGTAAGTGCTCTTGTGTGCTAAAGGAAACTAGGATTTTATAGATACCTGGTCTTACAGATATGTAGCAGGTGCTTCCATTTCAACTCAATTCACTTTGCAGTAGAAAAACAGAATCTACACTAAAAATGTTGTGTCTTTGAAGCAATTTGTTAAGTTGAACCAATGTTTTCACTAAGAAAACTTGTCACACATGGTTTTATCTGGAACAGACCTATATTCGTTGTTCCAAGATGGTTAATAACATTGTGACTTCTAGAGAATAATTAATAACACAGTTCATGTTCTCTCCTACCTATCAGATAATGTAAATATAGCCTGGCATTGTGAAATGGTTTTACAGTAAATAGTTTCTCTGTATATCAACTTTATAGACAATTACAGGATTACCTCATGTCTAAATTTACCCTATCCTTCGGTGCAATTGATTATTTCAGGTGATGCCTGTATTTTACTGTATAAAGTATTCTTTTAAATTAAACAAATAACTGTGTGGGAATTTGTATGTATCTTCTAATTCTTTAAAAGTCTTCATTAAAATACGTAGTCTCTCTAAGAAACACCTTCAAATAAGAGATTGTGCACAAATAGACCATGTTGGTTAAAAAAGGGCAATTAAGATGTTTTCAGAAAGACCTGCTTATTAATTAACTCTCCTGTGCTACTAGTAATCAGTTGTGTTGCTTGTTTACAGAACTTGGGTTCCACTATGGCAGGATTTGCAAAGTTAACAGTGTACATTTTCACTTTATGTGAAGCACATAGGGATGAAAATTGAGGTAACGACATGAGGTTATTATATTAACTGGCAAAACTGAGTCTATTTGCTGGGCCTGAGTTTAGTCCCTTGGAGTCTGACAAATAATTCTAAATTGAAGAAAATATAATGTAAAATTATAAGAATTTAGAGGGACTCAAAGGCATTCTGCTTATATTATTTCAAGCCAGTGGCAAATTAACAATTGTCCTCCTGGCATTCAGGACAAGGGCTGCATTGTTCTAACTGTTGTATTCTAGAATATAAACAATTTGGCAATTTTAACAAGTTACTTAATTTCCATGCAGGCAGTGTTATGCCTTCATCAGTGCATTGAAGCATGCTCTTTGTTTTCTATTTGTTTAGACAAATACAAAGTCTTGTGCATTAGAGTTCTGGGTATCCTCTGAGGGGTTTGAAGTGACATTTCCACTTCTGTGAATGCAAGATGTGGCAAAGAGTCTATAGGTGGCAGCCACTTGCAGCCTAGAAGGGTCCTCCACAATAATTCTTCAATGAAACATAAAACATGAACAGAGTTGTGATGTTGACATGGCTGTGACACCATAAAAACTGAAGAATTAAGTCATAAAATCTATGGCTCTCACCTCAGGCTTTTCATTTTCATTATGAGGAGACCTCTTGAATTAAAATAGTTTGAAATGAACCTCTGCTGTGTCCAGAGGAGTAGATCATCTGGAACTAATGACTACTAGTCTACTGGATATTGCTACTGCCAAACCTTTCAGGCTGAGCTCTGGGTCTTTTCAGAATGTATTTTACAGCTGACTGCTAATACAATCACTGCTTACTCAAGGGCCCACATCCAGGGCTTTCTATGGAAATATCCAAACACCCTCATAAAGGGCCTGAAAATGCATTTGAGGATGATTTTTCGGAGCATAGCAGCAACTTTATTTATTGTCTTGATATTGTAGGAAGGTTTTATTTGGCATTACTAAATAAAACTGGCATTTTATCTGATTTTCCTCCTTTTTCCTTCTGGTTAAGAAAGAAAATTCTTATGCTTTTGAATCAGGAATTAAAAACCTCATCTGCAAAGAACCGTGCCTCTTCCAAATGGCTGTAACCTGGCATAACATAATCAAAGCCTAAAACTAATTTTTTTTTCCCTAGCATACTATGGTAGATATCTGTCACACAATTTGAAGGAAAACCTTCCACAAAGTCATGTTGTCTTACTACTGTTAATCCAATAATATAATTATACAGGTCCTTGTTTCAGAGAAAGTGATAAATTGCAGCTTATATGTTTGAAAACTTTGACAATTAATCTAACATTTGATTAAAGCTGAATATTAATATTTTAAAGCCAGATGTTTAAGTGCACAGTGATAAAATAACTGGGTGCCTGGGTACAAAGCAGATAAAAAATAGGTTTCTTTTTCACCGATCTTAACAGGTATTGAGTGCTGCAGGAAATGTGGCTCCACTGGGGATAGTAAAAGGCATTTACCATCTGGCCCATGAAGATATACAGAGTGCCCTGGGAGGCTGGGAAGATCAGGTTTTTCTTTCTTTCTCTATTAGGGTTTGGATAAGTACCTGCATTGCTTGTTAATGTGCTTCCCACCTGCAGAGCCGGGGCAGGGAGAGGGAAATGGCCGTTCATCCTCCTGGTGTTGCTGGGGAGGGGACAGTGGTCTTGATCTCCTGGTGCTGATGCTATGCACAGATTGACCTAGGGTGAAAGGCTGCCTC
Organism: Alethe diademata; assembly: GCA_025584955.1. Classification (NCBI taxonomy): domain Eukaryota; kingdom Metazoa; phylum Chordata; class Aves; order Passeriformes; family Muscicapidae; genus Alethe; species Alethe diademata. The sequence continues at coordinate 15,471,421 of JANRMJ010000088.1, forward strand.
TTTTGTCTGTAGTGGGTTGTGTGTGCTTTCTCCAGAGAGGTGATGTCCTGCAGGGGCAGATTTAAACATATTTGAGGTGTGTTGAATGATGGCTTCACGTGTTCTGTGCACTCAACTCAGGTTTTACGGAGTCTACTGGCTGCACTAGAGATGGACAGCAAAGCAGCTAGGGCATTCAAACTCATATGAGATGGGTATTTATAAAAAATAGGTCAAAAATAGTGAGACAAGGTAGCATGTACAGCTCATCTGTCAGAAAAGAGCTCTGTTAGAAGATGAATGTGTCTGTCAGTGCTTCAAATCATACAGCAATGAAGATATAAGTGGTGAACATAGATGGACATTGCTGTACCACAGCAAACTGTGTCAGTTTTGATCTGGAAAGTGCTGGGGGCCTAAGCAGTGCTCCACAGGCATGTTTGAAAGGTATTTCAGTAAAGCAAGCCCTCTATTGGCAGACATGCCCTGCAGTGATTTACATCTCCACTGGACGAATCCTGTGAACCGCAAAAGGTTGAAGACCATGAGTGCAGTAGGCAGAAGTCAGCTTAGTAAGAGTCTCTGCTCTGTGCTTCTTGCCACCTCACAGTGTCTTCCTGTTCAGGGCATTCCTGGGATTAATATTCCCACACCATGCTGCTCCACACCCCCTTCACAAAATTTACTTCACTGTCAGCTCACTCACTGCCTGTCTGTGGTCAAAAGTTCCTTGGATGACAGCAGGAAATGTCATCAAAAATACACTGAAAGCTCTGCAAATGGGTCAAGATATAACAGTTTTCTCATGGATTATTAACATCTTTCTCAGCAGTTCAGGCTGCAGTCAGACACATTTTCCTTTTTTTTCCAGTATTCATTTAGACTTCTGTTTGGTGAACATTCTTAAGATGTCCAGCTGCCCTTTCATCTCAGCATCCTTGGAAGATCCAATATACAGGAAGGGTCAAAAAGCTTGATGATAAATATTTTTTATGGACAGAAGACATATCAAAGAAGGGGACAAACAGCTAGTACCAAATACAAGTCCTTTAGTTGGTCAAGGAACTGGGTCATGTTTGTCTGAAAACTTCCCACATTTTTCAAATTTTCACTTGAAATACTGAATGGGGAGGGTTGTAAGCTAATGAAAAATTGTTTGCACTTTTAAAAATTAATTCTGAGATTAATTGTAATTTTGAGAGGTTTTGTGTATGTTTTGCTGTACACTTATATTGGCTGTCCAAAAAAATATTTTCACCAAATTGTAATATGTTTCCTGGGAGCTACAGTTCTGAGTTCCCCATCTATTTTTTCTCAATTCAGATTTCTTCATGAGATCATTTTTTCTGTGCCTGTCTTTGATGCAAATGTCCTGTTGCTATGACTGGAATTCTGCCTGCAAAAGTCAACAGCAAATGACACTCAAGCCATCTTGGTTCATCAGATGCCATGTGGCAGCTTTCTGAAATGACTTGCTTCAATTTTCAAACTAATTGGGGGTTCAAACTGTCACTGGAAAGAAGAAATTTCTGTTCTGTACATGGAGAAGCAATTACTATTTTTTTTCCAAATGGTTTTAGTGGCATGAAAGCTGTACGAGTCATTTGGATTGTGACAGCTATAATTCTTAGAGAACCCATTAGCTCTTATTGTGAGACACCCCTCCCTCTTTTTTTTTTTTTTTTTTTTTTCTCCTTTCAGAAGGTGTCCATAACAGTTTGTGGCAGTCTGGCTGAACCAGACTTATCTCTAAGTGAGAGTGTTAGCAGGCATTTTTCAAAGGCTTTTTTTTTCCTGAGAATGTGACCTTTAACACAGGCTCCTCATTAACTGCAGTAATTTAACACGAAATGCCAGTAGCAGGGTATTTTTTCCAGTTACCATAGCAATATCATAGGATATCAGATGGTGTCAATAAACAAAACTCCACTGAAACATTATCATTTTTAAGCCACCTCTATTAAGACAGTTTAGTTTATCTGAGATCAGGTGGTAATGAGTTCAGCTTGTATTTTTGTACCTTCATGTGACATTTGGTTGGTTTGGGCATGTGTGGCCCTTATATTGCTTGCCCACACATCCTCCTACTCCCCTCAAGGACTGCTGTGTTAAAATGGGTTTGTAAAAACTCATCACTCCCCCTGCCTTTTGGCCACCTGCAATCTCTGCAGCATTCCTGCCTGATGGCAGGGAGTGTGGTGGTTAGGGGATACATTTAATAAGACTTTTATTTCCCTCTGCCACTTAGCATTTTATCAGTTATTTTAACCCAATGTTTAAATTTATAAGTTCTTTTAACCTAATGAAGAAGTAGCTGTCTGAGAATTCCTCCAGCCCTCATATCTCACCAGGCCTCCAGGATTCTTTACCCTTATCATGACTATAGTTGTCTGTTTTGGTGTTTATTTTGGTGTAAGACCACAGATCTGCTTTTCCTTCTGGCATATAGAAGAACAGATAAAAATACCTGTATAGTTCTCCATGTAATTTTCTCCTTCCATCCTCAGTGAATTACCATCAGGAAGAAATGAATGGAAGAGTGTTATATCTTTTTTCTTGAAAGGATTTGAGCCAACACATCTTCAGCATAGGCCATCTGACAGTGTCGATTCCCATTTTGGAAAAGCTGTGCAAACATTTACAGAAGTGACCTCACTTGTTTTATGAGTATTTTCCTTGACCTCATCTGCTGCATCTCATGATACTTAGTGTCTCATGGAAGCAGAACTAATTAAAGCAACACTCACAAAACCCAGTGTAAATCTCACATTTCAACGCAAGCATCCAGTACATGGTTACAAAACCACAAACAGTATTTAGACTACTACAAATAAACAGGGACATTTAATTTTAATTTTCTGTTGTGCATGAAGCTTGGGGAAAAAAAGTCACTGAATAACTAAAACTGATACATGAGTTCTTTATAGACACTAGGTGTTCTTTAGGAGAAAGTGTTTTCCTCCCACTGTCATAAGAAAATACCATGCTCAGAAATCCTAATTAGTGATGGGCCATGAGGCAATCTCAGTATAATTTTGTGTCCACCTACTCTCAGATATCAACTGGTTCAGTTGCAAAATCGTGATGCTGAGATCATTTCCAGACTTTTCAGCAGTAATCCAAAACATTAGAATTGTGTACAGCTGCACCTTATTGTCCATGTTTCCACCATTTTCCCATCTGATCCACTTCATTTTCTGTATTCTAGATGTCATATTTTCAGCTCATGGGAAAGGTACAACTGCTTTTTCCACTACTTTACATGTGCCTCTTGAATATATGGGGCAGTATCCCCTCTGACACAGAGTTTATTTACCGGCTTTTGTTTCCTTACAATCAAAATTTCAGTTTAAGAACTTTAAGTCTCTTCAAGTACTACCTGAATGGGAAAGTTTTGTCCATTTGCAAAAATAAAATGCTTCAGTTTTGTATTCTGAAGTTTGTCTCATTGTTCACCAACATAAACAGGGAAGAATTTAAAGTCTGCTTGTTCAGAAGTGTGCATAACTGTAATACAATGGGGCACAGCACACAGCAATTTGAATGAAATCGTCACACCACAGCAGGAAAAAAATCCTAATAGTTATTGACATTAGGACTTGGGGTTAGAAATTTAAAAAAAGCCTATTTTCCTGGTTAGTCTCTAGATCCCCCATGTGTATTTCTTGCCTGTAGATATATATATAAACAAGCATCAATAACAAGCAAATTGCCATACAGATAAAGTGTAGTCAAAACACTCTGTTACTGCATAATTTGATCCAGAGAAATATTTTGAATTCAATTCAAGTGGTCACAAGTGGTTTGTGTTTCTGCAGAGAAGTACAACATTATGACTTGAGAAGCCTCCCTACTGAAAGGCTTAATAAATTCATGGTCTGAATTCAAGCTGGATGAAATGAACAAATTATTCTTTCTACAGATTAGAATTTTTAGTTTGCTCTTGTGTAAGCAAATTTGCAAAAGTAAGCTCCTTCTTTTTTTCTTTTTTTTTTAAATTTCTTTTTTTTTTTTTAATATCTGCTTAACTGAAGAAGAAATAAGTTACCATTGAGGTTTTAGATAGAGTCATAGAGTCATCCAGGGCAGGACTGAAAACTGATCTTCAATTGTAGTTGACTGAGTTTATTGAGACTGTCATTTATGGAATGAAGTAATTTGGAATCAGTGTCACACAAATGTTTGAACAACTTGCCACTACCAACCTTACACAAGTGCAAAGTTTTCTGTCAGGATTAGTTCCTCCAAGAGCACTTAGTGTTTGGTGAGGATGGCCTTTTCTTGGCACATAGAAAGACTTATAGCATCAATCATAAAATTATGCATTCATGGGAATTTTGTGTGCTCATAGTATATAGGTTTTGAAGAAATACAAGAAATTACTTTTTTTTTTTTTTAAAAAAAGGATCTGCTCCTTCTTTACACTGTTTGTTGCATTTCTAGTTCACTGAATATGTCCTCTAAATAAAGAGCTAAGAGTAGTACAATTCACTTTCTCTAAAACATTCATGGGCAACAACCACTTTTTATGCTTCTATCTCTCTTCTCTTGTTACTTTAGTTCTTTCATGTGAAAGAGTCCCCATATGACCTTCCTTCTTCATTGGTTCTCTAGCTGATTTAATCCCTCTTTCAGAACCTCTTCCATCTCTGTCTCTTCTTTCTTTTTTTTTCCCCTCCCTGTAGATAACCAGAATTGAATGGGATTCCCTCTGAGAATACAATCTTCACATTATCTCAATGCATTAAATAATTTCACTATAATTTTCTGTACCATTTCTATTTCACAGTCTTGAGATACAGAGTGAGAATATATTTTGAAAAATATGCCCTCACTGTGTTTATTCCTTCTGGTCTCTTCCCCCTTCAACAGTCTTTTATTGAAGTGTTCTGCCAGTTCATCCCACCTCCACCTAATTTTGCCAGCTGCTTCTAGAATTCATCACAACCTTTTCTGGTGACTAATCTGAATATACTGCTCCCATCTGTTTCTGTGATATGACTTGACTATGATAAGCAATAACGTTTCTATACAGTCTTTGGTGTGGGAACTCCTTATGGTTTTCCAGTAGTGCAAGGGAAATTTATGAAAAAAAGGTTGTCATTAAAAGTCCCTTCCAACTGAAGCCATTCCATGATTCTATGATGGGGAGACAGAAGACTGGGAGAAGTTCTTTATTCTTAAAAAAAAAAAGTAGAACTCCTAAAAGAACAGATTAAGAACAAGTTGGTTCAGAGAGATGTAGGCCCTATCCAGTGTCCATGAGCATGATGACCTGAGTCTTTGTCTTAGGATGACAATGTAGGCTGCTTCTAGGACATGAGATTGCACGCACAAGGAAGGATCAGCTATGCTTATCTTTAAGGCAAAACACTGGCTTGGACTAATCTTTAATTTCAACAATTGCAGCTACTCTTGTGTTTTCTCATACTGAACATGGACATTTTTATTATTTTTCTGTACTTTGGCCACTCTCTTTAAAATGGAGGAATGATATCATGAAGATTCCCTTAAAATCTTGCATTCAAGATGTGAGCACAAAGCACAAAATATAGACAGCCATCCACTGCTGTATAAAACAAACAAAAAAGAGCCATGAGAATTAGATGTGTAAGTTGACAACTTATTTCCTGCCTTACACGTAATGTTGTAGAGAATCCTCTGAGTCATATGAGTCATAAAGATGCCACCAAATTTGTAGTTTTACAGATTGCTTAGGATGTGCCACCTGTCCTCAGATCTGTAAACACGGTTCTGACTACGGAGGAGCTTTGCATTAACATAGAGATAACAGAAAAAAATCTTTACATGATACGGAACTTTTTTTTTTTTGCATTGCTATAAGCATTGTACATTCAGATATGAACATTCACTGAAGGAGACAGGCTGTGTAGAGTTTTCATATAAGAAGTGCTTTCAGATATTCTGCTAGCCTATAGACAATATCCAACTGACTGTATCACTTTATGCCAAGGAAAGTTTTAGCACACGCATATCTTTTCTTATCTTCTTTCCCCAAAGAAATCAATTTAGATGGATGCTGAAATGAATAATTTCATTGGGGAAATCATTGTAACTGCTGGAAATTAATCTAGGTATACCTATAATTTAATTCTTAGAGTGACAGTGAATCAAGTTACATTATTTAATGTAAACTAATAGTTTATTGTAACCATAGGGATAGAATGGGATAACAATGACTATCATACAAGTCACTATTACAGTCTGTGTGCCTAATTCAATGCAACCTCTTCTTTGCTAAAGCTATAAAGGTGTAAAATTATAATATACCACAACTATGAGGTAGACAGGAGTTAGGGATTTTCAGGTGCAAAATGTGGGAAGGAACACTAGGGGTGCCCTCCACTCAATAAGTGTATTCAACAGAAAATTAAAATACTGTATTCCATTTTCTTTTGTAGACACCCTTTTATTGGTGCAGGTAATAAAAGAGGTGTTCTGGCATTTGAGTGCATTTCCCATCAGCAGATGTCTAAATTGTTCTTGAAATTTAACCATGGAGCCTGAATAGATGAGGTGGGACCTCTGCTGCTGTTCATGGTGTCATATTGAGAATTCAATGATACTTGATACCAAATATTTTTTATTTTTCATGTTACATGGGTATGATAATCATATGCACCTTGATTTTGTCATGCCTTTGCTCATGCATCATGATTGTGTATTGTATGATTAAATAAAATCTTTTTCCTATGTTATCATGAAGACCCAGGTTTTGTGGGCAGGTTCTTTCTCTCCTGTTTTTTTGGCCCGCATGTTTCCAGGTGCTCTTCTGTGGTATATGTGAAACTATTCCAATAGATAGGTTAAAGGTGAATTTTAGGAGCTAGAAATATGCACACTGAGATTTCTAGGCTCTGGTAGACCAGACATCATGGCATGAACCAGGAAAACAACTTTTTGAGCTCAGAAGAATCTGGTTCACTGTAAGAAGCTCTGACTGGAGGTGCCTGCCCTGCCTAAAGCCGCTAAACTCTGACACAGAGTGTAGTTCATAAACAAACAAGCAAACAAAAGAAAGCTCTGCTAGAAGTAGTTGTAGGTACTGTTAAATGTCAATGATTGCTGCACCTAATAGGGCACTTTGTTCTGAATATTTCTGTGTCTGCTTGGGCTTTGAGTCCCAGCATCTCTAAACTGAGTTATTTTCTTAAAATTTATGAAGCTGGAGTGTGATAATTAATTGCTGTACAGTTAGGAAGAAACAAGCTGAGCATTTTACCTAATATCAAAGTAGGGTGGTGGCAGGGAGAAAGGGCAAAGATTCAAACCCACATCTCAAACATTAAGCCACAGCTTAAATTATACAGATATTTCTTTTTCCCTATTAAGATATATCACTTTCCCCCCTCCATTTAGGACAGTCTGAATTTTATGTTACATTTAAAATTAAGCTTGACCTTTCACATTACACTGGAAAAACATACATTCTCCTCAATTTACAGCACTTATCTTCTCAGGGTGGAATGAACTTCTATTAGAATTTACAAGTAAGCCATTAATTAATTTAGGACTGAAAGTTAATTTTAAGTTATGTCTTTTAAGAAATTTAGCATCTGTGCTACTGTTTTGTTTTTTTTTTTAACTGAAGGTTCTTAGTTCTCTTAGCGAATAACCAAATTTCTTCAAGCTATTTACACCATTAAAGATAATTGAAAGCATGTGTGTAAGTTATATTTAAGGAAGAAATTATCTCGCAATTAAATGAAATTATTGATGATAATTTCTTGACTGTGTAATGATGGGTTTTAGGAAATACATAATGTCTCAGTAATGTTTTATTTTTTACCCTTAAGTTAGTATCAGCCTTAAAACTATCTTAGCTTTATTTGTGCCATAATTGTCACTCCGGGGGAATTTGAAGTGCATCATCCAGTTGGATTTGCTCCAGGTCCTTCTCTCTCTCCCAGAAATGGTCACAGTACTTATTTTGGGGTTTGGAGTAAAGTTGGACTCGTCTCCATATTAATCCCTCCTGTCCTTTCTTCCCCTAAGCAGCTCTGGGATGCAAGGCCCCAGGTTCTGCTAGAAGGAAATACAGCTAGAAGCTGGATTTATTTCGAGTACCTTAACAACAAAATATTCTGTTCCTTTGAAATCATAATCTTGGTGGATTGCTTCTATGGCAGGGTCTGCACTCAGTGTGCTGACAGCTCTCCCTTGTCCTGCCCTACAGCCTTGGATTTACTGAATCAAGGGTTCAGAGCCTGACACTGAGCTTGCACTCAAGGTTCTGTGCCTGTGACTGTCACACAGCCAAACCCCTCAGGGTGCTGAGTCCATTTGGCCCCTGGCACACAGTGCAAGCCAGGACTTTTCATCCTGTCATGCTGAAATGGGGGTGACCTTTCACAGGTGGCCACAGAGGACCTTCCCCAGACAAAACAGAGCATGTTTGCTGCTGTGTGCTTCACAAGCCCTCCACTGGATCACATGAGAAACAGAGGATTAGGATGAGTCTGGCAGCTCCCATGGAAAAGCTGGAACAGAGCTTTTTGCCATCTAGGAGGTACAGGCTGAGGGAAAGCAGGAGCTGCTTCTCTCTTGCTTCCTCCAACACCAGAGAAACATTTTCTCAGGACTTGGGGGGCTATTAAATGCACAAATTTTCTTCAAGATGAGGAGGTTCAGGTGGTTGGCGTGACTGATGCACAGAAGTTTCTGCTGGCAGTTCTGAGTACTGACAACTATTTCCAATATTGCATCATTACCACCTCTTACCCACAACACCGGCTTCAACTGTGTCAAGAGAAGGTGGCCTCCAACAGAAATTTGAAATTTGGGATTTTTTTTTGCATTTCACATACCTGAGGTACTCCAGTAGCATGGCTCACCTCACTATTAAACGTGAATAAAAGCCAAGGCCCACATTCTTCTCAGCACAGACATGTTTTACAAGATCCATGTCACCTTGCAGCCATGCTGTGTGTCATAAAATGTCTGACTGTTAGATGCATTATCCTTATTGCAGTGGAGTACTTAAGAAGCCACTGTGCAAAGCAGCTCCCATGCTTTCATGGATCATTGTGCTCATGAGGATGGAGCACTGAATGATAGAGCACTGAAAATGGAGATAATTTGTATCTTTACCCTAAAATGCTGTCCAAGTGAAAATAACATTTTTGGGAGATTAAAGTAGAGCTGAACCTTTCTCTGTGAGAACCCAGCTTCCCATCAGAAGGTTTTGGGCTAAGGGAAGACTTGTCCCAAGTCAGAAAATGCTCTTCTTTCCCATAAAGTATAACAATGGTAGCAAGTGGAATGGTTATTCTGTAAGGGTGGAACAATGATTAGGGTAGTTTAATTAAGACATGCAGACCAAGCAATTTTGCCTCAGTTCTCTCTAAAGACAGTGATGGAAGCATATTATGAGGAGGAAAAGGAGAACACAAAGACCAGGGAAATAGAAATTGCTATATTTAGAATGTATAGGAAGCTCTAAAGTTTCAATGATTGTATGGGGTGCTCAAGTGTTCACCATCTCACATCACACACTTCTCTTCCACTGCTCATACCTGCAGCTTTCAAGAGTTGAAGGTCCCCCATGGAGGACCCTGAGGCAGATTGTGACAGCACCAGTGAAATACAACCCAATTGTGACTCTATTTTTACTATTTCCTCACCACCCTTGGAGGTGGCGGCCCCACAGTGTAAACACAGGTAGGGGAATCATGCAGTCCCTTATTTTTTAATACACTGCTCTGAACACCTGTTTGTGGCTGACAATGCGGGGGCAGTGCACAAGGGAAGGACTCCAATTCATCCTTAAACTGAGGTGTGCTGTGACTTGTGGTTTTCAATGGGACAACATAAAGCAAAGTAATCTCACTGCAGACAAAAGGTGACAGATTCTGAATTTAGGGAGTTAATCAGTGGTGTGCTGACATGAGATATACAGAGAAATAACGGATTAGTGGAGAAACTCACTTGAGACTAAATGTAGGATGGATGACTGCATCAAGTATATCATACAGTATCTTATCTAGATTCCTGTCAAACCTGTGAGCACAGTACTTGAAGAATGTAATTGATAGCTTAAAAACTACAAATATGCTGTCAGCTTGCAGCTTCCTTATGCGTATCCAGTGCTAAGGAAGGAATTTTCTAGAGTCTCAATTAATTTGAAACCAGTAAAATAATCTGGTATAAGAAATAAGCGCCCATACCAAAACGGTGAAGAAATAAGCCAGCTGATAGTAATATATAAAATGAATTCCAATATTAGGACTTCAGCTTTAGTGAAAAGTTGTCAAAATGCTCTGAAATTGATGCAGTCATGTCTCCCCAAAATCAGAATTAATTTTCAGTGAGCAAAAACAATTTCTAATTAATCTGATGAAAAATTTCTGACAGGCTGTTTCCCTAGAACCATATAATTTCATGCTATATCCTTGATCCAAAAGCAGCAACACATCTGAACTTACGACATTGGATAAAAAGCATCTCTTTTAGCCAGTGAAAGATCTTTGGGCATTGTGTTGTATATTTTACACGTCTTCTGTGTTAACACTAAGGAATCCTATTTGCAAAATGGCAAAATGTATACATTTGAAATAAATAAAGAAACCTGACAAAGAAAGAAATCTGAAAGGCTGTCTGAGAGCCTTTCAAAGTGTTCAGAAAAACTACAAATATTGCTAGGTCTGCTACTGAGCTGTGTAAGCTAATAACATTGGTTGAGCATTTTCACTTTTGGTGGTATGATATCCAATGTCCTTAACGCCTATTCCATCTGACACACAGCCTTGTTTTTTTTTTTGCCACAAAAAGACCATGCTATGAAAGCCCAACATCTAACCCTTGAAGGTGAATCAGTTCAGAGTTTAGAGCTAGATACTATGATCTAAATCTACCTCAGGAAGGTTTACTGGTTTAGAAGAACAAAGCAAAAAGCAAAAGGGGCTGCCTACAAGGCTGTCAGTACAGCTGAACTCACATTTCACTTGCCCTGAGACCTCACAGTTTGGTACAAAGCTAAAGAGGCTCAGTTCTGGTTTTGCATGGCTAAATTTGATGACAGCTCACACAAGCCAGCAGGCTCTAAGCATCCTCCTTTATGAATATTGCAAAAACAAGAAGAAGGCAAAACAAGTTCTGGTATTAGAAACAAACAGTTCATCTTTTCTATCCTTTCTAACCTGCATAGGATATTCCTAACAAAAACTTGAAAGATATCTTTCTTGGTTGTGTGTAGGGGTTTTCACATTTATCAGGCTCTTTTCTTATCTGAAATAAATCAGTCTGGTTGCCCAAACTTCATTAGTAATGCAGAGGCAGAAAGGGATCCTGTGATTCCTCATAACAGGACATAAAACTTTTTGCTTATGCCAGAGTGTAAACATTTGGTTATAAGGAAATGAGGGAGTATATGCTGCAAAACTAAATATACCCTATGCCAACAAAGAATCACAGCAACAGCTGATGTTCAATTTGGTGTCTTCAAGTAATCTAAAGATGGATTTATCTGGCCTTGGGTGTGATCCTGGCTGAAAAACACCTCCGATCACTGCTTTGGATAGGAGGGACAGAAGATTGCTTAAAAATGTCTCAGAAAACCCAACAGAAAATAATAACTCCTGCAGAAAAGAAGTGGATGGCAACTTCCTTTCCCTATTATTGCAGACCTGAGCCTTTATTTAAGTCAGTGTCAGATTTATGACTAAAGTTGGCTCTGGAAGGGTGGTTCTACCACACCAAGCGGCTTCATAATAATGCAAACTGCAATAAGTTCAGGCAAAAATATAATTCTAAGCCATTGGGGCCAGTGGTGAAAAGAATAAAATTAGATACCTGAAGCAAATATTTTTTCCTTCCTGAGGTGTGAGATGCAAGTTTAGATTTAACTGACAAACAACAGTAGGAGTGTTACTATTTTTTGGAGATGTTAAATTTGGTTCAAAGCTCTAAGTGCAAGAGCTGTGTTAGTAATTGATGCATGTAGGAAACATTCATCTTGTAAATCTTTCAGTGACAATAATGATGAACAGTAGTTTGTACTCATCATGAGGCCTCCCTAGGAAGGTCTCGAGGATCCTTGGCAATCAATAATTAAGTCTAGCTGGGGCCTCTGTGCTGCTTAAGAATTTTACTAGTTTTGAGAGAAGGAAACTGATATAAAGACAACTTTCTTCCCAAACTTCTCTGTATCCATCCCATCTCTTCTGCTATATTGTTAGGACAATAGAGAAGGGCATGGTGTCAGAAGACACTATGGATATTAATTTGGAGGAGTAGCACTCTCTGATAGGACAGAGAATTTGTCTCATTTGACCAGATGGAGATTTGTGTGTATGAGCTGATCACCCAGACTTTGTACTGGAAAATGGCATTTCTCGTTCTGACTGGAATATCATTAATTTTCTTCCTAGTAGAAAATAAAATAGTGTGGTTTGGATTTAGTAGGAGAATAATGTTGATAACACATTGGTGTTTTTCATTGTTGCTGAGATGTGTTTCTACCAGAGCCAAGGACTTCTCAACTTCTCACGCCCTGCCAGTGAGGAGGCTGGAGGGGCACAAGAAGCTGGGAGGGGACGCAGCCAGGACAGCTGACCCACTGGTCAAAGGGATATTCCATGCCATATGACATCCTTCTCAGTACACAAACATGGGGGAAACTGGTTGGGGACCACTGCTTGAGAACTGCTTGGGCATTGGTCAGTGAAGGGAGAGCAATTGCATGGTTCATCGCTTGTTTTTGCATATTCTACTTCTTTCATAGCAGTATTATAATTTTCTTCCTTTTCTATAAAACTGTCTTTATCTCAACCTATAAGCTTCCTCACTTTTCCAATTCTCTCCCCCTGATCCTGCTGGGATCAGGGCAGTGAGAGAGTAGCTGTGGGGCTTTGTTTTTAGCTAAACCAGCAAGTCCATCATATAAACTCAACAGAAATGACACATTTGAAATAGGCCAGATGAATGAAAGGCTAAAAGAGAGTGATCTTCCTCATTGAAAAATAAGATATCTAGATCAAAACCATAGCTATCTAACTTTTACACATATCACACGAAGCAACACAACTTCCACATACTATACTCCTTCTGTCTTGAAAGTCATTGCTGCTGTCTGTAGGCTTTAGTGGACCTCAAAGTAACCCTAGCTTACATTACCAGGGAAAAGGAAGATGAAAAAATACTGAAATGTGGACTAGAGTTTTCTAAAAATGAGTTGCTGGGAAATTTTTCTTGGCCCCACTGACAACATAGGAAGTTTTTACACTGTCCTTGCTGGGGTCATTAATTCTCAGTGTCTCTGTAGACAGAGTGGGTGCCCAGCTCAATTTAGTCCAGATGCACCTAATCTAGCACAGTCTAGCACAGCCATCTATCCATTGCCAAAGGGAAATTCCATTATACATAGAACAGAGATGCAAATTTTATTTTTCACTTGAAATTTATTAGACAGAAATATCTCACTTCAAGACCAGTCCAGGTCCCCTCCCAACTCTGACACTGCTCGTTATTATCAATCCTTTTGACATTTTCCAACACTCAGTTTACCTGCCCCTGCTGAACTGCAATTAAGCCAGAAGAAAATGGTATTTAAAATTTTTAATAATTTTAAAATAGCTTTTTTTTCAGGTCCAGTAAAGAACATAAAGCTTATAGGGGATTTGATAAACAAAAATCCATCAAGGCCAGCCAAACACTTTGCTTGACTCAAGAGTGTCAGTGTGGTTTTCACGGGTCGTCTCCCAAGACCAACAAGTCTAGTATTTTGGCATGGCCTGTCATTAATGTTTCATTGTAGTCTCTAAAAGCTGGGAAAGGGCTTATCCTCTGATTCATGATGGCTTTAATGCCTTACATGTTCAGGGCTTTTTTCCTAACACTTGACCTCACTTTCACCATTTTTTTTCCTTTCTTGGTCACATTCTACATAGCAGTTCAGTGACTTGCTGTCATCCTTGTTTTGCAAGTGGAGACTTTGAAATGCAGTTATCAAAAAGAGAGCAGCAGCACTGAGCAAAGGCACAGACTCCCCAAGAACTTCTGGTCTCAGTGCAATAACCCAATAAAATATGCAGAGGGGACTTAAACTAAGTTTACAAAAATTGAGCTCCTCGCAAAAAAGAAGGTACCTAATTGACATGGGAGAATTTGCTAAACAATTTTTTTAGTATCTAATAGCAGTTAGAGTCTGTAGGATACTAGTATCTCAGAATTCCTGACATTTTCTTTCATTCATTTGCCTCTCTGATGCTGATTTGAAGCAACAATACTAATTTTAAAACAGAAGCATCCTTAAGGATTAAAAAAGAGAAAACATCAACATAATTGTAAGAAATAATGTTGCTCTCTAGTTTTAGTCTTGAGCAGGAAGAAAGGGAAAGGATTCATTGCAGCTATCATGACAGGGAGTAAAGGGAATGCTCAGACCTCCTACCTGTGATGTCAAAACCAAGAGGAGAATTAAGACAGCAAATGGCAAGTTACATATGGCTATACTTACAATAAATGAGAAAGGGAGCAAGAAAGAACCTCTCTGCAAAGTATTAATTCCCCCAAAGGAGGGGGCAAAGCATGAAATGTTTTGTTGAGGCTGATGAATGAGATAAGCCATCTGCAAAATATTAATTCCCCTATAGTTGAGTGGGTGGAGAGATGAGAGACCTCTCTTACCTGGGCAGGGTTGTCAGATTTTGCCACTCTACCCAATGAATTTTTAGCAGAAAGTGGTGCTGTTTTTCCTGTTCTTTTGACCTGAATGACTGTGTTGCTATTTCAGAGAAAACTGTGTGGAAAGAATAGCTTTGATTTCTTATAATTTAAGAAACATGAGTTTTTAAAAGGAGTCTGATCACCCAAGTCATCTGTCGAACACAAGCAGAAAGAGAAGGAAGCAAATGATGGGTGAAAGAAAAGAAACACAGGGAAGAATAAGGGTAAGAGAAAGAATGAAAAGAGAACATCAAGATGGAGGCTGGCTATCTGACAGTGCTTTTAGGAGCTTGGGAGACAGGGTTTTCTGAAGAGAGCAGTGGAAATTTCCAGTTTTGATACCGTTTTCTTTATCGTTGATATTTTGAATGAAAACATGCTGGGAGTGTGTGCATCAACAAGCTGCAGCAAGAGAAAAATGGAGTATGATTGTCAAGGTATGGATTGCCAGTATCCTGAGAGATTGTTGCAAACCCTTCAGTGAGGAAATATCTACTGAGTTTAAAAGCTTAGAGGCTGTGGTCAAGATCTGCAGCCCAGACAGCTCACCCAATCCTTGTCCCAGTGCACAAGCAGTTCTGAATGTGCCAGAGGGTTAAGAACCACAGCACATTGGTGCTGTGTGCTCATCATCTCCCTGGGACATCTCAGAGCTGAGGCTTACCAGCATCAGCAGCCTGGTTTAAATTCATTTGAAATAAACATGAAAGTTTTCCTCTGAGATATTCAGGTATTCTCCCCAAGGAACAACAGCTTTTACAAAAAGCTTATGGTTCTTTTGTATACTTCAGCAGAGAATGATTCCTTTCTTGGAGGAGAGGGAGAGAAATGTTGAATGAAAACACATTTTATGGACAAAACAAAAGCAATTTTTCTAAACTTGTAGCTGTCTTTGGCCAGAAAGGCTTTTATGAGTGTTTACCTTCTTGGCAGCTGGTAAATACACGGAACAGCTTTATGAGAAATTAAATTCTAAATGTCTACAGATTTAATATTTCTGCTGCTGTTATCAAACTATTATTTCAGGCCAACTTAAGGGAAACTGATATGATAAGAATTTTTACTTCAAAAAGAGTATTGTTATATTGTTTGGGAGGGGGTTCTTTTCAGACTGCTGTCAGCCAGGAAGATAATGTCAAGGGAATTTAAAATAAGAGGAAATATACTTGCACAGGGATGAAGATGGGGGTGGAGGGGGAAATGTTGAGGAGAGTTAATAACTGCATCTATATTAGTGTTTGTGATTGGAGGCTAAAGTTACACTTCCTAGGTCTACAAAAAAGACAAGGAAAAAAATAAGAAAGAAAGATTGGCAATAAGGCAATGACAGAGCAAGAAAGCAAGATAAACACAATGAGGTACAAGTACAATTTCTTTAAAGTAGGCTGTCGATTCAGATAATTTGCAGGCATCTGGGCATTGTGGCTATCAACACAAATATCTTAATTGCTTTCCCATAGGTCTTACACAGTAGTGCTTCTTCTTTATCTACTTTTTCTTGAAGGCATCTTGTTGAACCTTTCCTAGCCAATTTTCTTTCTACCAGTTTGGAATTTTTTGCACTTTTAAAAGTTACTCATCTTCCTATAATCACTTAATCCAGTAAGTTTATTGTTCTTTGTTCAGTTGTTACTGGCAGGGGAGAAGCTCACATTTGTGTGGTCCATTCATTAGTCTGAATAAATGAGAATGAATTTTCTACAGGTAATGTGTTTGCAATTATTATTTTCTCTGCTTGAAGTTGTGAATACATCACAGAAAGAGTCAGATTGTGTTGATCATGGAACCTTATTTCTTCTATTGAATAAAGAGCTAAACAGAGAAAAATTTGTTAGCTGTAACAAACCCCCACAGAAGAAATATAACACTCCAGTGGAGAAGTGCACACGTTAAATGAAATGTCAGTGACTGACACCTATTCTGTTTCTTTAAGTGCTCTTTGGGTTTTGGACCTTGACTGCTGTGTGCTGTGTTTGTCTGAAAAATCCAACTACTCTATCGAGATAAATAAATATGGAAAGATTTCAAAGGGACAATGAAAGTTTTTTCTGTTTCTGTTTTCTCTTTGCTTAATGGTGCAGTGGAATGCTAAATTTTTTGTGTTCAGTAAAGCCGACTCAAATAGATGTTAATTGTTTGTTAGTTTTGTATATGCCTGTGAAGAGTGTGTGATTTATACTTGAAAAAAATGTACCAGATGAAATCCCCTTTTTTCATTTGGTGCATCTTCTTGTGTGAAGAAAACAAGAAAGTGAACATAGGGCAATAAAATTTACCTCACCCTTGAAAAACAGAAAAAATTAATCAAAATTGTTAGTAGAAATATTCTTCAAAGTCTTTACACTAATAGAAACATTCAGTAAGATTAAGCCTTCCTATCTTAGCCCAACATGATGAAAAAATATAATTAAACTGTTGAGAAATGTCACAGCATTGCTGCCTGTGTGTTTGCATAGGCAGGGAAACACAAGGAGGTTGTAAAGGGCTCTTGCATGTAAATGTTGAATCAGAAAATATGTGTCCTTAAAGTGAAACCATCAGAGAAGGCAGAGGCAGGGGCTGACTGGGAAAACAGGATTTCTGTTCTGTGAACAAGTGCCTCAGTGCTTGTTATGAGACAGAGAAAGCAGATGTTAGAATACTGAAAACACCAAAAATGGTGTTTTGGCAATGACAGAGTTTTCTTAGTTAGTTTTTGCTGGTTGGTGCTAGCCTAGAAAGGACAGTTCTGCTTAAGCATTTCAAATGAGCTGCATTGCTACTACTGCCACCCTCTCCTCTTTGAACCAGGTTTTCTTACTGCTCTCTCTCATAGGAATACTCCCATGTCCAACCTTGTCTCATGAAGAAAAAGTACACAGAATTTGTGTCAAAATGTCAATTTTGCTCAGTATTTTCTGCTTTCTTATTTGTCTGTTATTCCTTCTTGATACTTTTTGTCAATTTGCATTTATTGTCTCCCATGCAAAAATGAAAAGAAAAAATCTGTTAATTGAAGAAAAAAAAACAAACAGGAGAACAATTTTTAAGTTAACATAATGGTTTTTTTTTTTCAATGGTTGAGAAGATCATAATAGAAAGCCTGATCTTCTTGCCAAAAGCTTAACTGTGGGTACAAAACTGTGTTTGAAGTGGAGTGGTGCTGTGTAGTGAAGCAGAGTAGTTCTTATCCAAGGGGATGACACCACAGCAAAAGAGCATTTCCATCAAATGATATGTTCTCATAAAACTCAGTGCTATCCGTATGAGAAGCAGCTCATAATAAAAAGTAATGGGTGTATAAAGTATTTAAAACATGTTTTGATTTTGAAATGAGTCATGAACAAATATATGGGAAGTTATGTTCAGCTTCACAACAGTTCTATAACATGAAATGGGACTAATTTAGTGGCACATAAAGCCACATCTCCAGGACTAGAAGTGAAGAGTATCATGTTCATCTGAAATTTAGGTTCCCAGCTGTGGTTCCCAGGGATTCCCAAGATAGATTGGGTAGTGCTTTTGGCACAAGTCAGGTCTCTTAACCCCTGCAGATTTATTTTAGCCAGGTGGATGTGAATCATTTTTTTGCTGTCCTTAATCTGGTGGGTTTGAATTGGATGCCACAAACCTCCCTTTCTTCCCATGAAAACCAGTTTAGGCTTGTGGAGTGCAAGCCCAGAGCATCAAGACTTGACCCAGGAGTTTTCATCTGAAAATAGGCTTATGAGGGACCCAGAAATACCTAAACAGAGAGAGCAAAACTGGCACCTCTGTTCTGGAAACAGGGTCCTAAAGAGTAATCTTTACTGTATGAACAAAGAAAAATAACATAGCTAGCAATGCCAGTTATCTAAATTACTTAACAGCAAACTTCCAGACTTGCAATGCTCCACTCAGCTTGCTTTTAGACAGATTTTTTGCTGCTTTGAAACAGCTCATAGTCATATTAAAAGATTGTTTAATTTTTTCAAAAATTGTTACTGGATTCAAAAATTTTTGAACCATTTTATGGTAAAATTATTATTTGGACTAATTTTCAGTCTCAAACTTTGGCAGAGACCAGATGTACTCCCTTGAGAATATTTTTGCCAAAGTCTAGACAGTCAAACCAATCCCTCAAAATCCAAGAGTTCCCAGTGTTGAATTACTATCTTTTTCACTTGGTCCCACTAAAAGAAGGCCTGCATTTTTGGGGGGCGGTGGGGGGGAGGTTGTCCCACCATTTTTTGTTTACTCTGTGCTTGGCTCATCCAGTCCTGCAAAATATTTTCCTACTTTCAGACCACCTAGAGGTGTATACACATCTCCTCAAATGCACTCATCTAATGCACCATTAGCCACTGGTATAACCACTGAGCAGTTGCTGAAGTGCTCTGACAATATAATATCCTACAACATTTGCTCTGACCAGGCTTTTGCAGATTCAGTTTGTGCCTTTCAAGCCACTCAGCAAAGGGAAAGAAGCCACCCCCTGTTACATGCAGAACTTTTCAGGTCTCAGAGAGCAGAAGTGACTCTGGCTCTCGAGGGACTCATTCTGTCAAACACACACCACACCATTACCATTTTGATATCACTACTATGGTGCTGATTAGGGTTTTTAAGCAACTCTTGTGGTTTCAGCATCTGTGACAGGGAATTTAATTGGTGCAGCAGTGCTGTGTTAAGCAGCTGAAGTGTCCTCAAGGGACTGCCTGGCTCCCAGCTCTCTGTGAAGACAGGAGGAGATCCTCAACAGCTTGTCCACAGTAGCTGATGATCTTATCCCTTATGTTCATGTTTTGCCAAGGCTTATTGCTGTGGGCAAACATGATGTTTCAGCTTCAGCTGTGCCTTCTGAACAGGGTACTTCCTTGAGCTACTCATGTCTAAAGGAAAGCTTGTGAAAGGTTTAGCTAAGGACTAAAGTACAGGCCAGAAAATACACAGCCAGAAATACAGTAGCCACATGACAAAAATGCACTAATCCAGTTCAAATAGTCTGGCCCTGAAAGCACAGCTGTAATGTCAGATCAGGTCCCATCAGCTGAAGGGGAGCAGTCTGGTGCTGCTGCATGACCCAGCAAGATCCTGCCCTTATTCTGAAGAATTTGTGTCAGGAATAAGGCTGTGATTCCAAATCTGCTGCTGACTGCATGGTTCAGACATTATTGTAAATGTAAAATGAGTAAAAAATCACTTAAAAAAAAATTATTCTGGTCAGCTGTAAAATGTTTCTGCTCATTTTTATTCCATTCTGATTTTCCTGAAACCGTTCATAAGTGATTTTCCCAGCCATGAAAAGGTTTTACTTTAGATCAGAGGCTTTTTTCATATCCTTGACTTTACTAAATCATCAGGTCTTGAAGGCATTGCCCTGTGAGAACAGCTAAATGGGGAAGGTGAGCTCATACACACCATAGGAAGCTCAAGACCAATTCCCAGGTAAATAACAGTTGTTGACAATTTCCCATTACTACACTTTTTCACAACAGGGGATTTATGTGAATTTTCTCTAACTGTGCAATCAAGTAAAACTTGCAGTCTTGAGCACTTGGTTGTCTCTTTGGCACATCGTATAGATAAGTAAATTTTTGTTCCAGCATTATACTCTCACTTATAAAAGTATTTGTAATGTGCCTCTTAAGCAATTGCTGTTCAGTTGATGAGCTTGAGATAAATTACAGCTTTCTGTGTCTTACTGCTTTTCTTTAAGTTTTGTTTTCACAAAAAATAACAGGGTTGAGTAATCTTTTCAGAGTCCTAGCTCAGCTTCCATTGCTTTTCTTTCTAGCCAAGTATTTTAACAAATACTATCATCAAGAAAATACAGGTGGTTTGCACAGTTCAGCCTCTTATAGTATCACATCTCCTTTATAGATAATAAATACTGACAGGGCCTACAGGCTGTCAGACCCCCAGCTATCTCTGTGCCCTAGCTTCTTAAGTGTTGTTGGAGCTGACTGCACACCCTTTCCTAACATGAGCTGTGTTCTCTTCTCCAGCAAAGTGTGAACCACACAGAGGAAAGAATGGCTCCTGACGATCTTTCTTTACTGTTTTACTAGTAAAACATTCAGTGTAGCAAGGATCTCAAAGATGGCAAGGAATTCAAACAACAGACCTCTTCAGACTGAAAAATCAATGTTGCAATGAACAAATTTTTGGAATCTTTTGTCTCATCAAACAGAAAATTTTTTGCTCTGCTTTTTTTTTTTTTTTTTGCCCAGAAACGTGATGTTCACAGCCTTTCTGTCTTATTTTGAATTTCTGGATAAAGAGGTAATTTGGAAAGATGCAATATTTAAGTATAGTTCCAAACAACTTGACAACTTGAACCTCTAAAAACCATGAAATAAAGCAAGATCCTGGGGCTATTCTTTTGTCCTTTTATTTTTTTTTTCTAATCCAAGATGGCCTCATTTCTCAGCTACCTCGGGATTTGTGATAGCCTGGCTTTTGATCTCTCTCTCTTCCATCCAGTAATTTTCTTCATGCTGTAATTATTCCTGTGTGGAACTGCTACATTAATGTGAACACATAAGCTTCAGTACTAATCACCAAGACCTGAAATGTTTCACTACAAATCATTCCTGCTCTCTCTGCCAGCAATGAAGAATTTCTTCACTGAAAACAGTATCAAGTATTGGAAGGGCTGCTCAGGGAAGTGGTGGAGTCATAATCCCTGGAATTTTTCAAGAAATTATTTGATGAGGCACTTAGTGCTGTGGTTCAGTTGATATGGTGGTGTTTGGTTGAAGGGTGGACTCAATGGTCTTGGAGATCTTAATGATTCTCTGAATCTACAATACTTGCCTTTGTGCCAATGCTTCCCATCCTATTGTTCCCACTTCATAGGCCAGGGTATGGTGTCCAGCCCCCACAGCATGAGGCATCATAGCAGATCTGTGGGATCAGGGCAGGACCAATGGGTGAGCAAATTTGCCCTGCACTGGTTCTTCCCATCTGTGTCTGAAGGATCTGATGTTGGCTGCTCTTAAAAAGAGGGGATGAAATAGATAGATAAATGCAGCCTGACATATCCTGTGTTCACAGAATACATTGTTTGTTAATGAACAAAGTTGGATCTGCTTTTTGTTCACTTTTCACAATGATTTATCATTTGGGGATGCATTTTTCATGGAGAATAAAAAAATTTGAAAACACCTGAGGCATTTAGACAGGCTCAAAGCTCCAAAGAAGCCTTTTTACTTAGATGTTCTGCTAGGTGAATTAAATAGTGATAGAGGTAATAGATATTAATTCATACCACAGGGTGTGCATGCCAGGTTGCCTCCAGGTATTTAGGGAAAAACAAAAAATTCAGTTAAATCCAAACTCACTTGTGTAGAGGCAATCCATACACCATAATGCCACAGAAAACTAATCAAAAGTAAAAGGAAAGACTTGACGATAGTTAAAGAGGGCATTTTTGCTGTGTACGTGCAGTGTGTTTGAGGGTGTTGTGATGGAAGTGCCATATAACTTTAGAAAGAAAATTCAACTTTTTTCTGACTTTTTGTGAGGCTTTGGCACTGTTTACACCCCTCTGAATCGGGTGCCTGCTGCATGGACCTGGTACACAGTCCTTCTGGAAAGAGGGGGGTGATATCTCTTCTGAAGGATGAGCTAGTGCCCAGACAAGCTGGTCATGCACTCTGGAGGAGGATGGCTGCTTTTCATTGCAGGGACAGTGTACTAATCCTACTGGCATTCCTCTGCTCCAAAATCCTCTCTTCTATTCCACTGTGATTTATCCTAAGCTGGCTTTGTCCCCAGGTCAGGCATTTGAGGGTTTGCAGCCCGGGTTGCACCCTGAATGTGATGAGCAGAATTTGGCAAATTCATCATCACATTAAAAGTCATCCTGCAAACTGGATTTGTCCTCAGTTTCTTTTCTATCCTGAGGGCTTAGGTCAAAACCACAGAAGTTCCAAAGTGCTTTAAGGAATCCTGGGTTCAAGCTATGTTGGTTTGGAAACAGTGCAGGGTCCACATCCTTGTGGAGCACCAGCCTGATGTTTGGTAAGAGGGTTTGCCTTAAGTTTTGCTATTCCAAGAGATTTTGGGAATTGTTTGAAGTACATTCATAGCCCAGGCCAGATTAAGATGCTTTATTGTGTGTGCACTGTGAGAGCAAATATCAACATTTTGTACAAGGATCTACGAAAGATGATTTTTACTACATGAAATTGCTTCCAGCAGTATGACACTGAACATGCAGATATAAGCAGTGTTGTGTTTTGGACATGGCTGCATGAGGAAAAGGGAGAGCTAGAGCATAAATGCACAAAGTTTTAGGACTAGGACAGCTGACATAAACTGAAAAAAGGGAATACTTCATAGCATATGACATCAGCTCAGATATAAAAAAAAAAGAAAATGACAATGGCATACCTCTCTTCAAATGTGTCATCTTTACATCTCTGGTATTGTCAACAAACTCTCTGAGGGTGCACAAAAGAATGAGAAAAATTAAAATATTACATCAACATTGCTTTAAATACGACTGTTTTGAGCTGTAATAGAATTTCATCCTAATGATGCAGGAAAAAAACCAGCCAAATCAGTTAAACCAGAGGCACATAACCAACCATTCACGTGAAAATGGGAACTCAGCTGCTGATTCCACTTAACCATGACTCTTCTTTGGAGAAATGGGGAGATCTGGATACCTTGAAAGGAGTCCAGGAAGACTGTGAACAGAACTGTGCGTGGAGAGACAAACAGCTTAAGAAAAACGTGCCGGGTTGAAAAGCATTTGGTTCAGCTCAAACTCATCTGCAGAAGACTTTTGGGTCACTAGAGAGTTATGAGAAAGTGTGAGGAAAAGGGACCGACTGATCCTGGGAGAAACTGAAGGCACATCTACCCTTTTCAGGAAGGACTTTCTCCTTCTCTCTCTAACTAGCTAGGTGATAATTAAAATACATCTATGCAGAAGAAAACTTCTATCTCCCTGAATAAGAGAAGCCTTGAAGTCCTAGAAATTCTTGAAAGTGTTAAACAACCTTAATGTGTCACAAAGCAATTTTTACCTTGTCAGTGCCCATGGAAGAAGTAAAGCTTGGGCACTTATTTTGGATTTCCTCAAAACTAGTATATTCTTGCAATTATTCAGAACCCTCAAAAGGATGAGAAACAAAGATCAGCATGATCAAAAGTTTAGAGCATCCTGAAGGGATGAATAGGAATGCTACAAGTGTGTTTAGGGATAGTGTTTCATTGTCAGTGAAAATAATGGTAGGGGATGTCTTAGCTGGCACACAGAGAGTGTTCTGTGCTGTGACAGAAGCTGGTGGGGCCAGCCTCAACTGAGAGCCACATAACAGCTGTCACTCTGCATGTCTGGCTGCCTGGCTTTCTCAAGACTGAATTAAACAGCCCTTGGCCTGTGCTTCCATTCCTAAGCAGCACGAATATTTATGTGGCAGCTTTCAGACTCATCTCCTGCAGCAGGGGTAGCCTGTAGGCAGGCTCACTGTCATGGGGAGTGCTCTTCATCCCAGCAGGGAGAACAGCCATGCTCAGGTCACTGTGCTGAGGCAAAGTGAAATGCAAGACTTTCAATCTTGCCAGTCCTGGTAACCCCTCAGCATGCTTGTGCCAATTGATGTGCCAGCTCATTCCAGCAGCAGAGTTTCCTAAGCCAGATGTTAACTCAGGATTTCAGCTGAGTGACCTGCAGGTCATAACCTAGATGTGTGTGTTTTTCAGAAATCTCTTTTGTATACTCCTGTTTGGTAGGCTGGCAGATTGTCTTTTTTATTACCACAAACTGCTTTCATGGTGTTTTGTTTCAGCTGTTCTGTCATACCAGGAAGTTTTTCTCACCTGGCTCAGGAGGGACGGGAACTCTGTTTGAAACAGTCTGTGACAAACATGCAAATAACCTCATCCAGACTTGGATGTGAATTTTCATTTCTCAAAAAGGCAATCTTCTTTCAAACTGGGGCTTTTGCTCTGTCCTTGAAAGAGACAGGAGCTAGTTGCAAAATGCAGATCTGTAGGAAAGTTTTTAACATCCTGCTGTGTGATGGCCTATACCTTGGATTTAATTTCAGGTCACTTTCTAGCACTGGGTATTTAATTTCTCATCTGTCCTATGAGTCCTACTTTACTTTACAATTGTTGATGCCTCTGAAAGCTCCTGCCAACAGTTTGCCATCTGTTTTGAACTAAAACCATTTAGTTTCTCTTGATGTGAGACAAAACCATCTGATACAAAAATATGAACAGTAGGTGGCCAGCTTATCACTTTTTAATGTACATGAAAACTCACAAACAGTATGCAGGGGCTTTAGTAATGTTCACTATCCATAGATCCTTCCAGAGAGCCTCGTTCAAGGCTAAGTGCAGCCATCTCCTAGATATGCAGGATTATGACTCCAGCTCAAGAGACTCTTCTTTCATCATAACCACTGTTCATTCAAAATATGTGTGAAACTGTGAGAAAACTTTGTTTTCTTGTTTGAAAGGATTCTAACTTTTCCTAATTTATGAGTCTTAAAAATGTTTGTGCTTTGCTCTCTGGATGTTCCTTAAGTGCCTCTGCTGTGAGTAGAGAGGGAAATGGCTGCTCATTATGTCTCTTATGAGAGACATGAGGACTGTCAGGTGAAAATAGCAGGAGATGGATTAAAAACAAGAGGTGGTTCTTGTGTGTGGCACTCCTGGCCAAAGCTTGGCTGCAAATAGTTTTGGGGATTCAAGTGGAGACAGGAAAAGCTAATGAAGAGAACTACACTGTGAGGCTTTCTTAGAAGTAAAAACAACATCCATCTCAGGAAGCTGCAGGCTGGGAAGCACGACTGAAATGTTGCTGTATGTTTGACTTTGATATTCCTCCCGGGAATATCTCTTCTGGCCACTCTCAGGGCCCAGAGGTCTTTGGTCAGCACTAGCACAGACTAGGGGCACGGGGTGGGATGTTGGAGACATGGACTGTGGTGTACCTTTGCTATCATCAGGGGGAAGAAAGTTTGCCTTCTGATGAACTGACAGTGACTGCCATGTGACAAAGGAATACTCTCCAAGCCTGCTTAGACTGAAAGCAGCCTTGGTTTTCAAAAGTGCCTTTCATGACTTCAGGCCATTTTCTCACATTATGTATCTAAAATGGAGGCACCAGTGAATTACTTTATATCAAAAATACACATTTCAGTTGACATGAATCAACGTGAAGCAACAGAGAAATCAATAATGATGCACCATAAGAGCCAAAATCTGCAGGAATTCTGTTTTGCAATGCTGCTGGTTTTTAGCTGAAATAGTGGCTTACCATTTGAACCTCACTCCAGCACTGGGGGAAAAGACCTCAAAGCAGGTCTCAAATGAATTAATTTTGCTGTACCTCTTATGTAGGACTACCTGCTGGTACAGCTGGAACAAGAGCTAGGACCAAAGCAGAATGTGAGGGGGGCACTAAGGCAGCCATGCATGGACGAGGGAAAATTAGGAAGCAGTGGCAGGACCTGGGATGGAAGATAAGGAAGCAAGAGGAGCAACTGCCTAGAAATTTACCAAGAAACAGAAAGTTCTACAGAAACTATACTCATTCACAAACAGAATTTATCCTGGAAAAGCAGCTGTATAAGAGAAGAGGCAGAGGAGTCTGTAGCCTGTTGCACTGTGCTAAAATGGGAAGCCACAGTTTGCAAACCCTGGTCACTTAGGAACCAGGTCAGACCTGTGGTTCAGCAAGGTACTGACATCTATGTTTCTACTATACTTTTTAAAGTGATCTAATTACTTTTCAAGAGTTATCATGGGGGGTAGTTATCATAGGAGTACACAGCTCAGTACCTCTCAAAGACTCTTATGCTCCCAAATTAAGCTCTCTTGAAATCTCCCTAGTAACCATTATTTATAATACAGCTCAATTCCAACAGTCGAATCTTAATTTTTCACTTTCATTTTAGAAATATTAGTGATCATTTTAGCTGCTTGAAAGATAAAGGACAATGGTACAAATTGTATTTCTTCCAACTTGCTTTTTTATAATTAGTTCCCAGCCAGCCTTTTTCATCATTCCTGAAATGTAACTGAACCAGTGATAGAGAGAAGAAGGAAACAAAGGAAAATCAAAGCTATGTTTGATCAGTATTGGAGTATGTATCAATCCTAAACCAAACGCTTCTGGCAGCTTCCAAAAAAGCAATACAAAGAAAGAAATTGTATAAGGGAAGAGTCATCTGCAAATCACTGTTAACAATAATTAGCAGTACAAACCACGGGATTCTCATGGGAATATGCATCCTCCAAAGATAAGGTAATGGTGTTGTAGCTCTAAGTGATTACATGAATTGATGCCTTGATCACAGCACTTCAGATAAGGCACTGACAAATCAGTGCTGCCACTGGCACTTAGGAGAAAGAGGAGCAATTGGTGCAATTTCTGAGACCATTCTCAGTGTACAGATCCTGCACAAATGTGATGTCAATAAAAAGTTTTCTAATCCAATCCAAAACACACTGGGGGAAGATGAGAGTGCCTGTGCAGGACAGGGACCTTGCCTTGCTTTATTGGAGCTTCCACCCAGAAAAAGTGAGAACCAAATTGGACCAGACAGCACTGTGACTGTATCCACAAGTTTTTAGTTTAAGAACAGTTATATAGACTCTAAAAGAAGGGAAAAGCAGTTCCCAAAGGAGCCTGGGTGGCATTAGAGGTCAGGATTGAAAATATTTTAACTTAAAACCTTGAATACCGCCCCACTAGGAAACAAAGGGAAGCATTTTTGTACACTAAGGGAAACTTTTTTTTAAGGGAAATTTGGTTTTAAAACAGAGAGAAACTTTTTTACTGGCTTTGGGGCACCAAATTGCTTGTATTTTCCCAAGATGTAATATTTTAATCAGCCTGCTGATTACACCTTACTTAGCTGGGTTTCCCATTTGGAAAGAGGATATATCTTTCCTTACATCAAAGCAGAACAGGCCAGACTTCCAGTTGTCTGCACATCACATGTCCTTCAGTCTGGTTATCCCAGTTCATTCCAGATGAAGTTCAGGTCTAGTACAACCCTATGCAATCCCTGTAAAGAGACTCACATATGAAATTCTGTGAGTGGAAACATGGACTGATTCAATGTAAGTATGGCCCATAAAATTCATATTGATAACCACTTTAATGTGAGCTAGATTATTTTACCTACATGTAAATTGAAAGAGACAGTTCTGCAGTACCTTTTCATTCACTCTCCTATAGTAGATGAAAAAATAGTTTGTTCTGATGACTGCAGTGTGAAAGACTCTTTTTCCAGTAGGCTTTACATGTAATGTCTCCAGATGGCCACTCTGTTAGCAAAGGGGAATAAAGTAGGAGCTCCCTCAGGGTGTGAAGTTCAGCTGTTTGCCAGCTGGATTTTCACAGCACAGGCTGATCCCAAGATCACCCACCTTTGCCTTGACATGTTCTGTGCTGCACCTCTAAAGCTTGTCATCCCCAGCTGCCATGCCTGACCTCACTGTGCATTCAGTATGGAAACAGCTTCCTGGAAAACACAAGGAGTGAAAAAACCCCCAATTTTCTCATCATAAGCACTTTTCAAATGAGGAGTTTTGCTGAGAGGATTTGATGAAAACCTCACTATTAAACTTATGCAACTATTCCTCTCTTCCCAATATTGAAAACATACTGCAGACTGTTTTTTAATTGCTTTAAACATTAGAAAAAATAAAAGCCTGAAAACGTGAAGTATGAGGCCACATGCCCTATCTGTGCTTTCTTATGCATACACATTCATGATACAAGTTGTTCAGAAAGACAGAGAGGCAGTGTGTGGTGCAGGATATTCCACCTAAGCAAAATCAGGACACTTCTGAAAGATTTCCACTTGGTAGTTATGAACTGAATTGCAAGTAGTAATTAGCCAAGGAAAAAAAAATCAAAATTTAGGCGGCTGCTTCTAGTCAGATAAAAGCTAAGCACATGCTTAGATTTAATGGGATACCTTGAAAAACCCACTTGTGTCAGCACGGATGCTTATATTATGCATATATTTACATTCAAAAATATATTTACTGTGGAACAGAAAACTTCAAGAAATTCTCTTAAGTAAATTTTGATCCCATGAAAAAATAAAAGTTCTCTATGTGATAAAAGTGATAAAGCCCCCATGTGTTTAGATTTGCTGCTAAGGCAGAAAACTGCCTTTCTGCAGTGTCACCACTACATTGAATGTTAAAAATACCATGCAATCACCTTAATTTTCAAATGTCTGTGAAAGCATCATAGTGAAGACACATGGGAGGAAAGATGTGGTCAGATGAACACTCCGTTTTCACTTTACACAGAATTTGAAGTCAAATACTTTTTGGAGGTATGCAGCACAAGGGTAAGAAAAAATGCTTTCCTTAGCACAGGCTAATAATTAATAGATGTAACAAAAAAGGGTCCTTGCAGTGGGAGCAGCTGAGAACTGGAGCGAGCTGTGGAGTCTCTATCCTTGGATAATTTTGAAACTAATCTCTGCCAGAGAAGACAAGACTTTTCAAAGTCTTATTTGATGGAGCTGTGCTTTGAAGAAATTGAATCCATGGCCTCCAGAGAGCCTTTCCAACCTGAGTTATTCAGTGATTGAGATGATAACACCAAGCAAGCAAGAGAGAAGCAAGTGAAGGAATGTAAGACAATGCAGTAGGAGTGAGTAAAATCGAGGATGAGTTGCTGTGAAGGTGGTGGATTGTTGGGCCATAAACTTCATTATTGAGAAGAGCATGAGATACCTGAAATTATCCCCTTTGTGAAGACTTTGGGCTCCTGAAACTGTGCAGTATGTACCAGGTGGGATTTTCTGAAGTACTTAGATGTCTTTTTGTTGGGATTCATGCCAAGAAGCCCCTCTGCCTCTGAGTATTTCAAATGTCTTTAAATGTATTTGGGACCCATTATTCATGTGGGGACTGCTGGAATCTGCCTTGCTCTTAGGCTCAAGTACTGGTAAAGCATAACTTGAAGTGTAGAAGTAAACTCAAGATTGCTGATTTTTGTTCTCCAACATGAGGTCACACACAACTAAAAGTGGTCTTAAGGATGAGTCCAGAGCAAATTTTCAACACCTACAGAGGTGTTTCCTAGGATCATTCTGAAATGCTTTTAGGAATGGCCCAAGTATGACTGAAGTAAAAAAAAAAGTAAAAAATTACAGTAAATTGTAAGATGTTGAATAACGGTAAGAAATAATTTTAAGAATTTCACTTGAAGCTTCTATTTTGGGATCAATTGCTACTGATGATTTAATGTAGAAAAATATTGCAAATGTTTTCAAAAACTGAGAACAAAATTTTGCTCTGACTATATTCACATGCCTTTTGATCTACTTAGTCATAGATCAAATCTATATAGAGGTCCATTAAAAGCTGGTTTTTAAATAAATCCACCAAATAAACCATCCCAACATGAGCATAACTAATCAGTATTGCATCATCCAGTTGGGGAAACAGAAGCTGAACTGTGTCACCATGGTAACTGTTCTCTGTTTGACTACACACTTGGGAGTATCACACTTTGATAAAGACTATTTGCATCATTTTTGGCTCAAACAATCCTCTCTTTTCCTGTTTTGAAAAGGAAAGCCCTTATATTTAATGCAAATATGTCAAGAGAAAAGCTGATGCTATCCTTCTAAAGAGTCCTCAACATCACATTGGGAAGGTTTGGACATAATTAATTGCAAGTGGAATGTGAAGGAATGGCATGCCAAAAATCTTTAACATAATTTGTAATCATGCCTTATGCCAATCCGTCAGTCCTGCCAGTGTAAGCTAATGATCCTAGGGATGGGATTTGATGTACTCTGGCACCTGAAAGAAACTGTCAGTAGATTTTGGAAATAAAAATGTGAGAATTCTTAATAGAATTTACCAGCTCCAGGATATCACTTGCTGAAGGCTGTTTGACAACAAAAATCAGTGTGTCCTCCAGGACGGAATGATAGCCTTATCCAGAGAGGAGACAAAACATCCAAATCCCAGACATATCCCCACCTGTGTTTGACTGTGAACAAACTTTCCTCCTTTTTATTTTCTCTCTTCTACAGCAGTCCATCCTCTTGCTCACTTGACCACTGAATAGTCAGATTCCTACCAAAACTGTGTGCCTGGATGAAATAGTCATGGGCTGAACCATACAGGTAATTGAATCTGAAAATCTGCTCATTTAAGTGGGCATGCTGGGTAGCAGAGAGCAGCAGAGCTGATTTGAAGTCAGGAAGAGAGCCTGGATCAGAGCTAACTTCTCTGGAGATGTAATCCCTGTATTGCATAGTCCTGAGATACAGGTTAGGATTCAAACACCCTGTCCAAAAATGGAGTTGGTGTTACTGAAGGGGAAGCCATGTGTGTATTCAAAACTGCATTTATCTCCTTTTTGCTTTATACTGGGCTCTGTGTTTACTCCAGCAACAATAGCATATCCCAACATTTGAGTAGCTGGGAAGCCCTGGAAGGACCCAAATATCACTTTCTAGAAGATGACCCTGAGCTTGAACTGACTCAAGAATGCATGCAAAGATAACATGGACACTAGGTCTGTTTGCCTTGCAAGCCATCAACTTCTTTTCAGCATAGTGTAGCCACCATGTACACCAGAAAAAAAATCAGTAATTCCCATTAGTTGCATATGAGTTCTACAAGGTTGTCTTACTCTGGTTTCTCCCCTTGTCTCTATCACAAGAAGCAGACTGGCTCCACATTTTTTGTGGTAACTCCTAAACTTTAGCTCCAGCTCTAGTGGTGACAGCTCCTGGGGAAATGGGAGCCACTGTCACAGTGGTAAGCCAGCACCAAGAAGGGTAGGTACCCTCTGCACTGCCATGGCAACTGTGGGAGATTCCAATAAACCACATTTCCTCTAACCCTACCTCTCATCTTGTCTATATTAGACACCAAACTGGGGAGCTCTCCCCAGTTAAAAAAGCATAAACACTTAAGAACTATCTGAATATAGCTGCTAGCATCTAATGAAATTGCAAAGGAGGAGGTAGTTGATGCACAGCTGATAAAAACAAGAACTGGAACAGAGCCATATCTGGTTCAGCTTCCAAAGCTTAAAGAATTTTGAATATATCAAACTGTGGGACATCACCTGGCTTATCCTTGATAAGATGAAATACCCAGCAAGATACGTGGGGAGTTCACCTTGTTGCCTAACTGGCTGGTGAAAATAGATGTCCAGGTTTCTGTCTGTGGGTATGTGTGGCTACATTTGCTCCAGGTGTGCAGCCAGCCTGAAACCTTTCCTCACTGAGCACCACATGGCCCCTGGTGCAGAGGCTACCAGCTGCATCCTAGGGAACCACTGCCATGTGCTCTGTCCTGCCCCAGTTACTTACATCCCTGATCCAACTCTCCTGACAGCAAATAGGCTCTGAAGCAGGAATTTCTGTGAAGAGCTCATGGTAAAAGCTGAAAAAGAGTATGAGTGCTGGTTCTTGCCTCTGTGCCCTTGCTGTGGGCATCCTTGATGGCTTCTTGCCATCTTGATGACTGCAGTGTCCAGGCTTTCTGTATCGCCACATGTGGCCTGACTGTCCCTCTCACTGCTGGGGCCCTCGACAGAAGAGTGTGTTTTAGGCAAGTACATGCATTCAGAGAAGGTGTCTGGTTCCTTACTCAGCTACAGTATTGCCCCTTTGTGTGTGACTTTCAGCATTACACCTTCAGCAGAACACTTAAACACTAGGTCTGCATTCGGTTTTGCTGCTGAAACTACTTTTGTTTTTTAAATTCTTTTTTAAAAAACCCCAAAGGTCTATTTGGCAATACAGAAAAAATGCCAAAAATTTTCTCAGGTTTGCTGAGTTGTTCCTGTAAAAATAAAGTAGAAAAAACTTTTAAACCAATGTCTATTTTGTAATTTTTAAGTACAATGTGCTTATTTTCCTGTTTAGAAGAATTTCATCTGATACAGTAAGAGAAAAAAGTCTAGTGGAATGTCCTGCATGGAGCATCCGGAGGTAGCTGTCCCCAAACAAGCAAGAAGGAAAGCCTGGCTAACTCTAAGGCTGGCCCAAAATGACATTTTTGCAGCTTTTTTTTTTCCATGATGATATAAACATACAAGAGCATGTCACCCTATCATCTGGTAGGATATTGAAAAGTCCTGGAAAATACCACAGGTCAATTTTTTTCAAAGCAGTTCCTTCCAAGAGTATGTGACAAAAACTTTTTTACATCTGGCTGTTTTCTAAGGCATGTATAAGTGTATTCTTTCAAAAATCTGTCCTTCAGCCCTAGAAGAAAGAACTAACCACCCAGCCAGTATCAGAGCTACTTGCACACAGCAAAGGAACACTGTATTAACCGTTTGGTATTTTGAAATCATGACTAACAGCCTCACCAAGACTTCTTAGGCTTGATAAAAAATTTATTTTCAATTTAAATTGCATCCCTGCTCATTATCTCATTTCTCCTCATTGTCACTGTGCAACAGATATTTTGCCTGTTGAGGCAAATCCATCAACTCCTGGTGCTGCTCATCTTCACCCTCATTCCCCACGTTCAGGGTGACTCAGCACTGAGTTACCCTGAGTGTAAACAAAGTCTCTTCCACCCTGTGTGCTGATGAATTTCTCTGATATGCTGATGGTGTGTTACCTTTCTAGACACTGTGGCAAGTCATGTGATTTTGTGTGCTGTGTCTATAACACCAGCCTGTTCCCACAAGCACTGATGACAGCCAGGAACAGGAAACCTGTTTGCATTAAATCAGGAGTGTGTTGAAGTTGAAGTCTGTCACTTCAAGTGACTCTGACTCTGGGTGCTCTCTTCTTCATTGAGTGTCTGAGAAATGATTGGTCTTGCAGGTGTTACATCCTGATACATCAATGAAGGAATCCCAGTTCTGCTGGTTTTACCACATGACAGTTTTCTGGGGCCACAAAAAGTTTTTGGAGGGAAGTTCCTTGTCTTCAAAGTAGCTGCTAACCACAATGGCCTGCATACCATTTTTGTTTTTGAGAAATATTTGTCCTGCATGGCTATAATTTTGATGAACAGGTGAGGAAAGATTAAGCAAGCAGGAACATGAGATGAGGAGGTCAATCTAGGGGGTAGGAAGTCAAGATTTAGTCTTTGTTCCTGGAATTATTTATTTTTTTAAAATTTGAATAAAAGGCTTTGAATCAAATGCAGAACAGGAAGGATCCTTCTCTCTTTAATTTCAGTGTCTCTTTTGGGATGGCTCCAGGTCTGGTTCAGATAATGCTCTCTAGTTCAGCATCACCCTGTGAGAGGCCTAAATTCTGCATGCAGACAGAACCCAAGAGGATGGAGCACGAGGTGGATGAGGGGACTGACAGCAAGAGAGAAGTCTGGAATTTGTTGCTGGTCACTAGGTGATGTATGTAGGGAGTAGGTGAGTATTAGAAGCAAACAAATCAGTAGTTATAGAAAAGTTATTCCTGTTTTTTGAATCCTTGACCTTCTTTCTATCTTCCAACTATTTTGATTTTCCCATGCTGTGAATCTTGGGCATATTTTCTGTTCTGTAGAAAGTGTCTCTGTGCTGTTTCAGCTGTTTAATGTTGTGCCCTGGCTTCCTGCATGCTCTGAAGTTGTTAGTTGTCATGCTGAGCCTGAGGTCTGCAGACTCTATCAGATTGCCTTTATACACTCTAGATGTGGTACATGAATGAGCTAAAGAAGACAGGGAAAATGATATTTTACATTCTAACAGGCTGTGAAATCCAAATCTAGCATGAGAGAAACCACGAAGACCGAAAGCTTGCAAAAACATGGTTTCTTGAAACATCTCATGACTTCATCTTCAAAAAAATATTCTATACCATTTCAGAAGAAATTGTCATCAGAAATGTGATAACAGATTAGCTTTTGCTGACTTCAGTCACAAAGCACTGTGCTCCCCTGAGCTCAGTCTCACTTTCTTGGCTTCCCTTGGACCTGTAGGAATTGGTTGAGACAAATGCATTTATCTGACTGTTCCTGGTCAAACTATGGGAGGGTGTATTGACAGAGGGTGTCATGTTAATCCCCATGTAGTCTTTCCCCAGATCCAAATCAGATTATTGTACAAAAATGTAGTGCTTTGAAATGCTTCTCTATGTGGCTTATGTTAATTCCATTATTATGGACCACAATCACACAATTGTGATGGTAATATTTTTCAGTGCTGTTGAAGATAGCTTGGCAGGGGCCCAGAAAAAATGTTTCTCCAGACACAAACAGATACCAGCTCTTACATTCTTGATAAGAATAAACATTCTACATCCTTCCATAAAAATGTAGCAGTGAAAGATTATTGAGACAAACATTAGAAATGGCTGTAGGTTTGGGGGGGGGGGGGTTGGTTGTCTTTTTTTACATATGCAACACATCTTAATGATGTATTGAATAAGGATTGCTTTCATAGGTATGTGAGGGGAAGAAGCCCAGATAGTGAATCAAAATTCTCCTTATGCTGATAGAGAATGAGAAGACTGAAATAACTCATATGGTATCTAGTTAGGCTGAAATAATGTCAAAGAGACAGTGAATTAATAGTGTGTGCAGAAAATAACACTGTATTAAATTAAATTGAGATCAAAATACACAACCTGCTTTTATATTAATATACGATAAAATGTCACTTCATACACTTAAACATTTTGTGACCCCAGTGTCTTGTTTCAAAGCCTTTTCAAAATGAGGACACTGAGGCACATTAAAGATGAGATGACTTATCCATGGTTGTTCAGTTGGTAATTTCAGACCCCAGGCCACTGTTGGGACAATATGCTTTCTTCTAAAAGTCCCAGGATATTGCTTTGAAGTTCTATCACAATTTTTATTAAGCTCAAACATTAAAGGACAGCATGCACACACAGAGGGCACAAGCCCAGGAAAGTCCAATGTCCTAAGTGGGGTGATGGGAGAAGTGAGCTGAGATTGAAGCTTGGGTCGCTCAATTAATTGCTCAATCAAGGCCTAGAAGAGTTGCATTACACCAAAGGGCACAAGCAGAAGAGAGCAGATGTATGAGAGATTTATAATGAATTGAATTGAGGTTTATGATGACTGAATTATTCTCAGTCTAAAGATGACAGTATTTCCCAACCTTCAGTTTGTGACTGCTTACTACTGAGCTTAGTAAACTTGAAACATGTTAGAGAGAAAGCTGACCTCTTTTGTCATTGATTTAATCATCTGTCTAATCTTATAGATTCCCAACACTTTGCAAAATAACAGTTTTCATATCATAACTTCTTTGGTCTTTTGCACATTGTCTCATTTTGGTTTATCTTTCGAGGTTATTGCATGCCTGATTTGTTTGAATCACTGCAAGGAGAATATGGTAGGAAAAGATTAATTATTATTTTTCTATGGGAAGACTAGACAATCAGCCTGATAAATCCAGGGGAACCTTGGGGGTAACACAGAAGCAACTAAGGTTATCCATATTAAAATCCATGGCTACGTGTCTGCTGTCTGGTGTGTGTAAAAGGCCAGAATGCTGTGCAGACCCTGCAGGTAGGGTTTGAGACCAGACAGACTATGGCAGTCACAAGTCAGGTTACATGTATGCTCCATCAGCTCCTGCTGGAGGCATTAAGAAACCTTGCTTCCCATAACCTTGTAGCCACAGAGAAGATTCAGGAAATACATGGTGGTGTTATTTCTCCTGAATATAGCCCACTTAGCATGTCTATGGCACAGCTGAATTTTTGTATTGCAGTCTGTGTGAAGGGGTAGCAGATTTCTACTCCTTTCATGCCATGAAGTTTTTATCTTGCCTTCACTGCTGCTCAGTCAAGGTTAGGGACAAGTAACATCACAGGAGTAGAGATATTATCTTAACCTCTTTGTCCTTCAGTCCTTCTAAAAATGCAGGCCTGAAGGAGTAGAAGAAAAGTGTGGTTTGATCCAAAAGACAATGTAAGACATGCATATATTTCCCTTAGGTCAATAGATGACAGCTTTTTTAGACTATATACATTATAACAGAAATGGAGAGAGGTAATAACAAAAAAAAATGGGGAACATATTATTTCTTGTGCTGCAATTTCATAGTATTTTGCCTGAAATGTTGGGTTTTGTTTTACTGTGATCAGGTATTGTATAACTGTACAGCTACACAAAAACTTTCAGCAGTTGCTCGTGGCATCCATAGGAAAATAGTTAAGAATATGTTTTCAGGGCTTTTTTTCTTTTTATTATTATATTCATTTATCTGGCAATCAGAGAGGAAAGCCAGGCCATCTTCCTGCTTGGGCAGATTGGGAATGCTCTAAGTATCCTGTAGATGAAAATTGCCACTCACACACACGCTGATATTTGTCCTGTCTGGAGTCTGTAGGTAAATGTGTGCTCCTAAACCTAACAGTGACAGAGAATAGATGCAGTCTGCACCCAGAAATGCCACTGGGAGCCAGGGCCAGTGCTTAAGGAGGTGGTGGAGACAGTGGGTGAGTTACACAGCAGTAGCTGGGAGGGTGGAGGGGGAAAGAACTTGGAGCTGTTTTGTAAGTCCAAGCACGTTGGAGACTTTTCTCCTAAAGGCAGACCTCCTCTGATGAGCAGCCAGGGATGGAAACTGCCTTTTCCTTGTTGATTTTCTCTCAAAACTGTGTTTCCTCGCTCTCTAAGAACAAGCACCTTGAGAAGCCTTCAGGAAATGGAAGCAGAAGAAAACCTCGGTTCAGCAGGAAATTTTGGGCTGACAAAATGAAATGGCAGAAGTGAGGCTGCAGCAGATTAAAGGAAGCTCCGAGTGCTGTAGCAGACAGACCCAGCCCAGGACCAGGAGCACTGGCCAAGGGACAAAACTGGATTGTGTTTAGCGAGGACTGAGCTCTGGAGAGAGGAAAAGACCATCTGGGATACACTCTAGTGGTGGGATTTTGAATATTTCCCTCCAGACTGCCGGAGGACCTGCACACATTTATCTTCTGCTGATAGTCTGCATTTCAAGATTTACCTCTATATAGATAAAAACACCACATACATAGAACACCTTACTTGAAAAGGACTCTGAAATAAAAGAAAATCTTCATGGTCAATTTCTTTTGAAACTGTAGTTAACACTGGTTCCAGAGCAAAACTGTGACTATATTTACTTGAGGAAACCAAGACTAAGAAAAGTAGACATGTATCATTCAATAATTAAATCAGTTTTCAAAACCTTGAGAATGAGGCTCTCCTAATAATCTTGGAAGGTCAAATACTTCTTCCAATTATTGTAATTACATGGTAAGGATTTTATGTTACTATTTTTTTATTCTTATATGGTCATTGCTTTTCATGGCACAAAACAAAAAAATTAAAAGCCATGATGAAACAAGTTTTCTATGAAATAGAATCATCCTTACTCTTAAAATGGGATAGAAATTTAGATGTTTCAAATATTCTGATAAGTAAATTTGCAAATCCTTTGCAATTAAGTCTTCTCATAATTTATCTCTAATATTTATCTCAAATTGGAAAGAATTTTTTTTTCTTTTTGTGGAGAAAGCAATCTGAAGAAATCTTGGTTAAGGAGTTTCAAAAACTATCGAGTATCTTTTTTTCCTCTTTGACAAACTAAAAAACCTCATTAATACAAGATACGTGAGGAGTGTGGGTTGTTTCCCCTTTGCTTTTTTTGCAAAGCAAAGTCCCTTTAAAATAAGTTATACTTATGGCTTTGTTTGTAACACTGAACAAATATTCATATTTTAAAGTCTTGGTGGCTTTTGAATGTTAAAATTACCCTTTGTTAAAAGGTTAATTTGTTAAAAGTGTTCACCTTAGTGAATATTGACTCACAGCCTAGCTCTGTGTAAAATAATCCCCTAAATTATAATCCCTCTTTATTCTTTCATGGCCTCTTTCAGGCATAAGGGGTGAAGAGGGAAACTTAATGTCATTAATTTAGGTGATAGTGAAGTTTCAAGTTATATCTAAGAAAAAGATTGATCAGAAGTAGTTAAGCAGATCAGGAAAAAACCCAGCCAAAGAAACAGAAAAACCCACACTCATATACTGGATTCCCCTTTCACTTCTGGTGAGTTGGGGATTCCTTCTTACTGGTTGCTTTAATGTATTGTGCAGGTCTCTGTCTTCCTTTGTGGAGAGTATTTATCTTGCATTAGTGTTCTAGTGAGGTATTTTTCTTGAATTGCACTGATTCTCATTACTGTAATTTTTCAATGAGCTTCTGAAATTTTTCAGTTACTTCTGATTTTCTAACTGGAGAAAGAATGCAGGAATTAATTCACTTCAAACCTAAAAATCCTTCCCTTAACTTCTGATTTGCAAAGAATGTGAGATGGTGTGGATCAGGAAAAAACAACACACCCCCACCCAAACCAAACCCTTTGTGACAGATTTTCCCAATGTCCTCATTGAGTATTCTTGGTGAAACTGGGAGAAGGATTTACTGATTCAGAATCTGATCCCAAAAAGAGAAGTAAAGAGCAGCTCAAGCTATTCTGACATGAAAGGATGTCTCCTTGTGTTTCCTAGAGGTTCTTTAGATGTTACAGCAGATTAAATTGTAATGAATGTTCCCATAGTAACCACATTTTTCTCAGTTTTGTTCCTGCGTACATTTATTAACTTTTTGAGCTTAAATGTAATAATAATGAAATCTATTATGCCATTCACGCCTAACTGAGCAAGAGGGTAAAAAAAAAAATTTAATGTTATAAAAACAAAGGGAGAAGAGGGACAACAACAAAGCCATTTTAGGGATGGGCAGCTGAGACAAAAAG
The DNA here is from genome assembly GCA_025584955.1 of Alethe diademata. Taxonomy (NCBI): domain Eukaryota; kingdom Metazoa; phylum Chordata; class Aves; order Passeriformes; family Muscicapidae; genus Alethe; species Alethe diademata. The sequence goes on from JANRMJ010000088.1 coordinate 15,510,738, forward strand.
AGTTAAACATATAAACTTTTGTTTTAAAGCATTGTGGACCTCCCACTAAGCATTTCTGATGTGCAAAATTGCCAGAGGATAGTGTGGGAGCAGGACAAACCATTGGTTTTACGAACGATGGGATTTCTTACTCTACATTTTGTATGTAAACAGTAGTAAATAGAAAGTAGCAAAGTATTCATAACTGTGCTTTTGGACTTGGTAGGTCTAGTAAAAAGAATAATTAATTTATAGTTCTGAGGTAAATATAGTGCAGGGCTTTTGCATCCTTCTTTTGGTATCTGTAGAACTTGGTATCATTTTCAGTGCTTTGTAGCATCTAATAGCTGTAATATGAGAGAAAAACACAAGTTCCTTCCACTCAGTAGCCCCTAAGTAACATTGCAGGTAACTGCTATAAAGCAGTTTTTCAGTTATTTATCTTTCCTCAACCTATGGGATTTAATAGTGCTAGAAAAGTGTTTAAATAACTGTTGAGACATCCTGCTTTTGTTTCATTTTTTAGTTTTCCTTTGAACTCTGAGTTTCCAAAGTCTTTTATATTGTCCTACGTGTCAAAACCAAAATGTAAAAATGAGATATTTTTTCTCTCAGAAATAAGCAAATCTGAAAGCTTTGCTTTTTTTTGCATTGAGTTTACTAACATTCTGTATTTCTTTAAACGTCTCTGTTCAGTTGCAAGGGAACACAAGGTAGAAGCTGTGCCAGAATGCTTTACTGAAGCATGAAACACAAGGCAGTGACTTACAGATACTGAAAAAATGGTACTCCATGTCTCCAAGCTCATAAACAAGACAACTTTCTTTAAAATTTACATATAAATCGGAAAATAAATCTACATTTACCTGATGCAATCTATGAAATTAATCAGGTGAAGAATGCTTCATGCAGATTAGTGTGCCCTTCACCCCAGAAGATGCAAAATTAAACAGAAGAGATATTTAAATCCCATGTATTTGCTATTGGAACATTGCTCTATGGTGTTTCACTAGAATAAGGCACAAGTATCAGTGATTTATATTGCCCTAAAAGGTATCTCCCATTTTCCTTGTTATCCTTTCTTCTCTGTGTTCATAACATCACATTCCAACATCATGTGAGTGAGCTGGAGCCACTTCACCTAAACCTCACATTTCTGAATTTCTTTTTAGGGTTCAGCAGGGCTGTCAGCTTTCCACAGTTGCCCAGGAACTAGCAAGTGGTGCTTGGGACTAGGGAAATTAGGGAATGGGTAGGGTCACAGGGAATTGTCCCCCCTTGTCCTGGCTGGTAGAGTGACCTTGTGTGACATGCCACAAAACATACCAAATAGCACCTCTGAAAATGGGAAATTCTAGCTCTCAAGGACAGAGAAGCAGTCTTGAGCTCCTCTGGGGCAGACCAAATTCCTGCTACCTGGTTTTCTGTGGTAATTTCAGTTCCCTAAGTAAATATCTGTGGATGGCACTCCGAATTTTTGAGTTCTGTTGTATTTATGTGTCTTTACACATTGTGTGTGTGTGTGTGTTTGTCTCTCTGTATCCATATATGTGGTTGTTCAGCCCTTCTGTGTTTAGTGATGTCACAGAAGAAATTACTGCCACAGAATGTTGTACTATAAAAGACTGTGGAAACACTTATAAATATGTAAAAATACATCAGGAAAAAAGAGCTTCTCATTTGTATTTAAGGTTTAAGAATAAAAGCTGAGAAGCTCACATTCTCCCTTAATCTTTCAAGGCAACACATCTAGATTTAGTTGAATTTAGGCTTTTATTCCTATTGATTTTCTATCTCTATTAGTAACACACAGGCAAGTGGTGTGGTCACATTTCTCACAGTACTAAAAATGAGTCATTTTATGTCAGGGGTTTTGTTCTAATCAAGCACCTGTTTCTAGACAAGAAACAAATCAGCTTACCTACAAAATCTGGTCACTGAGCCCCCTAAATTAGACACACATAAGCATGCATGGCCAGGCCTCCAGACTTTTTCAAAATCTCACATCATCCTTTGAGCTTCCTGTGAGTTGAAAGGCACTTTACAAAAGCACTTGCACCCCTTGGGACTGACAGTGAATCAAAAGGCCAGAGAGCTGGCACACAGCTTGAAAGGTATTAGGCAGGATGCTCTACAGAGCAGGGAGTCAAGGCAGAAAAATTCTGCCTTCAGCTGAAGGGACAGACTCCTAGAAACTCACCCTCTTCTGTACTCCTCAGGACACCCACTTTTTACTAGGTAAATTGTCTCACTAATCCAGAGCCCCTGGGACTGTAGCTTCACTCCTGTGGCTGATGGTTTGTTACTGTGGTTGGGGGATAAGGAACATTATCATTACTTTTGCATAGCTGTAACATGACATGTAGGTAGAGGGGAAAATGGAGTATCTTCTTCCTGCTTAGCATATGCAAACACTTAGGTACATCTTTGCAAAACTTTTTTCTGACTTCTGTTTTTTTTAATGTTTCAAGTTGCATTCCCAGAAGAATGCAAAAAACCAGAAAGCTGCTTCCCTGCCCATAGCAGATAATTGTTTCCAGACCAAAGGTGGTTATGCTGTAATTACAATCTTTCTGTCAATGAAAGTTTCATATCCTCTAATGAGTAGGTAGACATGTACACAGTTATGTTCCCTGCATAAATATGAGCATTCTTATCCTGCACCAAAACAGGCCAATTAGTCTTGCTGTTGTTTTTTCTCAGCATATATCTCTGTTTTAGTAATGAAACACCCTTCTGGAAATCCCTCATTTTCTTCATAATTTTATTTATCTAATGCTTGTCTGTAAAACTCAAAGCTTTATCTTGCTGTTGATCTGTTGGTGCATTTTTTAAAAATTATATATTCTGATAGTGTCTGCCATGGTAGTGCCATAGATCATGACTGAGTAGCATGTGCTGCCTGAGCAAGGGACCAGCGGGAAAAATATGAAGTTTGTGGTTCAAGCAGGTGGAAGCAGTGCTGCAAAGTGCCCTTCAAGGCCCACAGGAACCACTCCTGTCCATTTTCATAGGGTACATGTCCAAGGATGGCAGTTTTGCCTTCAGTTGGACAACAGTAAATAATAAACAGTAAATAGCACAACTTCAATGCGGTTTTCAGGTGGACAGATGTAGGCTTGGAGGAAAGGAGACATTTTTTTCAGGAAGTACTTTGTAATTTGTTTTTGTGGTGGCCAAAAATCGATCTTGGGCCCTCCATTCGGAAGCTCTAATTCAATGCTGGGAGAAGGAGGGGGTTTGTACAGCCAGCCAATAATTTGGTAGGAGGTCTTGCATGGATCTGACCTTAACTGACTTGCCCAAAGGCTTTCTAAAAGAATCCTCCAAATAAATAGATCTAAGCAGTCCCATGATCATTACACAACCACCTCTGCAATAAAACACTAATATTATCAAAGATGAGAAATCAAACAGTACTTCAAAGAGTATTTTCCTCTTCCTCCACAAGAAGACTGTGACTAAAACTGAGTAAATAATTTATAATTAATTTATAAATGTTGGCTGTTTTCCATTAGTGAAGTGTTCACAACATGAAGACAATTTTCTCAAAGGTACTCAAAATTATTCACTGAATAATGTCTGCAAATAATCCTTAGTCTTTAACATATTCATAAACACTTTCTTGCAAATCACAGATTTGAGAAAATAGAACAATTTTTACTGGATACCCCTATCATATGGCATGTTCCTCTGAGTGGATAAAATTTGTGGAATACTGAGGATTTTTGAAGCAAACTATGAAATATCCTGTGTCCATCTTTAATTAATATTCTAGCACATTTACAATTCTGATACAGCAGTTTTTGTTGCAGATAAACTCATTTTCAAGTCAAAATAGTGCCCAATGGAACCACTGGAAGTCTCAGCTGTTTTGAGTGTCATTTCTGAGATGGTTCCTAAGTTCCAGCTGATGATTATGGAGCAAGCCACATCTATTGTGACAGGAAAAGGTCAGGAGAATCCACTGATTCCTCCTCCACTTTTGGATAAATCAGAGCTTCCTTAGACTTCTTAATACCTCTAAGACATGCTACTTCATTGAATTACCCCAGAATGAAATGATCTGGTGAGCTATTAAAAGTGTGAGCTCCTTCATTTCATTAGTGAGAGACAAAGAAAGCAGTTAACAGAGAAAAACAGCTGGACTTAAATGCAGCTGTATTTTTGAGAAATGAGACCCAAGCTTGTATAGTAACACCTAGTCAGGCAGAGCAGAAAATTATATTTTTCTGCTTAGACTCTGAGGGTCCAGGATTTAGAAGGCAAAAGCCTTTTGGCTCCTTTCCATAGCAGGGAACAGAAAATTATTCCAAGTAAAACCTTGCCTGTCCCTTTCATGCCAGCACAGAGCTCTGAAGAAAGGATTCTGCTACTCACCTAATTATCTGTTTATCTGTGCAGGGAAAAAAAAAAAAAAAAAAAAAAAGGAACAAAGAAAAGTGGCTGACCCCTCAGGAAAAGATTCAGGAGATCCTCTGGAAAAGCAAGACCAGTTCTGTAGCATCCTTTATTCTTACAACTCACCTAATCATGTCTATCTCTTCTTTACAACACTCTTGCTTCATGACTCTTTCCAAGCCTACATTGATTTAGTAAAAGTTCCTTTCATAGCCAGTCTGGACGTGTTTATTTGCTTTGCTTTGCTTTTCTAATCTATGCTCTTTGCAAGTGTTCAAGTGCTTGACTGGAACTTTCACTAAATTAGCTGTTGGGATGGATGCTCCCTTTCTGCACAGAGAATTGTGTCAAAGCTTGGCATAGCCAGTGAGAAGTCTGCTTTTGGCTGAGGTTCTTGGTAGTGAAACCCAGTCTGTTCCAGTGAGGTGATGTGGCTGCCAGGTAATCCTGTAAACCAATCATTTGGGTCACACAAGAAACTGAGTTAATAAATAAAACTATGTCCATCTTATTCTGCCACTATGACAGGCCACTGACCCTTGAATGAAGTTGAAGAATACCTTAGTAGAGCAGATGGAATTTTCTGTGTTTTTTTGGTTTTTGTTTTTGTTTTTGTTTTTTTGGGACTTTTGATCAAAAAGAGGCCTGTGGCAATGATTTTTCTTCCAATTACCTTTTTTTGCAAAAGAAGTAATGTTCCTTTGAATGCCATTGATTTGCCAAGGCATTCAAAATGAAATAATTTCAACAATCATCTTTTGCCCTTTTTGAATGTTTTTGCTTAAAAAATAAATTGGAATAGCTCATTTTATCTCAGCTTTTCATTCCTTTTCTTGGAGAAACACAGCCTAACAAGGGAAAGGTAAAAAAGGTCTTGCCCATTAAAACAAAGTGAGCCGTATTTAAAGAACTCTTTATAAATTAAAAACTTCCAAAATTGCAAATCGTCTTTGAACTATTTATTTACTATATGAGGTTTAATTGCACTGTTTAGCTATTCTTTTTTTTTTTTCCTTTTGGAGTCAGTGAACACATATCAATATCTTTCTCCTTTCCTATAATTTAAATAAGGAAAAATCATGTTTGCAGTATTTACCTGACTTTAAAATAGATTTTTCAGAAAGTCTGAGTGCCCTACAATTTTATATATAAACAACAGTATTCTGAAATTTTCTTGGGAAGCCTTACGTGTTATTCTCTTTTTCCACCACGGAATCTCTAAATATTTGCAAGTATTCCAAGTGGTATCTCCTAGGGATGTAAAGAACAAGGGAAGATTTGGTGGCTACCTCAAGAGGTAAATTGTGTCTCCCTCCCGAGCAGATCAGCAAAACTGCAGCGAGGTGAATACCTTGGCATTTCCTCTCCTCTTTAAGAAGCAGAGTTGCAATGCTAATTCCATTTGTTCCAGTCTGCAAACACCAAAAATTGTCCACTTTTAACATATCAGTGCCTCTCTAATGGCTCACTGTAGAAGGAGCTGAAACTAACAATTCATCTTTTAGCAATTTTCTTTGCAAAGAAAGAGTTGATGAGGTTTCTCAACAAAGTAGACAAGCTTGTCTTTTAAAAGACAGCTATCTTCCCCTTCCAATTTTCAGGCCAAATATTTCCCACTGATGAATTTTTACGAGAGTATCATGACTATTTATGAAGTATCATTACATTTATGAGGGTCTCATGAAAGGGGCATTTACTCTTCATCTGTTGTGCTCTGCTGAATGTGTAGGAAAGAAATAAAGGAGCTGGAAAGGGTCTCCCTTCCTATACAGACAAGGATTTCCCCTGCCAGGGATTTGAATGTTGATATGAGTGTAACTACAGATTGAGAAATATGTTCCCAGGTTTTTGTAGTAATGTGTATACACCTGGGTGACACTAGACATTGAGGAGTGGAGCATGTTTGAAGAAGATCAACAAAGCAGGTGAAGGCTCTGGAGCACAAGCATTGTGAAAAGCAGATGAAAGAACTGGAGGATTAGTCTAAGGGAAGGGGGCTCAGAGGAAACCTTATTGCTCTCTACAGCTATCCAAAAGGAGGTTGTGAAGAGGAGGATGTCATTCTCTTTTCCCTGGAAACAAGGGTTAGGATGGGAAGAAATGGCCCCAAGTTGCAGCAAGGGAGGTTTTGGCCAGACACTGTGAAAATTATTTTTCACAAGAAAAGGTTATCAAGGACTGAAATAGGTTGCTCAGGGAAATGGCTGAGCTAACATACCTGGAAGTATTTAAAAGACTCATAAATGGGGCACTTGGAGACATGAGCAGTGGACATGTTCCATGTTTAAGCTCAGCTGGAAATTAAGCACCGCAGAGCAACTCACTGTTTCTGCCTCTACTCTAGTGGAATTGGGAGGAGAATCAAAGTAAAACTTATAGGTTGAGATAGGAACAATTTAATACTTGAAAATAATAAGTAATAAGTAATAATGGTAACTAATGGTAACTAATAGTGACAATAAAAGGGAAAGACAAGTGATGCACAATGCAATTGCTCACCACCCACTGACCAATGCCAGACAGCCCAGCTGGTCCACTCTTCTGGGTAACTCCTCCAGTTTGTGTACTAGGCATGACATTCCATGGTGTGGAATATCCCTTTGGTCAGCTGGGGTCATTGGTCCCAGCTGTGCTCCCTCCCAGTTTCTTTTGAAAACCTTCTCACTGGCAGAGCACGAGACAAGGGGGAATAAAAGTCGTTGATTTAGGACAAACACGACTCAACAAAAACCCAAAACTTCAGTGTGTTATGAACACCATTCTCATTCTGAATCCAAAACACAGCACTGCAACGGCTCCTGTGAAGAAATTAACTCTACCCTGGCTGAAACCAGCACAGACTGGCAGTGTTGGCTTAACAGCTGGACTCGGTGACCTTAGAGATCTTTTTTAGCCCTAATGATTCTATGATTCTGTGACTGTGGTCTCCATATTTGTGTGTTTTCATGGGTAGGAACTGAAATAGGTTAAAAATAACCGTGCCAGAAAGCCACATGGCCCAAGTTGTGGCCCCACGCTAGCTCAGCAAGTGATGCAAAAACTAATCCACTATGTCTTCTTGTCTGGTTTCCTGGGACTGTGCTATTTGTCAGTGCTAATTACAAAGATGGTAATAGTAAGTTCATTGGGAGATAAGAAAGGCAGATGGCATATCATTTAATAAAACATCACTGACTCCTTCTATTTTCTGTAGCTCTTTGTGCCTTCATTAGGATTTAAATTTTAAATTATACGTGATCTAATAAACCAGCATGGCACCTCATTAACAAGGATGTATCTTCAAGTCTCTACCTGAAGGGACAGTTGAGGATTTTTTCTGCTTCATATCCCTTGGTTTAAGAACCTGCTGGTTTGCTTTATCTGTGTTTACTTCAAAGTTTCCACTTGTGTCAATACAAACTTGGCAACTTGGCAAAATGCAAATTCAAAACTTTTGGCTGATTCCAAACAGTATGCAGGGAGGAAGATGTGGATTTACAAAGCTCTGGCTTACTCAATGGAAGTGTTTAATTAGCCATTAACCAAATATCTCCTTTTGATGCCTAGGACCAGAAAGGAGGGGAAGACAAACAAAGCTTTGTAGGCTTACAGCTTATTCTGGAAATCAGTGGAAACACATTTAATTCTTTTCTAAGACACATTCAATAACGTTAGTTATGACTCAGATAAGAGATGCTGAGAGCAACAGGGGAGGGTGGGACTGTACATGTTCTCTGTGAAAGTCAGGTGCAGGGCAATAATTAAGGCATAATCAGAGTATCTTCCTGCTGCTTTTCAATCACCATTCAGCTAATAATGACTTTATAGATTAAATACCAAGTTGCAGCTAAGTTAGGCAAGTGCAACATAAAAGCAATACTGATGTTTAAAGAAATTAGGTAAACAGTCAATGAAGCATAGCATCTCATTCATATTAATCTCCAGCAGAGACCTGGTTGTTCCAGTCACTGATTCAATCATTTGCTTGCCCAAGTACTTTACTTCCCCCTGTGCATTCTCCATTACATTCTTTCCTTCAGCATTCACCTCTTTCCTCTCAGGTGTTCCCAAGGTTAAACACCTAGCCCTCAACCTCTCTTCTTCAGGGCAGTTTCTGTATGAAAGGGGTTAAGGGGGAAAAAAAAGAAAACAGCAGCTGGAAAATATGTGCATACACATGTGTGTGCATATACATGCACACATATACCCACATTTATATTAAAAATTGCCTGCAATTAGCCATTAACCTCCACTATTTCTCTGTGGCAGAGCTACAACCCTAATAGAGGTTGGCAGCATAGTAAAATGTTTCTGTTTTCAAAGACTGTTTGAGAGTTATTCTTGCTGCAGAGCTCCACAGCAGATTGGGCTGTGCTGCCAGGAGAGCAGCTGGAAAATCAAGCATGGTCAAAGCTGGGCAGGCACAGGCTCCCACCACTGTCCAACTTGCCCTTGCACTGGCTATGTAGGACAATGGGGAGCAGCTCAGAGTGCAGGGCAAGTCTGCATATGCACATCCCACATGCACAAGCCCCTTGCTAAGTGCTGCCCTAATCTAACAGCATGAAAGCAGGCAACTACCAAAATTGGGTTGATGATTGATTGGCACGTTCCTTGCTTCTCTTGTCACTATTTTTGCTTCTTCAGTAAATGCACTTGGCAAGTTTGGGCAGGATGTCTTCTTGTCAGTCAGTGGGACTGGGAGCAATAGCAGAAGTCTTTTAAAAGGATCACAGTTCTTTGAGCAACTGTCAGGGACCAAACTATGGGTATGGAGGCTCAGGTCTGGTGCAGCTCCTGTTAAGGAGAGCATCACTTTTACTCCGTCTGTGCTGCCAATAAGGCTCTGTAACCACAACTCCACACTCTGACGGAGCAGTGGAAACGTAAGAAATATTAGCTGGCCTTAGCCTTTCTTTTGCTGGTTTAGATACTTTGAGTTCATGAAGATTTTAACTACAGTCAGAGGATTAGGAAGATTGGTGACACTCAAAATAGATGTTATTGAAATGTGAGCGGTTTGAGAAGAATCACAAATTGTGAGAAAAGATTCGCTCTTTCTGCCATCCTCCTTTTCAATATCAGTCTTCTTGTATGCAAATTGTACCAGTGAGGATTTTTTTTTCCCCAAGAGGAAAGAAATTACACATAAACAGAAGAAAGAATGGCATTAAATTAGCCAAGATAAAATATTAATTATGTGAAAATGCAAAGCAGAGAGAGAAATCAATTGTGAGGAAACAGCATAAGAAAAGAATCTCTTAGCCTCGTCAGATGGTTTGTGGCACAAAGCCTTCAATCAGAAATGTGCTGATACTAAATTATCCCTGGATCTGATCTAGCTCTAATAATTGAAAACTCCCACTGCTGGAATAAAACCAGTTTGCTGAATGAACACTAATTTCTCAGACTGGATATTAAGTAGACAAAGCTGTTGCATGCATCTAATCAGATTTGTATTTTTATTCCATGACTACATCCTGCACTGTTGTGATATAAAACTATCACAGCCTGCCCTGTGGCATGCATCAGTGAGAGTTACATTTTCTTTAGCACTTTCTGTCTTCACAGCTGTGATTATAAATTCTGAAAGCAGATTTTCAGAAAGATATATTAGAAAAGGTCTGTAGATTAAATAATTTGTTTATTTAGTGCCTTATTAACACTATTGCCCCCTAGATTTTGCAGTTGTGTCTGTCAGATAGCTCTGTATGATTTTGCAAATAAGGCTTGCATGTGAAGAGTACTCTTTACTCTTTCTCTCCTCCTGTTGTTCGTGTCTGTGGTTTCCGACATGTCTGAAAAAAAAGGTTGCACTCTAGTAGCTGAGGTACCAAGCCATCTGACCTGACTTCTTCTCTTTATTTTTCCCCAAAAGGAGAAATATACTCAGTTTGAATGACAAGTTGTGAATTTTGCTTGTGAAATAATATGTAGGAAAAAGAAGTAGAAATAAGACCAGCAGAACAAATTAAAATCATGCTCAGTGTAAAAAACATTTGAAATTCATTAAATATTTTACCTACAGTGATTGTATTAAAATGTTAAAATTTCAGTAAATAATTATTACTGATGGGGGACTTGGTGTTTTTTCTTTTTCTCCCCAACAAGTTGTTTTAAACTTTCCAATAATCTTCTGGCTTATTCCCTTGCACTTATTGCTTATTCCTTTGGATTGACTAGTGGCTCTTGCTGCCCACTGTGGTCACTGACAATAGTCCAGCATCACCACTTAGAGCTGGATTTGTCCTTTGTGTCCTTATTCAGGGCAATATATATGCACAGATATCAGTACAGATCAGCTTTAAGGTGCTAACTTCTAGCACATAGTTATGTGCAGATCTGACACTGTGCAGCCTGGTTGGATAATGATTTCAGGAGTGTATTTCAATGACATTCTTTATTCAATGAAACAGGAATCTACACTGGAAAGCAGTCAGGAAAACAGGGTATCAAGAAATACTGCAGCTGAGCAAAACTTCAGTGCTGGAGCTCAATACTGAGTTCCATCAGGAAAAGTTCTTCAGTGCTGTATTTCTGATTACCTCATTCTTTGAGGGAATTATACACTTGCTACTAATCTTCCTAATATGAGTGTTGAAACTGGGACTTTATTTCACAGTGTAGCAAGAAGCTTTTATTTAGATTTAACATCCTTTAGAAATGAAGTTGTTTTCTTGTAAGAAATTTCATACAATTGCTTGATAGACAAAAAAGAAAAACTGTCTCTCCATGAACCAAAAAGATCTGCTCTGCAATTGGACTGTGGGAAAATCCATTCAGGGTCTGCCTAATGTTGCACAAAAGCAGAGTTCCCAGCATCTGAAAGGATGTAAAGCTTTCTTGCAATATACACATCTATCTATCTATCTACCTATCTATCATTTTATTAAAACAGATGTTTTATTGAGCCAACTGCTGTTGGACCTTTTTTACTGAGATCCAGGAAGAATCATTATCATTATCATCATCACCCAACCATCACAGCAAGTGGTTTGGGTTAGAAGACACCTTCAAAGACCTCCTAGTTCATACATCTGTGTTCATGGACAGGGACATTAGAGAGGGTTTCTCAAAGTCCCATCCAACAAGACCATGAACACTGCCAGGAATGGGTCTTCCACAACTTCTCTGCTGTGGACAAGGTGTGTTCCAGTGTCTCACTAGTTTCACAGTGAAGAATTTCTTCCTTATGACTACTCTATTTTGGTTTAAGACTCATCCCTAGGAAATCCTCCTCATCTTTCTTGTAGCACCTCACTAGGTACAGAAAGGCTGATGTAAGGCTTCACAGAGCCTTCTCTTCTCCAGGCTAGACAATCCCAACCCTCAGAGTGTCCTCATGGGGAGGTGCTGCAGGCTCCTGATGATGATGATGGCCCTCTTTGGGACCTGCTATAATAGGTCCATGACTTTCTTGTGCTGGAACCCTGGAGCTGTTCACAGTACTCTAGCTGGCCTTCCAGGAGAGCAGGGTCAAGGGAGGGAATCACCTCTGCTGACTTGATGGGCACAGAAAACACTTGGCTTTTGAGGCTGTGAGTCCACAGTGCCAGCTCATCTTAATTTTTTTTTAGCCATTAGTATTCCAAAGTCTATCTCCACAGGGCTACTGTCAATCACCCATTGCCCAGCCTGTTTGGGATTGAACTGTTTTTCTCTCACCCTCATTCCCACCAGCACAGAGCAGTCATCCTCAGGGAAGTTCTGCTGAGAGCATAACAAATACTCCTTCATGCTTTCTGGCATGCAGCAGAGCCAAAACAAAATTTAATTATAAAATATAATTTTAAAGTTAAGTGTTACTTGCTACTAAACTTTTATTTCAACTTTGATAAGCACATCTTTCCTTAAATGCTCAAAGGAACGATTTATGACTACAAAGACAGCTTTCTAAACTGGCATTTTTTCACCTGCTCTGCGAAAGAAGGTAGTTTAAAATAAATACAGGGCATAAAAATTATACAATCTTCTAGCTTTTCTACCTAAAAAGCATGACTTTGTGGATGGGAAATGGAAGAGGGTTGCTGGCATCTTCTTGGCACACAGCAGTTGTGAAGGAAGCTCTGTCTGTAGTGTGTCTGCTGTGATTGACAGGTTCCAAAAGCCCTGTCCACTTGATGTTCTCCCAGCCTGTACATGGAGGCCTCTCTGGGCCTGACCAGTGCTAAACCAAGGTGAAAAATGCAGAATATATTTCCAATTCCACCTGCCCATCTACACATGGAGGACTACAGTTTGCACAGAGACTAAGACTGGTCTTTACAACAGACTTAAAATTATCCCCAGGATGTGAAGTAGCTATGCCTGAATGTCAGTTGTTCATGCAAGTGGAAACATTCCCCACTGAAGAGTGATGCATGGAGAAGGAGAGCACAAGAGGCAGAATATGGATGCAGAGCAATCAGCAATGAGAGTTATGAACCTGTGCCCAAAATCTAGACCCTGATTATGCCTCTGCTGCAGTCTTGAGTGCAATGACAATTGTGTTAATGAGGGCCAGCACTTGTGAAGTTACATAACAACCCTTATGCCGTGTCCTCCATCAGTTGTAGAGTCTTAGAAAAGCCTTGGACCCCTTAGCTCCAGGCTGCTGAGTACCCCAGTAAGGGGTCAGTTTGTAGCAAAAGCCACAGCGCTGTTTATATTGGAATATTGAGGCTGGAATTGAAGTGAGATGGAGGAACAGCAGCAGGGTATCAAACAAAATTGAGCTGTTACATTTCATCATTTTCCCTTTTCTGCTCAATAGACCAAATCTGCTCCATTTGTATTTCTGCTAAAGCCTCATTGCTGGATGAAATGCAGATAATTACCTCTGCAATGAAAGTAACTTGGCCATTTCATTCCATACCTTGGGGGACATGTTGAGGAAAGGGATAGTACTGCATAATGAGCTTCTCCTGTGGTGCCAGGGGAGAAGGAGTATTCAGAGCTTGAGATGGTACTGGATGGCTCAGGCTGAGAACAGATGCATGCCTCCAGGGCTTGCCAAGCTGGAAACTGTCCTCCTCTTTATCATAGTTCAATCTCCCACATATGTAACATGCCAAGGCTGCTTCAGTTTTATGTTTGCCAGTTGGGAGAGGTGAGGCCACAATTCTCTTTCAGTCTGTGAAGCCTGATAAAAAGGTATTTTACTTTGACTGACAGGATGCTAACAGCACAGTCTCCCAGCACAGCTGCCATTATAATTTGGTCTGTTGTAAATACAGTTGTTCTTGTAACTCTGAGCAAACTCTGCCCTGTTTACTTCTCTGTTAAGTGCAGATCTTCAAGTGACCAGGCAGTGGGAATGTTGGATAACTCTGGCTTGTGAAGAGCTAGGCAAAACAAGGGGCTGGTGAAATGAGTCCATCCATACTGGAAGTTCTAAGAGATGTTCAACAACTACTGCTTCAGCTTTACCTGTCCTCCATCATGCTATTCTGCCTGCTCGATGAGGAAATCCAGACAATAAGTGATGCATGAAAGATTGGGTAACAGTAGCTTGTGTGAAAGTGACCCTGGTAGATCTTACTCTCGTCAGCTCAGGCTGGCCTTGGTGAGATTAGTTAGGCAAGGGATTGTTCCATGGCACCACATGGAAGGTGGCCACGGTAGTGAGCAAAGTGGCAGCACCAGCTAATCCACAGCAGCCAGTGTAGCAGAGTTATTGTCACACTCCTGGTCCTCTCTGCGATATGGGGGTGGCACCATCTGTGAGACAGAGCTTGCAGCTGGGAGTGGTGGGTGACATTCCTTGTGAGCAGACAGCTAAGCAGGAGACTGGATGGCTTTCTCCCTAGGAACCTCCACATGCTGCACAACCTGCAGCTCCAAGATGGCCCTGTCTGACTCTCTCATCCCAGAAATCTCCATGCTTTCACAGTTTGTGGAGACAACCACGCTGCAAGATTTTCCTGTCAACAAACCTCTGTTCCTCATCACAAAATGTGCCAGCAGAGCCACAAGTGTTGATTGCTTCAGATAAAAATGAGCCATTTTGAAAACACAGAGCTGCTGCAGGAAAAAGTTGTCTTCATAAGCTGGAATTTGAACAAGTTAAGCTTAATAAAATTTTCAAAATTAATTCTTATACTCCTTCTCACTGACTCTTCTGAACACAAGGTCCTTCATATCTTACATGCAGCATTCATTTTCAGCATTCATTTCTCTCCTTTAACATTTGAACCATTACTGCTATTATTTCTTGACACTGTTTCTCTAACATGACCTTTGATGTCATGAGACCTTGCTATGGGAAAATAAGGAAACAAATCTCTGGCCCACAGCCATAAAATCAAACCCAATAACCATTTTTTAAATATCAATTTTCATGTTTCCAATAAATTATATTTTTCATATCTCAAGATCTGTTAGACCAGAGGAAGACTAGAATATATTGCCAAATATTCCAGGAAAATTGGTTCTTGCCAGGTTAACATTTTGAATGAAATATGAATGTAACTAATTTGGAATTAATTTTCATAAACTCAGAAAATATAAGATTTAGAGAAACAAGCAAACTCTAGCATCCTTTATGATGAGGACTACACAGATTTGCTGAGGTTCTGACATGAACAAACTTATTGGATGTGGATAAGGAGGAGGCTTCCTGAGTGGAGGCCTCAGGAGAAAACCAATCTTCTTAATGGTATCAGTCCAGTATTTAGTACAAGAGGATCCCATGTATTAATACAGTACAAATGCATGAATCAAAATACTACTGTTATATTATTATTATTATTATTATTATTATTATTATTATTTATTACCAGTATAATACAAAGCTCTCTCAAGTATCAAAAATAATAAAATGGAAATGCTTCATAATTCCACTTTGAAAATAATTGAAAGCTATAAAATGTTACTTTCTAATGGCTTAGAATGTTTCAGATCATATTCAAAAAAACATAGCTTCATCACTCTCCATAGGATAAATGCCCAAATCTCTTTTAGTATGAAACTTTCTTCTACACTGTAATAATACCTTGGTCTTAGGTATCTGGGAACCCAATGCTGAGGAAAGGACTGCTAGTTCTTCAGAATCCCATGGGATAGTAATATGAATTGAGAAAAATAATGCAAGGTGAACTGTAAGGTTTGTGTCTTGTCAGGACACAGCCTCCTATTTCTTTGTTCTTCCTGCAACAAACGATGAATAAACATGGGTATTGTTGTTTGCAAAATCACCAAACATGGTAACACTGATAACAAGCAGTTGGCAGTCATGCTTTGGTTCCAAACCATGAGTCTTCTTTTCATGATCCATTTTTACTGTTCATGTCTCTGCCCTTCATAATGGATTGGAACTAGATGATCTTTGAAGTCCCTTCCAACCCTAACCAGCCTATGAATCAATAAGATTGCACAGCTCAGTGGATTCTTTAGTGGTGGGGGAAGCACTGTCCTGCAGGTGTTCACCACTTTTAAGAATTAGCATCACATCTTTAAACACTCCTACAGGTGACAAAGCTCCTCAAGAGATCTGTGAAAACCAAACTGGCTGTGTATCAGGATGCTCTTTTGTTGCTTATCAAATATGCTCTAACATTTTTCCTTTGCAAGAAGAATTTCCCAGCTAGGAGCTGAATACTGTAATCACTGTCATAATTCATGAAAGTCACTTGCTTTGAAAATAACAAAAACGTTATCATAATTGTCAAAATGATGGCTCAGTAATCTAGGAATGCTTGTTATCTTGCCGGCTGTAAGTTGTGGACCTGGTCCAAAACACAGGAATATAAATGGGAGGCTTTTCATTGGCCTCAGCAAGTCTTGGATCAGGCCTTCCATTAAGATTAAGAAAGGAAACAGCCATTGCTGTAGTGCTGAGACAGGGTACATGAATAAAGAACAAGTGCTAAGGTCAGTGAAGTGGTTCCTGGATGCCACATGTGGAGTATAATAGCATCCAAAATGGTCCATCAACACAAAGGAAAGTTATTATTCCAGATATTCTAACTGGATTTCACAGGCATCTCTACCATTCATTGGATGTGTATTCTGCTTTCTGGTAGCATTTTGAAGTTCATTTAATAGAATATTAAACTAATCTTGACGAATTATAAGCCAGGTTTTATTACGTTCTGGTTAATTACAAAATCAGATCTACCTAGTCTTAGAGAAAGCATATTAGTTGAAATGCAATGTGTCTTCACTGAATAGCCATGGGAGGAATGAACTAAAGAGGAAAGGCAGGAGGCAAATCACCTAAGTCAATGCAAAAAGATTTAGATGCACCCTTTTTGCTGTGAACAATAATAAAACTCCCCTCTCCTCAAATATCAGGTGAATGTACCTTTAAAAGTCTGAAATAACCACTCATTTTTATACTGGGATTTGGTTTTATGACTATATCTTAATTCAAGCATTTTCTGCACTGCTATTCTGCTGATTTATGACTGAACTGCTATTTATTTAGTGGAAAGGCATCCTATTAGGAAATGATTGTGTCCTACTCTGAAGGAATCAGCTGACAAATCACGCCAAAACCTTTCTTAGCGATTACTCGGTAACGCTTACTAGTGAAATTAAAATTCATGAGAAAAGATTTTGATAACTGCTGAAGCAGCAGCTCACATTTCCAGATGGCCTGCACAAAAGTGACATCCTACACCCCTTGTGATAATACAATGTGTTGGCAAGTGATTGTGGACGTTTGCTTATTTAATTAATAGAGGGTTGCACATCATTCAGCAGCAAAGCCTGTGTGCTCAGCTCCACCGAAAGTCATATGTGCTTCAAGTAGGGATTATGGAGGGTTTAGGCTCTACTGTCAAAACCTGCATTCCTCAAAACCATATCAGCTGCCATCTACCACAGCAAAATCCACAATTTTCAACTGAGGGAGCAAGGGAACTCTTCTGGCATCATGGATGGATAAAAGCAGTGGCAGATACTGCTATGTTTTAAAGCACAGGAGAGGGTGGACCCAACCAAAAAAGACAACAAAACCCAAAACCGCCATCTGGGTGATGACACATGCATATTTCTGGGAAGAACCATCAGGTAGACAAATGTCTGTGTTTGTTGCAGTCCAGCTGCACAGCCACTCCCTTTCAGGTGTCTAGTTTCCTTACATAAAAGCTTTTTGCCAGTGTTTCCACTAACAATCGTTGGAGTAGCTTGCAATCTGCCCATAGACACACAGCCCTAGTGATTGGAGCAGACTTAGAGGCAACTTACAGAAGAAAGGAGAAAGTGTGATAAATTAGTTAGCAATGGGAGCAATACATGTGTTATGAGATAGTGAAGAAAAACTAGAGTGCATGTGCAGCTTC
Source organism: Alethe diademata (assembly GCA_025584955.1). Lineage (NCBI taxonomy): Eukaryota > Metazoa > Chordata > Aves > Passeriformes > Muscicapidae > Alethe > Alethe diademata. Next base: position 15,528,362 of record JANRMJ010000088.1, read on the forward strand.
CATCATGGCTGTATCAACAACTTGTACTTCCACACCTATTTTTGCCTAATAGATATCTTCTGTTCTCTATTCTTTTCTTGGCTCTCCTCCCTCACTCACATTTACTGCAGAGTTCTCTTTTAGTGAGTTTTATATGCTGGGATTTTCAAAGTGGCTTGAGGCTATTGACTTTCAATAGGATTTGGGTAGCTAATTGCCTTTTCCTTTGTACTTTACAAATTCCAGACATAGCTCTTCTGTGAGTTCATTTTAGTCTTTTATGACTGAATTTCCTGAAATGCTATATCCCTTTTGAAAGGAAAAAAAAAAAAAAAAGAGAGAAATAGTGTCCCTGTCTCTTTATAATGGAAACGAAAGGAAATAGTTGTCCTTTTTCCTCTAAAGGTCCAAAGCCCTTGGTCTTTTATCTATTTAAATTAAACAGTGTAGACATCAAATGCATTAATTCAAGTCTGTTGAGTTCTTGATTACAGCCTGGCAGCTGATGTGGGTGATAGAGATTTCCCCTGTAAACCCTTCTCAGTGTGTGCCATGCAGTGGTGGCTTAGACCCTGTTAAGAGGAGGTGAGAATGCTGAAAACACAACAAATAGCCTTGAGGCTGCCCATTCAGAAACTTCATTTTCAGTCTTGCACACCAAGCGTGCATAAGATATTGCTGTCTGTCAGGGCTGACATGCAGCTTTGACCCCTGGTTGTCCAGAGTACCTTGTCTTGTGTCTCACTGCTGGGGTTAGCTCTGTGTTAACAGCTGCCCATCTCAGAAAGAAAAAGGCAAGAGATGGACCATGCAAAACAGGAGCAAACCATTCGCCTAACACAGCAGTTAGGCCATAAGCATTAAAGGAAAAACAAAAAGATATTTTGTAATGGTAGCAGAAGTCTGCCAAAGACATTCAGAAAAACAGGAATGCACAGAAGGAGCAAACTGCAGCATGAGATTTTGTGAATACTACCTCAGCAAGAGTGAGCCAGGCAGATGCACAACTGAGAGAACTACATATAGAAAACAAATTAGGAGAAACCAGAGCTAGTAGGTAATGGGTAAAATGCAGGGGGAGAGGGAGAGAAGCATTAGTCACTGGTTACAGTTTGTCCTTTTTTCTATTTTTCTCTGTCTTTGCTGAGTGCTTGGACTGTGCTCTGGCTTCAGGCAACTCAGTGCCCTTCTCAGCAAGAGGTGGGAATAACTCCACAGAGCAGGTGTGCTGTAAGCTGTTTTAAAAGTAATTTACACACAAGGAGACTTCACTGCAAAGAAACTGGAAAAGAAGTAGGAAGAGAAAAGCAAATAGAATATTCTGTAGCAGCCTTTTTTGTCCAACACAATAGTGCTGTGTGACTGTCAGAAGATGCATTAGGACAAAGATACCTCTGTTAGAGACTAAATATTGTTTAAAATTCAAAAATTTTATTCACCTTCAAAAAAGGTACTAAATGGAGTTAGCAGTTTATTGAGGTCATACTAGCTTTTGGAGGACATTTGCCTAATGAGAGAAGCTCCAGAGCCTCCAAGATTATTTTGTGTCAGTGCATTTTGTGTCAGTTATTTTTATCTTCTGAACCATTTCCAGATACATGAATCTGCAGGAAGGCTACTGTACCTGAGACTGTGCCTAGAAAAGGGTATTACCTCTCCTAAAATCCAGCTACAGTATCAATACCACTAAAGGATGGGTATGAGCTGTTTCTAGATAAGTAAATACTGATGTCAATACTAGCTCCATTTCACTTCCAGGATTCCCTGAGTAATGTGTCTCAGGATTACTCCTCATAAAATTTGGAGTCATGGTTGCTGCTTCTCAGCTTCCCTAGGCACAAAATGTGAGTCTTGCTGATTGAGCTATCAAAGCTACTGCTTTAGAGTCTCATGCTTTCAAACCACTGTAACAAATATTCAGGAAATCATCTTTATTCAGCAAAGTGTGGTAGCCCTTTCTGACCATGTACTTCCTTATTGCAGGTTTCAAGGCATGCATCTCCAGTAGAACGCCACAGTGTGAAATAAAGAGCCAGATTTTTATCTGCTGGGTTATCACAGGTTTGGAGCTCCCACAACTCAAACCAAGAAAATAAGTTAAATACATACTGCTTGGCATTTTAC
>JANRMJ010000088.1:15554634-15568837 GCA_025584955.1 Alethe diademata
CTGAAGATGAGAAAGCCTATTTGCCTCAAGGAATGCACAGTTTGCTAATTACTCATTCAAATAGAATAGAGGTGAACACCTGATCAACTAAAAGGATATTAGCAGTGCCAAGAAGACAAAGATAGTAAAAATTTCCATGGAGAAGAAGTTGATTTTGCTGTTTTGGAGCACTCCAGTTAAAACTATTTTGATCCAGTAAATTCTGTGTCCTGGTACTGCACTGTTAAACTTACATTTATAACCACAGGGTGCCTTAAAGGGTAAATAATCACATTGATATAATGCTTACCTCAAGTCACATTAGTATAAAGGAAATAAAAATATTCATTTACTAAATAACTGAAAGGCAATACAGTTGTAAGAGTTCATGAAGTCATAGGAAGAGAAACTGTAGAGTTACTGATCAACTTAGTAAATTTGTCCAAGCAAATTCTTACTTTGCTGAAGGTGGGTGGTGACTTGCAATGCCAAGTTCTACATTCACTACAAGGAATTTCCAAAACCAAATCACTATATTTCATCTAAATGTTTTTTTTTTTCCTGTCTTACAAGCATAAGATGGTATTTGTGTCTCATTATCGGATCCTGACAGAAACAAGTCAGGATCAATTAAAACACATGGGATCATGAAGATCTTGGGGTGAATGATCATAACCATGGTTCTAATGAAAAAACAGTAATCCAAAAAGTGACTAACACAGGCAGACTCACATATCTAGAGAATAAATAAATTATTTATAAAGAAATTAAACCATGGGTCCCAGATTATTTCATTCTTTTAATGTTTGCAATTGTTGTATCTCCATTTAACTCGATGAACACTCACTTGTCGGTGAGAAAAGATAACAAGATGTCATCTGAGGCAAGATTTGAATCAGGTCCACTTAGTCTGTAGGTTGTTGGTCTTCTTTTATAGACAACAACCTTTCTGCTGCAGGAGTTGCTCCAAAAGGCTTACCAAAGTAAAAACTCAATAATGGAGTACCGGGTGAATTTCTTTCCTACATGCACAGTTCTGTGAAAGTTCTGTGATTTTCACGATACCTGCAATTCTGTTGAGGCATACCACCCTGGCATTAAGCAGCAGGAGAAAAGCCAAGAAGTACTCTGCCAAAAAGGCAACCCCAAAAAATATAATTCATGCAACTTTGAAATTATCTAAGGCCAATCTACTGTAAACTTGGGATATTAATGTATAGAATATGCCTCTGAGTGCATCTCAGATTTGCAATCAAACTGCAGTCCTGAAGCACGCTATCATTATAATCCAATCATTATGTCATATATGAAGAGTTTTCTTACAGCAGCTTGGAAATAATTTCCACCTTGAGTCTTCAAGCTCCTTTGGAAGCATTTCAAACAAGGAACCGTGAGGAACCATCTAACTTGAGTAAAAGAGCACTTGTCTGAGACAAGAGCAATACAGTGCAGCCCTACAACTTAAACTTGTGAAGATTCTTAATGTTAAAGACTGAGGTGATGCTGCAGCTTTATGCAGGAGCTGCTGTAGAATAGGTGGGCAGCTGGTTTGATCAGTTATTACTATTTATACTTCAGAGCACAGCAAACGGGGGACAAGTATATGTACAGTTTTTGCATGATATGGTTCTGATGGTTAGATTCTTCACTGGAAATTTTATGTTCAGATGACTAAATGGAAATATATTTTTATCTTTTTTTTTTTCTCAGATATATTCAGAAAGGAAGATGTTGTTAATATAATAGCAAATAATTAGTCTTTATAGAAAATGAGAAGTTACTTGGAAACCTACTATGTGCTGCTTGAAGCAGAAAGTTGGAGACCAGAGAAGAACCACCAAACCTCAGAGCCACATTCATGGTGTAAGGTGACATCATATAAAGTGTTATAAGCAAGTTCAGTTATTGAAACTTTAGATAAAATGGGAGATGGAATCTTACCATACCAAGGACACATGTTCTGTATTATTGATTAATGAGTCTAGTCCAAAGAATAAATGGGGTTAAGAAGGCATTGGCAACATTCAAATTCCCTGACTGATGTTTTATCAAGACCACTGTGAGGAAAGTTATGCTCCTAAATTATCTCATGAAAAGGACATTTTACTGGGTTTGCTGTCCATGCTTCTGTAATGGCCACAAAAAAGTCATAATCACTGCAGAAGGTACAAATACCCTTGTTTCTGTTACGGCTTCAGCTGGATTTTATTTGCCCAACATGATCATAGTGGATAAGGTCCACTAAAATTCATGAGTAGCTCCTTCCTTTGGGATAAATGCATAGAATATGCATGCTGTATGACTGCCAAAACTTTTTGGGATACAAAATGCCAGCTTTGAAGACAAAAGAAAGGTGACACCTTTAGAACTCATGAAAAGAAATCACAGTTACCAGATCTAGACCAAACCGGGAAAAGAATGGGAATTCTTACAGGAACTCTTTCCCACCTTGCAGGAATTCACTTGCAATCTGTAATCCCACTCCAGAACACCAGCTGATGTCACTGAATGACATTATCTATTCTGCAAGTGAGGATGAGGAGCTTGGCTCAAAGCAGCTTCCACCTTGCAAACCCTGCTGCAGATTCCAGCACATACCACACATGTGGCATGCAAGTCATTGAGCATGATGCTCTGTCTAACAAGCTGTGCCTGGGTGATTGGTGCCAAAAAGACTCTGAATCATCAGCAGACTGGGACCACTGGCACCTACAGTCATTCCAAATCTTAACAGATGAAACTCCTGTGGAGGTAATGAATGTACATGTATTGAGGAAGGTCTCCTGCATGGAAAGTTACAGCGAAAGTTACAGTAGAGTGCTCATCAAAAAGTTGAGGTTAACTTTTTACCACAGTGTGCAAGGTCATTTCAATCTATGTTTTGAGGGACAAGAGATTTATTATGTAATTTTAAATAATCTGGATAGGCTGGGATTTACCTCCCTGAACCTTAACTTTAGACTTTCTTTGCAGACAGAATAAGACATTAACCCTCCAGATGGTGATTCATCCCATTTCTGTTGAGAGGGAATGAATCAACCTCTGTTTTTAGTGCTTTCTTGTTGATTGCAAGAAGGACAGAGATGATTAGCTTATACTTACCACTCTTTTGAACACAGGTTAATCTACCCATTCTGTGTTCCAGATACCACACAGTTCATCCAACATTTTTTCATTATGGAAAAGTACTCCTAATTCTATCTACTTAGTGCTGCATAGAACACTTTAGGACAATAAATGTCACCTTAAGCAGCAAATAATGAGACTATAAAAGTAGGGAATCAAACATTGCCTCTGCTCACCTATTGTTCTACAAATTTTACCCTGGCCAACAGAAGTCAGGTTACAAAAAGCCTTTGAAGGCATCATGGTGACTTTATCTCAGGTGGCACAAATAGTTAAAATTTCTTGCCTGGGATCACTGACTGCAGAAGTACATAAATTCAATAGTGTTTCATCCCCACAGAAAATTTGGGAATCTTGAAAGGTGCTTCCTTAGTAGCCATGGTCACTTGTCTTTCCCTTTTCTGCCTCTTTAAATGAAGAGTTGAAGTAGGAATTCAGTAGGAATATCTCCGGTAGAAGGTTGGCAAGCATGATCCCAGCAAGTCACCTGCATTGCTCACTGCAATTAAAAGGAAATGTGTGGCTCTGAAAAAACAAACTTCTTTACCTAAGCAGCAACCATTGGAAAGTCTTTTTCCAATTTTTGTCTATTCTTCTGCTCTGAATAGTTCCTATCTCAATATTTTCCATATTTATTCAATCAAGTGTTATTTTATCCAGATTTATGGTCGGTAAACTAATTATACTGAGAAGAGCATGATTGTTTTCTCATGGTTTAAAGCACTGCTGATTTTTATCATACACTATATAAAAAAAATCATCTCTCTATTGTGAACATACTCAAGTACTTGCTTTTAGTTATTTCCATTTTTCTCCTGGAGTTTAGGATGCATTTCCTCAAAATGGATGACATTTATTTTCTCTTCTTTTCTTCTAACTTAGTTTTCCACTTCAGCTGCACCTACTGCAATGGAAATTTGAAACAGCACAGTGAGAAAATGAAACACTATATATTGAGCTTCATGCTACCTCACCTTTAGGCTCTCTCTCTAATTTCTTTACAAAAGGCAGGTCTTCTGCTCCATTATTTAGTGGTTTGCACAGAATAGATTCATCATCTCTGAAATTGGTTCTGCAACACAGGCATTCCATTTTTAAAAAAAAAACTCCTCCATTAAAATCTCTTATATATTTTTTATTCTGTGAGGCTTCTTGACATGAAACTACTTGGGAAAAACAGCCTTGCCACCAGTTTCAAAGCTAAAGAAACACCACAAAATTTGCATCTTCCAAAATTCACACAGCCTTTAAGAGGGTGGAATTAGGCCACATATAGAGACAGCTATTGTTCAGCAGTACTGTGAAAGTTTGTATACTTACAAGGTAAGGAGAATACAGGCAGTTGCTTCTCTTTCCCTCTGCCCTTACCTCCTTGGATTCTTCTCCTTGAACAACTAAAACTTGCTTGAGACTGATGAGATATGGTACCTTACATATGTGGAATGTGGCTCCAAGAATGTGGGAAGAACATTTAGGGAAGCAAAATTCTCTTTAGTACTTGGGCTTTCGTTTGGGGGGCTTTTTCAGTTGTTGGGGGGAGGTTTGTTTGTTGGGGGTTTTTTGTTTTGTTTTGTTTTTAATTTATTTTGGTTTTTAGTGTAAGTTTTTTTCTGTTTTGTCTGGGATTGGGGTTTTTTTCTTAAATTTCCCTGGTAATTGAGGATAGATATTACAACCCCTCTTATGTTTCTGTTTATGTGCAGTTCAAAATTAAAAGTTACCATCTAACAAGCCAAAATGTTCTCACTGGAAAACTGCAGTTGTGCCGGAAAAAGTTTTTTTCCAAGGATATTGGAAACTGGTAGGTTGCTATCTACAAGCTTCTATTTTCTAATCTATAGACAGACTACTGGAAAGTCTGTGCATCATGCTCTATCTTTCTTCATTGTAGTTTCCAGGAGAAGGTGAGAAAAGGCACACAAAGCCATGAGAGTCAGCATTCAGTCTCCTGGAATTTGCCCATGGATTTTTACTTTCTGTTGAAGAGTGAAAAGGCAGTAAGTTATAAACAGAAATCGTTTGAAAACTTTCTTCAATTTAAATATGTATGTGTTTTTCATGCAAATCTGGGATGCATTTTGTGATGCAATTTTCCCCTGGAAGTAATTTTCACTTTCTGAACACCTCAGATATTCAAAGGGGAAAGCAAACCTAATGTCCTTCTCCCTATTAGTCAAGCAAAGCTCTACCTGCCTCTATACACAACTTTTTCAATTAGATATTTTTAGCTAAATGGGGAAAAATTCACCTTGATATAATGCCATTAAGACCCCGGAGTTTCTGCAGTATTGAATTTGGCCCCTAGGAGTTCATTATTCTTTTATATAGATGGCTGCAGTTTATGAATGACACTCTTAATGTGGTCTAGAGAATATGATCTATGTAGTTTGGCAGGCTATCTCCCTTTAAACCCAAAAACCAGACAAGTCCCTCCATGCAGTGAGTGTTTACAGAATCACAAATTGCATAAGGTTATGTTATTCACTATATTCAGCCTAAACTCTGCATATGTGCTTGATGATAGACTTTGTAGTTACTTGAGAGGCAAAGCAATGCTAATGATATTGCCTGATGATTTTAGAATAGTTGCTAAAAATGGTACAAATGCATGAGGATGTTAAAAAAAAAAAAAAAAAAGCATTCCCATTTTCTTACTTTTTCATTTGCTTTTTCACTCCATACTGTTTTGTGCAAAATTTGAAGTTGTGACACTGTGAACCTAAAGTTGACTGAGACGTGCTACTGACATTGCTAGCTCAAAAGAACAGGAATCTATCTGGAGTCATCTAGTTCACACAAGCTAAAGTAAATGAATTTTTTATTGGATGGTTTCCTCTGAATCAGAGAAATCAGATTTTATTTTGAAATACCTCAAATTTCTTTTCTTAAATTGAGGCTCCACCCCTCATTCATGGTGGAGTTTCTCCTTTGGTTATAAACCAACCTTAAATTTTTTAATTTAATCATGAGAAGATATATTTTATTGGCATTTTTCTAATCCTGATACTTAGGCATAATCTAAACAATTTTTTAATATAGCTGCAACAGAAAGTCCTAAGATAAATTTCATACAAGTTAATTCTTTTCCAAACCCAATGCTTCCCCCTTAGGGAAACAATTCCTAAAACCTAGGTAGCTACTACAGCAGAATATATTCTAAGAATGAAAACTGAAAGCAAACTCTATATACTGTAGTCTAATATTATTTTCTGGGGAAGTAATTATGATGAGACAGCTAGCTAGGTGCATTCATCTTTCTTTTTTTTCCTTGCCAAGAACAGCTTCTGTCTGTTATGTTCCTTACCTGGTAGATAGAGCTAGAATAATGAAAATTGTTGGTCTAGAGAAAAACAGTTTCTTAAAAATCTTCAATTCATTAAATCTTCTGCTTCAGGGCTCTGATCACCATGTAAGGCTCCCCATGTTGGCACAGCTGTGCCTTTTGTGGACAGTAGAAATAGGCATAAGAGAGAGCTACAAAAACAAAGGATCTCTCCTGACCAGTGTGGGAGACAAGCTGTTAACCATTTTTAGAAGGGCCCCATTCACAACGGTTATTTTCTTAAATGATTCCGACTAGCCCTATTAAAACTATTAATAAAATGAAAGGGTGACATGAAGAGGATGAAGAGGTAAAATTGGTGTGCTTTATTACTGGGATCAGAGACCCAGTTTCACAAAGCTAGTCTAACAGCTTGTTATCCCTTCTTTCTTCACAGCATCCTGTCCCTGGCAGAGAATATACACACATTTTAAAAGTATCACTTTTGAATATCCCCTCAGAGACACTCTCTGGTACCTTTTCAGCTTCATACTAAATTAAAACCCTATATTGTCATGTGTGTACCACTATACACACATGTATAGGAGTAATTATTGCACTGGTGAAATATTAGTTTATGGCTGTTCATCTTGCTACTGCAATAATACTACTTGTAATTTCACTAACACCTTATAAAAATCTCACAGAACTTCAGCATCAGAACAAGAACAACCCAAATTCATAACTGCTTCAAGAAAATGTTTTCACTGTGCAGTTTTAAGCCACTTCTAGTCCAATAATTCTACATACCTCAAGGTGGTCTTGCCTCATCATCCCATTGAAAAAAAGGAAGAGTTGCCTTCTGAATCAATGATAAATCTTTACATGTCAACTTACATGGCTTCCTTTATGCACTCTGGGAAACATCCCAAACAGCCAGGCCTCCTGAGGATCCATGCCCTCTTTACATGCATTACTTCATTTGGTTGCCAATTTTGGCAACCAAAGAATGGTTTGGGTGGGAAGGGACTGTACAGTTTAGCTGGCAGGTGCAACACTACTGGATATGATAAGGATTTGCCTGAATTCCCATTTTGTCCTTACAATTCAGTACTTATAATGAAAAAAAAAAACAACAAAAAAAACAGCCAAACAAACCAAACAAAAAACCCAAACAAATGCACAAAATCAAACAAAGCCAAACCAAAACACAACAGGGAATTGATTATGTGTGCTATTTTGCTTTTTGCTGAAAGAGGCATAATTCAGAGAATTTTGATTCATTTCAGTGAATAAAGCAGTACTATAGAAATTCCTCACTGGAATCAGCCTCCTGCCATTATCTAAGAAAGATAAGCTCTTAAAGACGTTTTCCATAATCTTTATGTTTTCATGTAGGCCTAGTTTCACTATATATTGCCTAAGAAGGGTAGCAATCACAGTGGTTGCAAGAAATGGCCAACTGTTTCTAAACTTGGGCAAGGAAACCACTCTTACAAAGGGACAGTAACATTTTCCAAAATTTTTCCTGTCATAAAACCTTAGCACTTCTGGACAAGGACATATATGTAGCAATATACAGACAAGAGACTCTTAGAGGTGGCCAGTAAAACAAAGGAAAATGCTCCAGCTATAGGCATCCATAGTTTTTTTCCTTTAACTGGAGACCCCAGAATGTTTTTTCAAAGGCAAAACACCATCACTGCCATTTTCCATGTGGGCAAACTAAGGCAGAACTATGCTAGTGACTCGTCAAGAATCAATAAGCAGCTGAGTAAGACATTGGTTTGTCTGCCTGATCCTTCTCCTGCCAGGGAGGGAGATTACAGGAGAGCTACAAGTCCTCTTTGAGAGTAACAGTGGGACAAATATGCCTGACATATGACTCAACCCTGATTCTAATTCTGTACCTCAATGTTCTTTCACAGAATATTTCTTCTTGCTTCTGGAAAAAAACAGGACACAGGGCTGAGTGAGCACTTGATCTCATCCTGCTTCTCTTGGGCTGCAGTCTTAGACATACCTTCTTTAAATTTAAATTTTACAGTGTTTGACTACTTCATATTTTAACAACCACAAATCTCAGAATCTTGAGACCCATCTGTACCGATTTCTGGGAAAATGCTAGTAGCATTTAAAGCATGAGGGAAAAAATCAAAACAAATTCCTCATTGTAATGAAAACAAATATAAAACAGACTTAACATAAACCAATTCCAACAAAGTAACATTTCTCCCTGTGTTTGCTTATATTCTGTATAAAAGAAAAGGTATTTTTTAAAAATAATCTCAAAATAATAAAATAGAGACTTGTTGTGAAGGCATTAGTTTACTCTGAAGAGTGTTGATTTGGTCTGTGGTGAAGACACATGGAAATACATCTCATGGTTTCATTTTGTCACAGTTTTTGGGTGACAAAAAGGAGACACTATGTTTGCAGCAAGCCTTACTGGTATGTTAGAACAAACTATGAGCTCAGACGTCTGAGAGCAATGCAGGCTATTTCTGGCAGGTAATTTTCAAGGATGGGAAGCTCAGCTTGTGTTCAGGGATTAGATATGGTATTACACTTACATGAGCTTTATAGTGCTTCCTGAACAGTACCAGCAAAGTGCTTTCTTTATCAGGAATCTCAGCTGATAATCTGCCCTAATGCTACTTTCTGGTTTCAGATAGGAGCAAACACAGTGCTCTTAGTAATTTTTTTCATTCATTTTAAGTGAATATCTTAGTTTTCACCCAGCGTACCCACCGCTATTTTAGCTGCAATGCCTTTTTGCCCTGATCCTGCACTGCAGGGCAAGAGCAAAGGGCTGTAGCCTCTTTTATTTTAGCTCCAAAATTTTGAAATCTATTCAGACAAGAGACAATGCTTCTTCAGTTCCTATCCTTCTGCCTTTCTAAGTCCCCCTCCAGCCTTGCTTCTGAACGGCTGCAGGTACACCTCCCACCCTAATGGTGGCAGAAAAACCCTACACTTCACTCCACTGACTGCAGATAAAGCACACTGCAGCAGGGGAAAGGAACGGGACACATCCTGCCACAGTGCAGAAAAAAAAAAAAATTAAAAAAGGAAAACCATCGACAAAGTGAGAGATGCTCAATAGATCATTGTGAGGGAAAAGACTGCAACTGTTTAATTTAGAGATGAACTCGGAAGTTACATAAAAGACTGAGCCAAATCTATAAATGATAAAATCAAGAGGCCTCATTGCTCACAGACTGGGGGTAGAAAATGCTGGAAGAATGCTATAAAATTCTTTCCTAACCCTTGGAATTCACTGTCAGAAAACTTGGTATTTGTAGCATGAAATAACAGCAAAACAAATTTAGTATCTTTGTGGATGTCTCCTAAATTATTATACTAGATGTGGAATGACATGAGTGTGTTCATGTAACTGACTTAGAAGTAAAATGTGTTTGCCTAAGAGCCAAGCTAAAATTTGGCTAATGTTTTTGAAAATTCACTTTTTTCTAGTAGACAATTATAAAATTCCCTTGGCACAATCAGCCTCTGAGTCAGCCAGAGCCAGTCATGCATCTCCTACACTTTTCCTATGGTTATACTGCACAATTTGACAAGTTAAACTGAACTGGAATCACATCAATCACCTGATCCTAACACAATATTGTTTAAAAAAGAAAATCAAAGCAAAACAATGTTTCTGATTACAAGTAGCAATCATAAACTTAAGGCCCTGCTATAAAAAATCAAATGCGTCATCCTGTGTTTCATGGGGCTAAAAAAGAACTTTTTTTTTAAAGCAAAAGACAGACCAGCATAAGCAACTCAGGAATCTGCTTGTTTTAAATCCATCTATGGTGAAATGCAGTCATCACTAATTAATGTTAGTAACATTTTCATTCCTCCTACATTCTAAGTGTGTACATCTGTCAGAACAATTGATTGCTTGCAGCACTGACAGGAGGAGCACTGAATTTTCTCATTATGATCAAAATACACTGAGTGATTATAACTTACTGTGTCTGATACCAAGCCTTAGCTCTTCAAAATTTATTGATATAATTTATTTTCAGAAATGCTTAAAAATGGGGTAACAGACATTCAACACAAAACTGGAGCTCCTTCACATTAGTGATATGGTGCTGCTCATGTAATTCTAGGAAGACTCACATAATTCATGCATAAGGTTAAGTTGGGAAAAAAAAAAGTAGAATTTGTTAAATTGGGTGGAATGTAAAGATATTGCGCAAAAGAAATCCTTGTCCTCTTGTCTGGGTACTATTCATGCTGCCATAAAGCCCATGCAACAACTGTATGACATGATGAAACACAGCATCAACTAAAAAGTTCCTTTGGAAGGGATTTCTGGGAGCTGCCCAACCTGACATGGGACACAACGTTATACAGATTGAGTCATATTTTTTATTCCTCACAGTTCCTTTTCTTCCAGATAACGCTTTCAAAACAATCATCTTTACCCTATTTTGAACTCTATCCTATTTTTGACTGTTTCTGCCTCCTTTTCCATATCCCAGTTGCTGAAAGCAAAAATTTCACAATTAAAAACCACATTTGTGAAGTGGACAAAATGGTTACCAAAGACAGAACCAGTGTCAAGACAACAGTCAAAAAGCACCAAACACCCTGGAAAACAATTTGGTTAAAGCATACCTGCTACTGTAGGTTGTCCTAGGATCACTGGATAGGAAATAGGCATTTGTCTCCAATCATGGCCATGGGCAGTGAGAGCCCCCGTGCATTTCTGAGCAGGAGCCTGCAAAGCTGACATCAAACAATGCCTCACCCGTGTCTGAAAGGTGCAGACAGGGGTCAGCTCTGTGACTGCCAGTGCTGATTTAAAGCACATGTGTAATTGGAAACACAAATGGAGTTTTTGTTGTTTGGCTTTAGCAGGGAGCTGTAGAGAGTGGCACCGTGTGACTGCACAAAGAGCAAAAACACCAATCAACCCTGCAAAGAAAGAGTCACAGAATGGGAAAGGGGAGTTCTCCTCCACCAGGCTGCAGAAACTCAAGAGCTTCCTGGCAGATCCAAAACGTCCAGCACAAACTCCTGCCCTTCTGAGAAGGACTGCCACCTTACCTGTAAGAAGCCACAAAGAAAGAGATACCATTTGAACCTTAATAATGTTTATCCTCATCTGCCAGGAAGAAGTTGTCAAATGCCTCAAGGTCTGAGTGTTTGGAAGAGGCCTGAAACCTTTACAGTCTGATGCTGCTTTAGAAGAGCTACTGCAGCTTGGGTTCTTTGCTTTTTAATAAGGAGACCATTCGTCTCTTAGTCCCTGAAAAGGCTTCAAGTTTCTGATGTTTGTGAGAAGCATAATCTAATGTGTATGTTATGCAGAAACATTCGTTTTTTCAGAGTTCAAGCTTACTTGCTCCTGTATAGAGCTCCTAGTTGCTCCTCTGCACAGCAGTTGCAGGTTTATGATATCCTTTTCTTATTTTCTATTATTTTATTGTGTCACATTTGATCGGTCATTAATTTTGTTCAATTAAGATCAATGGCAGTTTCATCTTATTTTGAATTGCAGCAGTCACACACCTTCTCTGTAAGTTTAAATTTATTCAACCACCCTTTTTACTAGCATTTTCCCATACCCCTACTCATTCTTCTTGAACCTCATTTAACTCTGCATTATCCTTTTTATGATTAAGTACCTAGAACTGAACATAGTTTTTAAAATAAAGTAGAGCTACTAATATAAATAACAGCATTTATAAATGTTTCTATATTGTTATTTGTCCTCCTGCATTATCCTCCTATTTTTTTGTCTTCTCTTACCAGAGCTGCAGATCAAGCAAAAGACTGTATGGATCTGCCAAAAATTCTTTGGTTAAATTGTTTCAAGATCTCATTCTTCTAACTTTACCTCATAGCCTAAGGCAGGATCTTTTTGACTCTGAATTCCTGAAAGCCCCCTAGACAGCAGCCATATGTAAGTTGCTGCAACATTTGTGCAGAAGATGGACAATAGAGTTGTACAAGCTAACCACAACATTTTGAAATACCATCCCTTGTTCCATATGACTAGACTAGAGGCTGCCAAACAAGAACAGAGTGTAGGAGGAGGATCTTCAAAAGCTGTTTGCTTTAGACTAAAATCCATAATACCCAGTGGGAAGCTCTTATAAGTGAAAGGTTCTCCATGTTTACTGCATGCTTCCAAAGACTTGCTGGATTTACATCCTGCTGGAAAGACAGATTTTTGCTTCTCGAGTTCTTTCCTCTTTCAGGAAATGGCTGCATTAAGATCAGCTAATTTTCAAATTTTAAGTCCAACTAACACTTTCCCAAGAGACGATACACAAGAATGCTGTTTTCTGAAAAGATAAGGACATCGTCTTCACCAATAACTTGACAGATATTACTGTGCAGTGGCTGCACTTCAACATCAAGGGCTTTCTCCCATCTCAGAGTTTTCCATGAATGTGAATTCTTGTCTCATGTCACTCGAGTACTTTGGAGAGGAACACCAGACAGACTATTCAATTTATTTGGCTTCTCCAGGCATGGATATGCTTCAAGTATAACTTCCAACACTGTTCTTCTTTCTGTTGGTTCATTTTTGATCTGAGTAAATCAAAGTGATGTACACAGTTTTGTACCCCTGGCTAGCTGTAGAGAAGCCCAGTGCTTTGCTCAGTCCTGCTGGGATTTATTTTTGTATGCACACTCGATTTTCCTGGAAATTTGAATTTCTCTTTGTCTGATACAATTTCATGGCTGTGGCAAACCCACACAGTTCAGCATGAGGTTGGAAACTGTTGCTATCACAGTGCCAAGAGATAATTAGCTCAGCAATGTTAACACACATGCTTGGCATTCATTATCAGACAGGGTGGGAACAGAATACAGCAACATTTCCACCACAGTTGTCCACTGACCCTGCTGTCTGCTCTGTCCCAGCTGCCCACGCTTCCACTCTCCCTCTGCAGCCATGGCATCAGCTTGTGCAGGTACCAGGTGCCAGGAAGCCCTAAACGCATGCATCTGTGCTTCTTCCTCTTCCAGGGCACCTTTCCTTCCCCTGTCTCCCCAACACCTCTGCACTGCCCAGCTCCCCTTCTGTCCATGTTGGCCAGCAGAACTCTGCAGGCTTATTTCCTGCTTTCTAGGAAGAGCAAATGGAGCTCAGAAGGATGCACATGGAAATCTCCATCCCACTGATAGGGCCAGCAGAGGTGATACTTAAATGCCCATGTTTCAAAGCTCTGTGTTGGAAAGCCACTGTTTTCCATGTTTGGTGCATGTGACCAAGGAAGACTGAAGGGAGTTGTCTAAAGCAGAAAACAGCTTTGCACACAGGGTATCTAAATAGCTGGCAAATATTTCATTACTGACAATGTAAAACAATGTCAAATGCTTTGTGCCTCAGAAGAGGATGAAATCCACCTTCTTGGAAGCAATACCTTTGGGGTTTATGGACTCCAGACACAAATCTTTCCTTCCAGGCAGCTCCTTTTAGCCCTTGAACATAATGTTAAAAATCTCAAGAGAGATCTGACACAGTAATTGTTATTAATTATCATTCTTTCATCTCTTTATGACCTTTTTCTCTGAGAAAATGGCTGCCCATCACTGGGTGAACATTTCAGATGACAGAGCAATTTCCGAGACAGTCTTAATGTTGTGACAGTTACCTGAAAGAATAATTTATGTACAGTTCTGCCTATCTGGAGGATGTTTTATACAGTAGAAAGGAAGAAGATGATTCCTTCAAAAGAAAAAACAAAACAGAACAGAATTTAAAAAAAACCACAACAAAAAAACCACCAAAAAAAAACCAAACAAAAAAAAGCAAACCAAAAAAACCCACCAAAACAAAACCACAAACACAACAGAAGA
>JANRMJ010000088.1:15568937-15646271 GCA_025584955.1 Alethe diademata
AAAAAAAGCAAACCAAAAAAACCCACCAAAACAAAACCACAAACACAACAGAAGAAGAACATCCTCACTATTAAAACAAACCCCAAACAAAAACCCCTAGCCTGACATACGTCCTTGAGCTGAAGATATTTGATATTATTTCTACTGGGACTGTGGTAGGTTTGGTTAATCCTTGTATTTCATATTATGTAAACAGCTTTTATTATTACACAATGCTTTTTCTAATACATCCCAATTAAGCAGTTTCCCAAGGGAATAAAAAGAACTCTTTCTACTTGGAAGTACAACAAGTAAGCCAGATTGAAAGTCATATTATAAATCTCAAAGCAACAATATTTTTAAAAACAACACACAACAAACCTTCCCTGGCTCAGGAGCAACAGCAAATATGTAAATATATAACAGAAAGTATGTTACTATGTATGGGAGGGGGAAAAAAGGAGAATAAACCTAATGCTTCTGCAAAAGTTATGTGGAAGATTTTAAAAAACACACAGCAGCCCCAGAAATTCCAATGAGATTTTACTGGGCTAATCTGAAATAACCACTGAAATGCTTTGAAAACCCAGGTCTAAATGTTTGTGTCTGATATATTGGACAGTAAATTTATTTGGAAAGTCAATAGCAAGCCCTGATTTTTGAGGCTGGTGTGCACCTACAGGTCTTACCCACTTTATCTTGGATAAAGAAATTATGCTCGCAATTTAATTCTTCCACATCTTTGGCTACAGAAGCAATGACTGCCAGTAAACTCTGAGCCTAATTTTATCAATATTTTTAAACAAAATGTACAGAACTGGAAGAGATTTTAAAATCTCGAAGAAACCAACCCATTTATATGCAATGTGTTTGACTATCTCAACCCTATAGAACTAATATTTACTTCTGATAAAAGGAAGAGAGAGAATTTCAAAGTGAAAGGGGAAGAATTAAAATGCAGAAATGGAAATTACTCTGGCTTGTGTGATGTAAAACATTCTCACAGCGTATCAAGGAGCTCAGTCTAGTTAGCATCAGTATGCAAAAGATTTGGAGCAACTGCAAATCTTGCACCACTACCTGTAGGGCTGAGGCAAAACAGAAGTGAAAAAACCCTCTAGTAGCAAATCCACTGTCATTTTACTTGCAGTGCACCTTCTTTAAATTCCAAGCAGATACAAACAAACTGCATGTTAGTTCTCTCTGTAGGAATATTTGTTCTGGAGTGGGATCAGCAGTATTCCCTAATCCCCATTTTTATTAGTAGTCCACAGAAAAATTTCAAAGTGACAGTTATAAAGTACTGAACCCCACTACATCAGCAGAAAGCACATCAACACACCAAGCAGCAATTCTTCCCATAAAGCCACGCTGCTTTATGTAGGAGACATTTCCTATTCAGGCAGCCCCTTAGAGAACTGGACAGCATTTGGGATAGTTCCCAAATATCAAAGAATACAAAGTAGGCAGAAGTTAAAGAAGACAGTCAGCCAAAATATTTCTCTTTCTTTAACTCTGAGAAAGAATCCTTTGAAAAGTGCCAGGGCAGAATCTGTCCATCTTGATTATTTTGAATAATCCTTTGTTCCACCGAGCCTACCCATTGAAATTAAACTGGAAATACTAAGAATCTCCATTAACTCTGTTGAACTGAGGGGAATAAATATGAGAAGAAAGAATGAAAATCATGTTATAAACTTTAAAAAACCCCAAAACAAACAAACAAGAACTGAATGGACCAAAGACAAATATGTTACAGAGTAAAATAAAATTAAAATCTTCTTTCTTTTCATTTTTATTTTTCTCCACTTCCTGTATTAGCAGCAGAGGGCTGTTTTTCCACTCAGAAATGCCTCTTTACAATAAGCAACTCCAGACCCGATTAGAAAACCGTTTTTCCCAACATCATTTGGCTTTAGTTGAATTGCTATGGTTTCCCACCCTTCCTATGAATCAGCACTCCTTTTCCATCATCCATCACTTTCCACACAGTCTGCACTGTTCTGTCTGCCCAGTGCCTCAAAGAAATAATGCACTGGCTATACATCTGCCTTTTTCTGAGGTCCTGTACACCCCGAGGAATGTATATCTAAAAAGGCAACAACATGTACTTTTCTTACTTTGGTGAAATTAGGACATGTTGAATATTAAAATATTTTCTCAGAGCTATGCAAAATATCTTAATGTTTAAATATTTACACAACATAATAGAACTCACAGGTTGCAAACAAGTATTAGAGAGCCTTAGCTTGGGGCTCCATATAATGCAGCCAAAATACAAAGGGAACACCCTAGAATAACAAGCAGTCGATGGATGGAACAGGAAAAGTGAGGGGAAAAAAAGAAAAGAAACAAAAAGAAAAAAAAAATTATGGAAGAATAACTGGAGTTTCAAACATTGTTCTTATTATTTTGCAGTACTCTACCAAAGTAGCACAGAGATAGAAACAAAGGTATGGAGTGGATTTGTGGCATCTGTGAGTCTGCCACGCAAATTATAGTTAAATGAGAGAAGCAACTCAGAGGACAGGACAAACTAAAGCAGAAGCTTCAGAAACAAGGACAAAAGAGTTTAAGCCTTTTAATGGAAAGGAGAGGAAGTAGAAACAGCAGAACAGGTGATTTTCTCTTGTAAAATTCATCACTGGTGCTGCCAGGGCGAAACTTTCACTCTTCACAGGCTCAGCCAACCATAACGAGGACACAGGCTCAGTCTGTGAAGAGACCAGAAGCAGAAATGTTTGGCATAGCATGGACTGATTCTCTAAAAGGCTGCAACAAAATCTAGAACAAACCTGGGGCTTGTTTTAGCTGAGTGCTGACTGCTGCTCCCTGAGAAGTTCAGACAGGAGCCCCAGATTGCATCCTGCAAACTTCAGTGGGCAAGAAAATCAGGACGTTGTGAGAAACAGCCAAGTGTAGGATGGGTTAGACCAAAATGAGAACAATAGGGGAGCTGTACTACAGGGGAAGGTTTCAAAGAAAGGAACATCCAGTGTGCCACCAGGCACCTGTATTGCTGAGGGCAGAGAGTTAAAATCTGTAGGTCAGCTTCTACAGAAGTAACAAATAGCAGTAGCTAGGATAAAAGAAAATAGAAGGCATAAAGAGATAAATAAACTCTGTAAAAATTAAGTCAGTCTTGGCATTCAGATGTCATTGCTGAAGGCCATGCTATTGACAAAGGCCACTGATAGGCATCTTTTTCAATTTATCTGTTTCAAGTTGAAATCACTGTTAAAAAGACAAAATACTGTATTGTATTTTCATGAGGACCTAATCAATGCCAATATGCACAAATATCTGAAGGAATGGTGCAAGTAAGATGGAGCCAGGCTCTTTTCAGTTGTACTCAGTGACAGGACCAGAGGCAGTAGACACAAACTGGAACAGGGAGGTTTCTTACCCTCTGAGCACAAGAAAACTCTTTTCATTGTGGGTGTGACAGCAATGGCACAGGTATCCCAGAGAAGCCCTCTGGAGTGTCCCTCCTTAGAGATATTCCTGTCTAGAAAAGATCCTGAGTAACCTGCTTAGGCAGGGGGGCTGGACCAAGATGACCTCCAGTGGTTCCTTTCAGCTCCAACCACTTTGTGATTCTCATTTACAACAATGAATCAGTTAATAATTTTCATTCTACAGAAAAAATAGTAATGATCTCAGAAAATGCCCTCTAAGCAGGATGTTACTTGACAAGGGTTGCCTTTAGACTCTTTAGTACAGAAAACAGAGACAGAAGAACATGTTCAAAATGGATGAAAGGACTGACACTAAATACCTACCCCAGGAGTCACTGGAATTTTTAGTTCATATATATTTTCACGTAGCAACTGTGCTTTCTTTGCTTTCACTGCATGTTGCAAAGAAAATCATAAAGGCTTTTGAAGGCTTAATAGCTGGTTAGAAGATATTTTAGGGTATGCTACCAACAAGAGCAACATGCATAACACATGTTTATGAAAATGTCAGTGGGGAAATGTTGCACACAATTATAAGCAAGCAATTGACTTCTCAGAACTTAAAACAAGACATTAAGCATCTATGAGTAATCATTAACTTTAAATAAAGCATCTCTGTACACTGTCTTAGTACTGTTCATGCCTACCTTCTCATACCAATAGCTGAAAGAAAGTTTCATTTCTTTTGAGATCCTGTACTTATTTCATGCAAGAGACTTAAAAGAAGTATTTCTAACTGGACAGGTGAATTCCCAGACTGAAAGGTTTTTCACTTCTTTTCTTTCCCAGACCTGGTAACATTATACTTCCAGTGCATCCCCAAACCAAACACAACGTCCTTGAAAAGTGAAATAGGAAGTAGCAACTGTCTGTTACAATTAAGGACAAAATGAAAATACTGTGTTAGGTATTAGTCAAATATCTTCTGCTTTTCCTTAAAAATATTTGTTAATTTAGCATGAGAGCATTGAGAACTGCTAGGATTTTTGTGGTGCTTCATTGTATCTGAAAAGAATAATAAGATGGAAAAGTGTTTAACCTTTCTCTTTGGTGAACATAGATCTTACTGTCAGCTTTGGAAGCAATAAAACTATGATTTGTTTGGTGAGCTTGATTGGTAGTGACAGAATACAGGAATCTTTGGGGTTGGAATCATAGATATTTTACGAGATTTAAGGGGAAATTATTTCTAAATAAAACTAGCCAAGGTGACAAATGTTTAACTAGTCATCAACTAATATGATATCCAGGTAGACCAGGGAGAGGGGGGATGTGGATGGATTTTATGCACAGAACCTAAATAGAATAAAGCTGATCCAGGCATTGTTTTGTATATTCTCTCCTGAAATGCAGGATAGCTGGGACAATTCCCTCAAAACCTAGAAAAATAGGAATGCTTCTTTTCTTCAGATGTTCACTGCAGATAGAGGTACACAGGGAGAGATATAGATGCATAAATGTACTTACACATAGAAATTCACAGAGAAAATATGTGATGAAGTGGAGTGATAGAAAATCTTGAATTCATATGCTACTCCCACATGGCAGACACCAGCAAAGTGGCCATAACATTCCAAACACATGTACACAGATTCCTTATTCTACATAGGTCTCACTATGAATTCTGCATATGCCATCTATTTAGAGTTCATCTATTTAAAAGAATTTCAAGCAATTATAGCCATTATGTGTCCCTCTGCCTAATCACCAAGTGCCTTTGATACTATCAGTTCAGATACTGCAGCCAGGCAAAAACATGTGTCCAACAAGTTTTAGACATCTCTGACCTTTTGAAATCTTGTTAATAGGCAATGGTTGAGCATACCAAAGGCAATATCTTTGATGCTACCAAGGTCAAAATCATATGCAGTGTACTGATGTGTCCACCACTGTCAGAAATCCCTGCCTTCAGGATTTTTTATTTTTGTTTTCTTACTAGGCAAGGAGCAGCTTTTGCCTGTCCTGGGCCCCAGTGAGCTTTGGAGGGAGACAAATGGGATTAGAAAGAAACTGCAGCTGAAGTGTCTGGGAGTGAAATAGCCTGGGTAGATTTTAATTAGAAGAGTTGAATGCAATTATGCAATTCTTCATCTAGCCTCACAGCTCACCACTGCAGCCATTAAAAGAGAGGGATACAACCTATTCCACTATTTTTGCATCTCCCAGTTATCCGTCCCCACAATCAAATCAGGAAAGTACGGATTAAAGTCTCTCTGGTTTCCATGTCAGCTGCCACAGCATTCTCTGGCAGCCCTGTGGAGGAGTAGCTGTGAAAGCTTTGTTCAGCCCTGCATGTCAAAGTGCCTCTTTTGGGCCACTGGGAGGGCAGATGTGGAATTCATGTGCCCACCCCTCCTTTGGCTGCTCCTGGAGCACTGCCCCTGTGAGTGCCCAGAACAGGGAGAGTCCTCAGGGGATTGTCATGCAGAACACAAGGAAGCCTCTATTAAACTCACTCCAAGGCAGATTTGTCAGACACTTTAAACTTGGACACAAAATTCACCTGAAACACATCTCTCTGGGACCAGCCAGCCATGCTGCAAGTTCTCTTCAGCAGCAAAAAGTGCAGTTTTTCTAGGAACAGCTGACTTTCCAGAAAAGAAAAAAAAAAAAAGAAGAGAGCAAAGAAAAAGCCACAAAATAAATTCCTCCCTAATTTAATTAATCATTTTAGCCGTGACTTAAATATAAGGCAAATGTAATAAAAACATCAGGTTGAGACAAACTGCTGTTGAAAGTGTTGGCTGGAGGCGTTTAAATGTGGCAAAGTTGCACAGGGCTGAGTATTGGCAGCTGTACTTGCTGTGTCTGTTTATGGCACCACTCAAGCAGTGTTCTGCACATTACAGGCATTTTAAAGAACCTCCTGCTTAGTGCCCACCACTCTCTCAGTTTTTGGAGGCTTGAAGCCTTTCCAGTCCTGAAATCTCTTAACAGTTCCCATGTAGCAAATATGTTACTGAAAGTGGAAGGGTGTTTAAAAATTTCCAGAAAGTGACAATCCTCCTTATGTCAGCCATGCAGCCACCTTGAAAACATGTGGATTTGCACTGAAGTAGGGATCTGACCCCTGAAAATGCATTTTTAACAGCTAAAATTCCTGGAAGTGACAGGAAGGTTAAAGGTGTGTTGAAACAATTTAAGGAAGAGACCAACCAAACATCAGAGATTCACTGTAATAATTTCAATTTAAGCATTATAACTCTGGGAAATTAATAAGCAAGTTTTAATTTAAAATAAGAAAGCTGAGTTGTGGAAATGCCCCCACCAACAGCATAGAAACTGACTGCTTTTATGAAACTAAGCCATAATGCAGTGATGATTAATGTAAAATAGACACTGTGACTTCTGAGATCTGAATACAGTTACTGTAAATGATACATTAGATCAAAATAAAATTATCATTTTGCCTCATTTTGACACTAGAGCTTTCAATAGAGTTGAATACAAAGAATATTTGAAGAAGAGCCATAACAATATTTTTTTTTGCTAAAAACTTACTGATGCTTAATGCTACATCTAGAATGCTACATCCAATTTTAAATTAGCTTCATCAGATAAACATGTTCATGTATTTGTTTAGAATTTCATGCAAAATTCATTCTTTGCCCAGTCTTTGCTGTAATTCTGAAGAAGCAAGATATAGTATTCCTCATTAGTGACGAGACCAAATTACTGCTAACCATAAAAACTCATCTTACCTTAAAGAAGAACCAAAACTTTTGTAAAATTTGAAAAAGGGAATAAACCACCACAGGAAAAAAGGTTCACCTTCCCTTGTCTGTATCAGACCTTATTAAAGTTTCCAAGATACATAAGCAAACTAAAAAACTGGGAACTGCAATGGGAAGGAAAATTCAGTGTTGACAAAGTAACACATGCAGTAGGAATAATTTGTAGTTTTATTGGGCTTTAAATCTGCTATTTAATTTAAATTTAAAAAAAAAAAAAAAGAAAAAGAAAAAGGTAGACTGTCCCCCAACCCAAGATAAGCATAGCTACAAAAATTCAAAGATAATTAAGAAAACCTGTACTAAAAATGCTACTTTAGAGGTGGTTCTTCACAAAGTACTGTATGCCAAAGAGAGAAATTGCCCCTGAGAATTAACTAAGTGCAAGGAAATGTCTCTTTAAGGAAAGTCAAATGTCCATGTTATTAATTTTAGAAAATAAAAATGCAGAATCTAGTATGAAAAAGGTACCCACAGTGTCCAAATGTGCTGTAAAGGGAAGAAAATCTTCTTCACAAACAAGACTTGAAATCTAAATATGGAAAATTGAAAGCTGATCATGAGAAAATCTTTCCCATCCTACACATTCCCCTATGAAAATCCTTGCTACAAAGTGTTGTAGAATCAGTAATTCAGAAGCATTTAAAGTAAGATACGGCTATGGAAAATGTTCAGGGGTTTATACCATGTAAACAACAAAGTGTTTTAGAAGGGATATGTCTGCCTCTCTGTTCATTAGCCTCATCTCCCTGTGAAATATAAAGTAAAAGCTGCTGTTGAGGGCAAATACAGGTCTGAATGGACCAATCATCAGATTCAACACCATAACTGCTTCCATGTCACCAGTGGCCCTTCTTAAAATACATTTTTTTAAAACACAGTAACCTTCTCACCATTCACATATTCACATATACCTTATATATGAGACTAATTTCTCATACTGGTATCTTGGATTTTGGGCATGCAGGCAGCTGATCTGTAATCATCTGTCATCTAAAGCATGAGTGTAATGGAGTGATGCCACAGTTACCCTAAAGTGCATCACAATCAGATCTGTTGTTAAAGCAAGAAGAGACCATTAGATAATGTAGTGTTACTTGATTTATTACACAGGCAGACAGCATGACTAGGAGCCTGTTTTGCAGTCCAGTTGCCTTTTTTGATTCATACAACTGTTTCACATGTTCACAGAAGAGTTTAGCATATCTGGATACTGGTTTGTGTTAGTTACAAGCACATTTGAACAGTTCCTTTTTCTTTGATGTGTGTATGGCCCAAGGCTATCCTGAAAGTAATAATCTTGCTTAACAAAATATATTTCAAGTTGAAAGAGGGGAAATACAGGTTAGATATATGGAAGAAATTCTTTACTGTGAGGGTGGTGAGACACTGGAGCAGGTTGCCCAGAGAAGCTGTGGATGCCTCATCCTTGACAATGCTCAAGGGGATGGGGCATTAAGCAACCTGGTCTAGTGGGAGGTGTCCCTGCACATATCAGGGGGATTGGAAGTGGATTATTTTTAAGGTCCCTTTCAAGCAAAACCATTCTATGATTCTATGACATCCACATTTGGAGATTGCTTGTGATGAGAAATTTAATAGAGTCTTCAATGCTATATGTGAAAGAAATTTAGATGGCCATAAAAATAAAATACCTGTCTGTAAAATTGGAAACTTCTGTTCAGTTCCCTGCTTTAAGTGATATAAGATTTCTTAACTTAAGCTCAGTTAAGTTATGTCAATCTGTACATCTAATCCTCAAGAAGTTGGCCTCCAAGTATGGATTCCCTGAAATTTTTAGGCTAACTCCAAGACAAGTAATCAGCCTCTCAGCGATGGGCTTCTACCAGTACTTTATTTTGATGCCAATAAATGCACAGAACCGTAGAAGTGTTATTTTACACTTACAAATACACTTATAAATTAAAAACACAGCTATGTTTTGTCTGGAAAAAGAGACATTGCAGGTTGCCTGAACAATCTTGTTGCCACAGTACCTGCCTCTGAATGTGTGTTGGTGCACCCAGGGTGAGAATGAATCAGCAACACACCACCTCTCCTATTAGGAACACCTGTTGATAATTGAACAGCCTGAAGAACTGCTGAAAAATGAGTCTCAGTGCTGGCAGCCAGAACATCTATTCAGGAGTAAATCTTTCCTCTTCAGCGGTTATTCAAGGCTCTTGCTCCTACACTCTTGTTTACAATGGCTTAGCTCTGTTGGTATTTGTGTGTGGAGAGAACACAAGAAAAGAAGCAAAGTAGGCTGTGTATTATCACCTAAGGCAAGAGAAGGCTGCCTGCCTCCATGGCACATCAAAACTAGGATTAATCACACATATATAAAAAAAACCTCAAAACTAAAACCAAAGCAAACCCAACAACAACTTCTGGAAAAACTGTTTTCATTTAAAAAAAAAAAAAAAAGCCCAAAAGATCCCTAATAGATATCTTACATGGGGGATAGAATGAGAGGTAAAACTGGGTACTTTCCACCAGAAGAAAAAAGAGAGAGCAGATCTAATCTTCTAGTCCCTGAGGAGAGAGGACATGCCTCTTTTACTGGGGCCTAGATAGATGTAACCAGTGAAAGGTTTCACTTCAATTCAAAAGTAGAATGAGAACATGTATGAAATGATCTTAAATTCCTTAATGCTGCGGGCATGTTTACCAGTTTATCAGTTTTCTATCTCACCACAGATGAGCAGGGGGCTGAAAGGCACCTGAACAACCCAACCTAGTTGTAGCCCTTCACCAAGATCCTTGCAGCTGTGTCCAGGAGTAACAAAAATGCAGCCCATATATTATATCTATTTTGAAGTTGCTATTGTGGCTCTAACCATGTTAAGTTAAATCTAACCACTTAATCTCTGACCATTCTAGACAAATATCCAGCTGTAGCATTTCACCAGAGCATATTTTTGTGTTCTAAAGGAGGGAAACGTATTGTACAGATAGTAGTGGAGGGAGAGAACACGAATAGTCAGCAATAATGGGTGTTTATCATGGCAATATTTGCTTGTGGTTTCCTATGTCAGGAGGGAATCATTGCCTCTCTTTTGGAAGCCATCCTATTTCAAAGGACATAGCCACAAACTACATCATGGCAATTACAGTCAGCATTAGGAAGGTCGGAACTGTCTCTGACATATAGCTGAGTTTAGAAACAGAGCTCTAAAATAATATCCTGCCTAAGTGGCTTTTTGACAATGCTAGGAAATGTTGTCTATTTATGCAGTGAAATTAAAATTAAACAAAAAGATTAATAAAAGAATACTTGAAACACTTTTCAAAGCTTTATAAAAGTCACAGTTCCAGCTCCCACATATAAATCTCGATGATTTGAAGATAAATGCTAAGAAGGTAATACTTCAAGGAAAGTTTTGCTCCAACTATTGTGATACCTTCATATATATCCTTCTTTAATTTCTCTTCTTGATAGGAATTTTTTTTGCTATATTCAGAGTATGGGCTCTTGGAGTGTAGACTGGTGAATTTCCTCATTCCCACACACCTTTGGACACTATCTGTTTGTTCTAATGAAGAACAAGGACAAATTTCATAGAATCATAGAATGGTTTGGGTTGGAAGGGACCTCAAAGATCATCTAGTTCCAAGAGCCCTGCCATGGGCAGGGATGCCTTGCAGTAATCCAGGTTGTTCAGAGCCCCATCCAACTTGGCCTTGAACACTGCCAGGGATGGGACATCCACGATTTATCTGGACAATCTGTTTCTTTTCCTGGAAAAGAATTTCTTCCCAACATTTAGTCTAAACCTCCTCTCTTCCAGTTTAAATCCATTTGCCCTTGTCCTGACACTGCATGCCCTCGAAGTCCCCCTGCATCTTTGTCGTAGGCTCCCTTCAGGTGCTGGAAGGCCATAATTAGATCACCCAGAAGCCATATCTTTTCAGCCTGAAGAGTCCTAGTTCTTCTTAGCCTTTCCTCATAAGAGAGGTGTTCCATCCCTCTGGTCATCTTGGTGTCCCTCCTCTGGACTGTGTCCATCAGGTCCATGTCCTTCCCATGCTGGGACCCCAGAGCTGCTGCAGCCCTGCAGGTGGGTCTCAGCAGAGCAGAGCAGAGGGGCAGAATCCCCTCCCTGCCCTGCTGCCCATGGCACTTTGGATGTGTTTGTCTTTCTGGGCTCTGAGTGTCCATTGCCAGCTCAAGTCCAGTCTCTCCTCCACCAGCAGCCCCAAGCCCTTCTGAGCAGGGCTGATCTCCATCTCTTCATCCCCCAGCCTGTGTGGAAACCAGGAGCTGCCCTGACCCAGGCACTGGAAACCCCCAACACTGCCACAAAAATGTAGTTCTTGTCTGGCCGGCTCTTCTTGCAAAACAAATTCAGCTTAAAATCAGGTGCAAGAAAGAAAAGAATTTGTCTTAAAGGTATGACAGCAGACATACTGGCTAAAGACATTTACAAATGCACTTACAAGGCCATGGTTTTCAAACAAGGTTTTATAAAGTTTTAGATTTCAGGCCTCTGGATATTTATTCTATGGAAGAAACAACACATAGATCTCACTATAATGGAGAAATGGAGAGTGAGTGAAAAAAATGAAGTTGGTCAAGACACACAGCTATGCAAGAACTATAGAAAAGGCAGTGCAGGGAAGGAGCAGTTTCTCCTTCAGCATCTAGGCAGAGGTTGCAAGAGGTCTGCTTGGATGACAAGCAGAGGCCATTATGATCAGTGGTGAGTTCAAAACCTTAAGCCCATGACTTAATAAGATCACTGGAGATTCAAAAAAAAAAATAGAGAAGGAGGGATAGAGAGAGACAGTGAAAAATTTAAGCATTAAAACATAAAGACTCCCTGATTGACATCCATAATTACATTTTGAAACCCATGCCAGAGCAATATGTCTACTCATCTGTAGCAAGATCTGAACATTCAGCTTGGTAACAGTTGGGGACTTTATTTGGAATGTTTTACTGTTTCGCTAATTGGATTTTATTTAATAAGCCTTTTCTCAAATGGCTAATATTAGAGGAGGAAGTGTGATTTTTTAAAATCTTTTAACTTATGTTTTGTCACCTAATATTTTAATTGGATGTGTTTGATTGAATTATGCAGAACTGAATTAGGAATGGTTTAGTCATCTTGAAAATACTGTGGTAGTCCAGGAAGAGGATAAAACAGAAAAAGTTCAATTTTAACATACTTATTAATATTTTAGAAGAAAAATATTCTAAAAGTGTATCAAAAACTGGTGTCCATCCAGAAGTTTGTCATTGTAGATAATGATAAATCTTATTCCTGCTTATTCTCCCAACAGAAGTATATTTTTTTTAGGAATATATGAAATGAACTGTGACCCATTTGAATAAAATGGAGATGGGCCAGTTTTAATAAGTGGATTTTGTTCCCTTCTTTCATTTCCATGAAGACCATGAAAAATTGGACCAAAATAATTGGCTGCCTCTTTTAGCTGGATTTCTATGCATGGAAAGGATAAATAGCACTTATGCCTGGTACTAGCACAAGGCCTGAAGCTACAAAATGAGCTCTTATATGTTTTCATTGGAGGCCAAAACCAATTTAAACATCAATGACCTCAATGGATTTTTGGATCAGACTACTTGGAAAGAAAGCATAGAATTAGTTTGGACTATCTCTGTCCAAGTTAGAGTGAGCACATTTTTCACCGCTCTTAAATAGCAGCAAAGGGAGAATTAAGAAGGCAAACGAGCTTTTTCAAAGATCCCACCAGTTTTAGAAAAAATATCTTAATGTTTGAAGACACTCTTATAAATCCAGACTTTTACAAAACACTGACAAGTAAGTTTACTTCACAAAAGTTAATAGTAATATTAATAATAATTTAATAGTAAGAGTTTAAAGATACTTTGGAAAATTCTTAATGCAATTTCTGTTCCTTTAGGATAGAACTCATGCTGTCTAAGTTTTATCATCTGAAAACTGGTGCTTTTCCTCAGCTAGACACTCTTTGGACAGTTGCTAAAGGAATTTTGAAAATTACAGAGGCAATTCAGCCTGCTGAGACATGGTGGGTTGCTTTGTCCATAGATAGTAAAATGAACAGGAGAAAGGAATAGTTTGGATAAGATGTCTAACATTTTAGAAAAATCATGTTAAGCAAAAAAAGCCCAGTTCTCCATAGAGATGGAAAGGCCTGCTTGAAGGTGCCAAACAGTTACAATTGAACTCCTGTCTTACAGCTGTGCCATTATAGATGAAATGGAATAATTAAATAATAATAATACAGGAACTTATAAAAGTTCTTGGAAATCATTTTTCAGTCTGTTCTTGTTACAGGAAAGTCTGTTATCTCAAGCCATTTCAAGGCTTTCAGTAATGTACAGTTTATGGATTGCCTTGGGTCATGAGGATACACACCTTAAAAATAACTAGTGAGAGACAGAATTGAAGCTTACAAGCACAGAGGAAAGAGTTTCCTTCTGATCTCATTACATAATGGCCTGTCTCAATTTTAAGACTATTCTCATTTCTAGACACAGAGACAAAACCCTTTCTTGGGAAAGGGGAAAAATTTGAACATGTGGAGCATCCTGCCAAGAATAAACTTCTCTTTCTGTCCATACCAGGATATGAGGAAGGAAACTAACCTCCAACAATGGGGGGCTGTTTGCAAGAAATATGAATCTCTTCAACCCTCACAATTTATTCTAGAAGAGAAAAAGTGCTCACAGCACTATTCTAAATACAGGGCTGGCTAGCACTTGTTTGTAATAGCACTGGTTTTCTGCTGGGTAGCAGCAGAAAAGTCAAAGATTTGTGTTCAGTGGAACAGATCACAAGACTGTGACCTCCTTAGATGTGACTTTTATGAGTAGCTGTTGATGAGAGAGAGAAATTATATCACTAAACTTAGCAGAGTTGGTATTACTCACCCTCTATTCCACTTATTATTATTTCTTCAGAATACTTGTAGTGCTTCTAACAGATTTTCAGCCAAGATGATAGAGTATCAGTCATAGTGACAAAGAAAACAAATCCTAATTAGTGTCTCTCAAGTCAAAATTAATAACATCAAAGTTATAATTTCTTTAAAAATTTCAATATATCTTCGTGGATGATTTAATGATGATTGTATTCTAGCAAATTTTACCATGCATGATGCTTTCTATTTGAGTTGTGATATGCTATGCATATCCTCTGCTTACTTCTGTCTGGGAAACTGGGATTGATAGTGTAAATCCTGAAATATTAACAGGTTGTTAAAAAAAAAAAAGGGATTAAATTAACTTTAGACAAAAGAAGAGACCAAAAATACTGAAATTAGGCAGTTGATAATGAGTCCCAGTCCTTGGAAAAAGCAGAGTGAGGATGTGTATCTGGTGAAAATATGATATAGTGAAATGGTCTAGTGAAAGGCGTCCCTGCCACAGCAGTGGAGTTGAAACTAAATGATCTTTAAGCCCCTTCCATCCTAAGCCATTCTATGAA
Source organism: Alethe diademata (assembly GCA_025584955.1). Classification (NCBI taxonomy): domain Eukaryota; kingdom Metazoa; phylum Chordata; class Aves; order Passeriformes; family Muscicapidae; genus Alethe; species Alethe diademata. Next base: position 15,583,545 of record JANRMJ010000088.1, read on the forward strand.
TCTATGGTGATTCTATGATGATCCTGTGATGGTTCTATGATGGTTCAATGACAATTCTATTACTTTATTCTTCTATGGTATAATACCTTCTTTCACATTAACAGCTTCCTGGTAAGTTCTTATCATCTGACCTAGAAAAGAGAGCAAATAATACTCTGAGAGAAAGAACAGTCAAAAATGGGAGTATCCAGGCCAATACTACCATCAACTTTTCTGGCATCATAAACAGAAATTTCTCTAGCAAATTGAAATTGACCTCATGGCTTCACATTCACCAGGGTCTCTGGTAGAGTACTTGCAAGCCAGAGGTTCTCCATGCTGTGTAATCTCCTGTCTTTAGTGGCAGCGGGGCACTATAGCCAGATTAGACTACATTTGCCACCCCACTGTATTTTTGTCCAGGCAACCACAGAAATGCTTTGAAACTAATGGGCAAGGACAGCTGTCTCAAAGGGTTCTGCAAAACCACAATCCAGGTATGACACTAGGATGGCTTGTTTGCACAGAAAAGTTGGCAGTTGTAGCTACGGCGAGTGAGGAGAAAACAAATCTGATTCTATTTTAGTTATGCTGGTATAATGTCCACATCAGAGAGTTCTATTTCAGAGAAAAAGTCACTCTGTTCAGCAGTAACGACACTTTACCTTACTGGAGGAAAAACAGGCCAGCACTTGTTTTTCTCAAATTAGAGGACGAAGGGATTTTCTTGCTGCTTTTGTTATTTATCTCTTTTAGGAAAAAGAAACAAAACAAATTTGGTTCTGCAAGTTTCACCAAGAGCAATAAAAGAAGGGGAGAAAAATGGATTTTGTCTGGGTTCTTGCCCTTGCACACACACGTGAAATAAAGGAATACTGAGGACAGACAGTTCTAAATCACAAGAGACAAGCATCAAAGGTAAAATAAAACCTTCTGACTGAATTGCAACGTTGCTACTTCCCATGCCCTTTCTGGAACAGTTTGGAATGAAAATGTTTCATTCACTTGTTCTGGGGTTTTGGTGAGGTTTTTTGTTTTGGTTTGGGGTTTGGTGAACAAAAATGACAGGATTCTGGATAGAACATTCCTCCTGTTGTGGTCCAAGGCCATTGGGAGTAAAGGGGCAACCACAGGTAGAGAGGAGAGAGGCAGTTGTCTCCTGAGTTTGACGTGCCACAACTTGTTAGTAACATCCATGTTTATATACAGGCAGCACCCCTTGGATGTGCAGTCAGTGAGAAGGGAGAAGAGACATGCATGGAAGCCCATTTAATGTATGTTGACTGGCCCATGCTGGCTAATTACCCAGGACAGCATTTTGATGGAACACGACTTACGAAGAAGCTGTGAAGTGAGTGCATTTGCTGTGGTACCAAAATTAGGGTCAGTCATTTGATAAGAGGGTCTGTTAAGGACTGTATGTCTCCCTGATGACACTTTAGTTCTGTGGGAAGCAAGAAAAGCACAAAACTGCTGCTAAGAGTAGCTCTGACAGGAATAGGTAAGTGTGGGTTGAAGCAATCATGATTCATGATTAACTTATGGGAGCTAATCAAAAATCCTGTGGGCAATCTCTGGACCCCTACTGTCTTCAAAGCCTCTCACAGCAGTCTCTCAGTATGAAGAAGGGTATTACATAAAGATGGAGAATGATTTTAAAGGGGCCTGAATGAGAATCTGATGGAATGGGCTCCTGTGCAACCCTGTGGTTGGCAGTATTGTCACCTTTTCCATGACATATGGCTGTGATATTGGCTTGCTTGGTAAGCCTGCTTCAGCAGGTTAGGATACGCTTTCAGACACAAAACCAGATCTGAATAAAAAAATCAGAATTATTAGGACTCATCAAAAAAATCTTGCCTTGGCATGCCTAAGAGCAGAGAGATGCTGGGTGTCCTGTCCTTGCCCTCCCACTTCCCTCCTCTCCTGCTGCAGTCAGATGCGTGTGAAGAGTAGATATGATCAGACAGAGAGGCTCCATGTGGGCCACAGTGGGAGATGCTCTTGGACTGGGCAATATTAAGGTGATACAGCAAGAAACAGGAACTGCAGCTTTAATTTAATCATAACCCATATATTTTCCTTTGAAACATGAGAATCTGATAATACTCAGTGCTTGCTGAGCTTCCCAGTTTGGCCACAGAGCACGCAAGGTTTATGTGAATCACTGTCAGATGGCGAGTTTAAATTGTGATAAGTAGCCTATATGTAAAAGCAGTATTTCTGCATCAAGTAATAAGGCTATGTTTCCTGGGAAAGGAGTGGTTGAAATCCATCCCTTGTCACACAGTATCACGAACAATAAATGTAATTTTAAATCCATTAAAATGCTGCCAAATACATTAAACAAAAATATACAGAGGATTTATTCATCAGAAGATTTACAGATTTCCTTAGTAGTACATCATTATCGGAACTGTCAATTTGAAAATAAAAATTGTCAAGCCATCACTGAAACACTGTAAAAGCTGTGACAGAAATAGACAATAACTACTAAGTTTTTTAAAAATAAAACCCTCAGCAAACCCACTCTACACACAATTATCACCTCTGTGGACTACCAAGGAAACAGTAAAGTACTGAAGGATACCAAAGAGAAGTCTGGTATCCAGCATAGTTAGCATCAGCACTCTCCAATTATTAAGTGTACTGTTGAAAAGCAGATTGTTGTGCCTTTGATGATGGGATCATGAGGACCTAACCTCCTAAACAGATTAAATCCCAGCTAAAAGATGATAATTTGTCATATTGCTGTGGTTTGGCTTTGGACCAAAGTCCTCACTGGGCTCCTGACTGGTCAGCCTCACGCTTGTTAACCTCCTTGGTTAAGCTGAGACAAAGACAAGAAGTAGTTTTGTCACAGTCTGCAGGTAATTACTAAATAGGAGATTTGTGACATATAGTTTTTGGTAAGCCTTTCCTACTTACAAGTTTACCAGGCTGATGTGTTCAAATTCCAGGAACCCAGTTCTATGCCTTGCTTTGATTTGAGAACCAGAGTGCCATCTTTCCCTTCCACAACTTTTATGACCACTCCACCTGATTATTTCCTGGTAGACACAAGATTATATTGCAATATTGACCCACAAGTAAAGACTAGGGCAATCACATCCTGATAGTCTAGTAATTTAAGCATACGTTTTTCACCTTCCATATCTTGCAGGTTCTCCAGTTTTATAAATTGACCCTCAAAAGACATCTGATAGTTAAAAGCAGGCACAGAGCCCACAGAAGGGATTCTATATGTGGTTGATCTGAAATCCATATTTAATATCTATACTGTGCTGTTCTATTTCCCTAGTGCTGTTTCTTCATCATGCCTGTCCACTTTCTGAAGATAGCAGGAGCCTAGGATCATTCACTTTGACATAGCTCCTTCTTTGCACCATGTGAGCTCTCTTTCCAAGAAGCCCACTTCCTGTCTTACTCATTAGCTTTAGAGCCACTTGCAACAAAAGTATGTTTCATTTTCCTTCCCAGAAGATGGTCCCTTATCACATATTTGCCATTTTATTTTCAAGGTGTTACTCCAAGCACCTGTTTACAAAGAAATTCTTGTGCTGGTCCCTTGCAGGGAAGATCTGTGCTGTTACCACCTCACTACTTCACAGGGCTTCTGCTTGGATGAAAGTCATTTAGTCCATTATTCTTCATGCTAATTACATGTCCACTCTTGATAAGATTTCACCGACCGCAGATGTAAAAGATAACAGAGAAAGTAGCCAGTGTTCCATTCAAAATGAGTTTGCAGTTTCACACTTGGGAGCATAAAGAGATCTGAATAGGTGGCTTATTAACAGATCAGGAGGAGTCTTAATGAACTCCTATGGCTGAGAGATGAAGCAAGACTATCCCAGATTAAAAGGAACACTTTATACAGAGAGAAAACTTAACCCTTTAAATGACTTAGCAGGGACCATGATTCTGTGCCTTTTGAAATCTTCATGATAAACTTGTCAGTCCTAAAATATCTCTGTTGGGTCTTCTTCTCAGGCTTGTACTCAAAAGTAGGAGCGACTGATTATCAGAATATTTTGTAGCATAAGAACAGTAACTTTACTTTATGAAGGGGGTATGGTGGAGTTTCACTGCAAAAAATATTTCAGAGGAACTTGATACTTGCACACTATGGTACATCTTGAAGAAGATCAACAGTAAAACAAAGACACCCATAGAGAGCTTTTCTAGCAAATGACTGACCAGAGTGAAGGAGAGTGAACAGACTGGTGTTGGGTCAGTGTCTCTTCAAGATAGGTTTGAATGTCTAAGGGTCTTCGTTCTGGAATCAGACAAACACTGAATTGTCTCCACTGAATCCAGTGTTGGGGATCTGCAGTTTTGAAGTCAGTGACTAAACCTGCATTGGCTTAAATAAAACCTAGCGAAAAGTTGGAGGGGTTGTGACACAAAATTGAATGGAATTACTGCAGTGTAGCAAGTTCACTGTGGTTTAGATTAACACATTAGTTTAATGCATTTTAGATAGCATTTGCTGGTGGCAAAGGACGCTGCTCCAGTCAGTTCCTGTAGCTCTGCTGATGTCATTAAGGTGCCGTAATTCATTTGTCCATCCTCATGCTAAGCTTTCCCCAGCTGTTGGTGTATCCTGGATTATGATCAGTTTTGTATAATTAGATGGCAAAAAACTGAACTTCTGTTTGGTTGCACCTTTATTCAGCTTTGTAAAATGATATTTGGTCACTTAATACCATGCCTTGTTAATACCGTCCTTAAACTGTGGTATTCTACAGAATGATTTGAGCTGATGCTCTGGATGTCCTTAGCTGGTCTGATTATTTATTCTTGCTGTATCTGTACCCCATCCATATTCCTTTGTATTTCACACTGTTACACTTAAAAAATTATTATTTATTAACCCTATTTTACAGATGATGATGAAGTGAAATTGAAGAAGCAATATAATGAGTGAGACTTTGAAGGACCCTGCAAACTCACTCCTGCCTTAAAAAGGAGAACCGCGGTAGGTATGGTAACAGAATCTCTCTCTCAAGCACAAACACCACTTGTTTGTGGTACTACTCCCTTTGCAAAGGAAAACCCTAAAAGCTTGAAGTAATTTTTGCAGTACAAACATGATTTGGCTTGATTTGCACATTGTTGTCCTTTTGAAATCCTGGCAACCAGAGGTAGATGTCCTGCTTTGGCTGTGGACATCTGGTCACCCTCAAATAGAGCCAGTAATGCTAATTAATTCTAGGAGTACACAATGCCTTGTTCTGTACTGTCATAATTCACTGAAGGCAGTGAAAGCTATACCCCTCTCTGTGAGGTTGCAAGCAAGCACGTGATTGGAATATTATTCCATCTGTATTCCATGTTCTTCATTAGCCCTCATTTACCCCAAAAGAAAGCCAATTGCTAATACTTGGGAAAAACAACAGGTTAATTTAACTTGCTGAATAGACTTTTAGGCACTAGGAAAGCTTACTATTTTCTGAAAACACCACCAGTTCTGTTTACTGCATATTAACTGCAAAATTGCTTAAATAAACAACTACCTAATCTTCACTTATCTTCCAAAATCTCACAATCAAACAAAAATCCAAGCCAGTACCTTTCAGTTCCAGTAAGGTTTGGCTGTTTAATAGCCTTAAGTGCCTTTGAAAATACCCTGTTTAATGGAAGAAATGTTGTAATATGAGGGGTTACAAATACTTCACATCTGCAGAAAAAGATAGTAATTTAAGAGTCCCAATTGCTTTACTTTAAGAATCTGGGGGCTAAGTGGCATTTTCAGAACAAGTACCAATTATCTATGTATTCAGATTCTTCCGTCACTGGATTTATCTCCATTCCAGATTGTTGCATAACATGCTTTTAAGAGGAAATTTCAGTGGAACCCAAAGCTGGATGGCAAGGTATGGCTCAGTGAAAATATTATTTCAGTGACAAGAGTGGTATCCCAGATTTGGTGGGGTGAGTGTGATGACACCAGGGGGTACTCAATAAACGCATCTACAGACTTAATTCACATGCACACCAGATCATATTTTTAAAGCAAATTTACTGTCTTCCTACATTTTACTGTTGGATATCACCAGATATTGCAATGGCAGCAACAAGGGAAGGGTGAGTAATAACTCAACAGTAATTTCCCTAGTGTCTGTAAATAATAAACATTGTTAGCAAATGAGTGATGGAGGTCAATGGGCCATGGAGTCATTAGATGGTTTAATGATATGCTGCAGGTTATCTCAGGGCACAATGCTCTAATGACATTCTCAGCCTTCCCTGCAGCAAATAACCTCTGCAACCCGAGATAAGCAGCTGCAGTGTGCAATACAGTGCAATATCAAATGACCCCAGCAAGAAAATTTCTCTTCTGTTTGGTGTTTAATGTGCAAGTATCTGTCAAAATCTCTCCTGGGAAGAGAGCTGTCCTACTTAAATCTGGTTTTGCTAACTGAGAAACTATTAAAGGGCAGAACCCAAAAGTCCTCAGACCTGTGGCTTGTGGATAGAAGGGTAATAGTTGGAGAAGAATGCCTAGAAGGGAGCCTCTTGCCTTGCTTTCCTGGCTGTTGCTTGGTCTTTGCAAAGGCCTAGTCCAGTGGGTAAAAGTATGAACAATAAGGTCTGTTTTGTGCTGGAGGTCATAGTAAAACATAATAGCAGACTGAGTAATGTAAGTCTTTGAATTTATGAGAACTGCTGGGTCACTTGTCAATGGGAAGTTTAGGCATACCATGGTAATTCAAGTTATCTTGATTTGGCATTAGTGTGCTACATAAGTATAAAAGGGTAAAGAAACTTCAGTGTTACCCCAGAGCTTAAAGAAACCCAAAACTAGGTGCCAGGTAGTGAAATGCTGATTTTTTTCATTCTGACTATATCATCACTAGCACCATACTGTGTACACAGACATCACTTAGCTTAAACCAGCAGACCACTTTCAACATTTTCTCTTTGTTACCCCGTCTGTGCCAGTACAGAGAAGTGGCTGTTCAGACCCTCAATTACTCAGAGTGGTATAAGGTAAAACTAGAGATGTGAGACCATGTTAAACAAAGGCATGCATGACATTTTGTCAAAGAAAGGATAGGGCATCACAGACTTGGAGTTTCTCAGAAGAGACACTATAAATACAACAAAAAATATTCACCTGAGTTTTACCATGACAAGGAGTTTAAATGTAGACAGTATGTCTATTATTTAATTGATTTAAAGTTTAATAATTAATTATTTCATTTAAAAGATGTTTATTAAGCATTAAAAAATTTGTAATTTAAAAGAAAAAAAATGCAGTAGAAAAAAGTGTCTGACACCACAAGGGCAGTGAGGAGTAAAGGCTGGAGAACCACTGTGAGAGTTCCAGGAATCCCCTTTCTCTTGCAAAGGCTACTTAACAAGGTCATGAGTTGGGAGCCACTTACTTGGTCTGGCTTGTTACTCTGTTATGACTTACTAGTGTGTCAGCTTTTAATCTGGTGATCGTTTAATGTATGGTTGCAGTGGCATGAGTTCCTACCTATTATCTCTGCCTCACTACCCAAAAGTATTATGCATGTATAGGAGGACTCTTAATAAGCTGAAGTAGCTGTTACCACCCTGTATTTACAACCTCTTAAGACAAGACTAGAATTCTAAACATTAATACAATTGTGTCAAAGTCTTAAAATGAAGAAGCAGTATTCTGATTATGAAATACAGTCTTTGGTCAGAACATAAAGGTACTATGAAATTTCCTGAGCTCAGATTACTGGGAGAGCCAGAGTGGGCATTTTCTACAGTAGCACCCTCTGTTCATCATCACACTGATGAACAATTATGCGAGAAATAATGGACAAAGTCGTAACACAGGTCATCTATTTTTGATAAATGTTATGTTAGAACATTGCTGGTAACACCCATATACAATTTGCCTGACTTTCTGGGAGGCGGAATCGGGAAAGGAATGTGCACACACAATATTTTAAACTCAGAGAGCTGGTGAAACAAGTATAAAGAGGACAAAACTTGAAGTGAAATTCAGCATAAACTATGAAGCAGATTTGTGCATTTATCAGGCTTCTAAATGGGCAGGACTTCCAAAGGGATCAATGTCCTCCCATTTAGAATAATTGAACCACTTCCCTTTGGGTCAGATAATGTGATTCCTTTCTTGAAGGTCTCACTTGATTCATTTGATTACAAGCCTTTGAAAATTTCCTGAATATAGCAAATAAAACTTAGCATGCTTTTTTTTTTAATGACACCATAAATTGACAGACCAACCCATCCTGGGGGGTGGTGTGGATTTGTAAGATTTTGGCTTCCTCAGTCACACTTCACTGACACCAATCAACATGTACAAAAGCTATCAGAGGACAACAGACAAAGAGATATGAACTGACTCACCCTAGTCTTGTTTTCACAGGCTGACAGGCTACAGAGTTGAAGTCGGGTATCTGAAAGCTAGAAAGTCATATAACCTCCTTACAGGGCAAAACAAGGTCTTGAGAACTGTAGTTGACAAACATAACAAGCTTTTTCTACTCTGTTTCTTAGCTATTCTGAAGATTTAGAATGCAGCACCCAGGGGCATTCAAGTCACCACTGAAAATCTGAGGCCTCCAAGCCACAAAGCACCTTTCCAGGGTCCATTTTTTAAATGTACAACTGATTGGGGACATCATGAAAGTCCTGGGGTGTTGGGTCTTGCAGGATTAATCCACTTATTTGAAAAACAGCTGGGAACAGGTGAAAATGTGACTTCTAAAATAAAACATGCATCATGTTTGTGGTTATGCACTATCTCTCACAAGTGAGATTTCATCCTACTAAAACTAACAAAAGCCAGCAAAACTCTGCGTCAACAAAACATTTACATACTGCAAACAGGTTGCCAGCACATAAAATAAGGGCTTAAGACCGGGTGGTCTGCAAGCATTAGACTACTTGGCATGGGAAGTGGAGCTTCAACGTCAGAATACAAGCAGGGAAGACACTTAGACACACCAGTCAAAACACTTAGACCCAGGAGCAGTCTGCTGCAGCAAGACTCTCTTCACACTGTGATATGCACAGACACCACCAAGCTCCCCCTCACCTCTCCCCTCATAGACCTTTACTCTGACTTGGTTTGCTGTGTAGATAATATAAATCTTTCAGAGGCTTCCAGAGCCACGCCAGACCTCCACAGAGTGGAGGTGCCCCTGATAGTGCTGCTCATTTAACACCTCTGAGGAGTCAGGGCCATTTACACCCAGTGTATGCCACAGCAGAAGATACTGATCTGCATCCAGTGTACACTACAGAATAGTGCAAGTGGATGTTTCTTTAAGAACCAGTGCACAGCTCTAATTGTGTGGAATAGTCTTAGTTTTAATGAAGTCCAAACCCTGGACTCCACCCAACTATCCAGCCCCCAGGAATGAAAGGCAAAGAAAAATTTGACAGGAGGGCTTGACAAAACCCACAAGTTTATCATTATCATGTTGCCTCCCTACAAAGCTGAGGTTTATAATATCTAAAGACCTTTAGTTTATTCCACTATATTACCTTGAAGTACCTGTTTTTAAGTGCTAGAAGTTCCCTCTTGCCTTCCTCCCCCATTTTCTCATTAGCTAAGGATGAGGCACCAAGTGCAAGACTTGCGTCAGAAAGGCAGATTCACACTCTGTGCTCTGGGGTTTGGCACTTTCCAGGACACAAAGTGAAATCCATTGAAACAGCCACAGCTTAGTAAGAACAGAAACAAGAGGGTTTTGTTTCTGGATGATGTTAGCTGTGAATGGAAAGGAGGACAACCCAGTATGAATGACACGTGTATGAGACAGTAAACAGCATAGTGCCAACCATAGATGTTTCTTCTAGTTTGGAAGGGATTGACCACAATAGTTTACTCTTTTTTTAAAATTTGAAACCTTCTTAGCTGCAGACCTTAATTAACTGGGAGTTTATTTGAGGCAGGGGGGAAGAGGGAGATGGAGGAGGAGTATGAGGAGTTGTCTTAAAAGGGAGTAATTCCCTTTAAAATCTGTCTTACTCTACGGCAATCACTCACATAATTATGTATGATACATTCCGGTGTAACTCAACCTTTGGTCTGCTCTACACGAGGGAAATTAACCAGCAGAGCTGTTCTGTAATAACTTCCATTATTGCTATTTTGGTATAATTTAACTATTCTGGAATAACTCCCCAGCGCAGACATTCAGCTCCAGAATAAAAGCAATTTTATTCCAGAATAATTACTCTGCTACCAGGAGGGAATAATCATTCTAGAATAAAGTCACTTTTATTTCAGAATCAAATATGCAGGGAGTTACTTGGGCATAGATCCCCAACAAAATTATTGTGGTGCCAGTTAATTTTCTCATGTATGCAGAAATGTTAGTAGCCTTCAGCAAAGACGTGTCTTGTTACATTTATCTGTGTTTATATGCTAATCTCCATAAAATTAAGCACTAAGATCTACTGGAGAATGTGTTAAGGTATGTAAATTTTCTTTTTTACCTTGTCTCACACACAGATAGTTCAAGATTTTGCAATAAACGCTTATCTCATCTGAAGAAAAGAAAGAATGCTTGAATACTTTCCTCTGCATAAATTATATGATATGGAAGTGCAATCTGAAGTTTACTCCCAACAGTTTGCAACAATAGTCAAACAAAAAACAAGTATACATGCGCACACAAAACTATTTTGAATTTCAGAATTGACTTGGTAAACATGTAAAATTACTGCAAAGGCAACTTAAAGCAATTAAATTGAACAGATCCTCCTGCAAGCTGTGCTAAGGCACATGGAGGATGGGGAGGTTTTGAGATTTGGATTTGAGACACCCAGCACAGCTTCACCAAGGGTTAGTCCTGCTTGGCCAACCCCATGGCCTTCTGTGATGGAGTGACTCCATCTGTGAACAAGGGAAGAATTATGGAAGTCATCCCTCTGGACTTCTGTAAGGCCTTTGATACTGTCCTGCATGGCAACCTCCTCTCTAAATTGCAGATAAATGGTTTTGATGGGTGGGTTCTATGATGGAAAAGGAATTGGATAGATGTTTGCATCTGGAGAGCAGTCCACACGTCAGTGTCCAAAGGGAGATCAGTAATGAACGCTGTCCTTCAGGAGTCTGTGCTGTTCTCTGTACTGTTTAATATCTTAATATCTGTTTAATAACCTAATATCTGATTGTAGTTCAGACTGCAAAATGTCAGCAGAAGTTTGGAGATACTTCCCTACGTGATTAGCCAGAGACTTCTTCTGAACCACTTTGATGTCAAAAGAAACATTCTCGTTGCATCTCAGTCAAATCCTAACTCTGGGACAAGATGCAAATTAATAAGAATTTCATGAGAATTTTTCAGTTCCCCTAGTTTCATTTATGGGAAAATGCACATAAAAACAAGCAAACAAACAACAATTTTACTTAACCTTCAACAATTTTTTGTCCATAAATTCAAAAATTAAATACAAAAAAATTAGAAAAACTATAGGACATCTCTTATGTATAAACAATGCTGTGTTGTTTCAATTCAGATCAGAAAGTGAAGTTGGTAAACTGGTATTTATTTGAGGTTAGGAATGTTCTTTCACAGTTATTCTGCTGTCTGTGAAAATCATCTATTTTGAGCAGGATCCTGACAGTTTCTGAGCTTCTTCTGTCAGGCATTCAGCACCTGTCAGAAGCAAACTCTTAGGTACTTCTTTTTAATACACAAATTTATATATACTCTATGTTAAGGGAGTTGACAGATAGACAGACTGGTATGTATTTTGAAGAAATAGCAAATTGTTCTTCCACAGTGTAGTTGTAGGCTGCTTTCATGGTCATTAAAGCCTATTTTAACTTTATCCAATAATTTTCTTCCATTTGTGTTGGAAAATCTTCAACTGAAAATTGTACCAATCATGCTGAAAATGAACAAAAAAACTTCTACAAAGTCTTAAAAAGGATATTTAGGATTATTCTGGATTTATGGCAATAAATTTTGCCTGGATTTTAACCATCTGTTACTTCACATTTTAACTTCAGTTACTTCACATTTTCACTACCATCACCTTGGGATGAAGTGGCTGTATTCAGAAAGTAGAGTTTATACTTAAATTAATTAAGGTGTTGAATTGGATTTGGTTGGGGTCTTTTGAGGGGGTTGCTAATGATTTCAGGGGCAAAATGTCCAGCTGTATGTACAATGCCCACGCTGTTTTTGTCAGGACACCGAGTACACTACGTGACAATCTAAGTTGATTTGAAACACAAACAACTCTTGGTCTCCACATCTAATCTAGGGCCTGTCTTCTGCACATCTGTCATTCTATAATTAATTCAAAGTCCATCTCAAAATGTCCCACCTGGAAAACACGAAATATTAAGTTAATAAAAAAACAACACTTTACAACACACGGAGATTTCGTCTGGATATTCAGCACGCTTACAGGAGTATGGAAGAATGTATGCATGTGCATATTTAAAACTATTTACATTCTAATCTATTTCATTCTGAGTTGTTTTCATTTGACAGATGGAGAGAGTTTTGCAAACAGTGTTTGAACCAGCAGTATGAAGTAGCTCTTTCTGGCTATACATTTTGGTGAGTGTAGAAAACCTACAAATCAATCTTTATGACATTACTGTGCTCTCTCAGAAATAGCTTTCGAAATGTTGAAAATGGAAAGCTAATTTCCATTTCCAAATTAAAAAAAATAACCCCAACCAAAAACAACTAATAAAGCAATATGATGGGCCACTCCCTTGTCCAGTTATATTTTCTGTCTCTCACAGTGAAGCCTGACACTGGCACACTTGTTCTGGTTTTAGTTCTATCATTCAAAAATAGTCCATTTCTTTTGACTTTTGATTGCTTTCATTTTGCTTAGGAATTTTGCATGCCCATTTCAAGTAAGAATAAGGGGTTTTATCCCAGATTTAAGAGCCAGCTTGAAAAAAATATCACTCTTGCTGCAATAGTTTTACTTTAAAGCTGAAGTAGCATTCACTAGCTTTCATAAATTATTATTTTTACAAAACTTGATATTAGTTTGCTATACCATTGAGAAAAGGTAGCAAATGTGCATGTATTGAGTATGTGCTCTTCACAAAGAGAAAATATGAAGTTGAGGGCAAAATCAGTGAATAATCTAAGGCCTGATAAGGAATTTAGGGCTCTTTTTAGACACACAGTTCGTAGCAGCCCACTCTGAACAGTGATCCTGCCATCTGCAAACACAGTGCTGCACTCAGACCTGCTAAAACACACAACAATTTCATATTCGCTCTCTTCCAGTAATTTGCCTGGGATATTCCTGGGCATTTCCAAACATAACAGAATTGCTGCATTTACAATGCACACTGATTGTGATCCTAGAGTTTAGTGAAGTTGTAGAGAAAACACACATATTCTTTCAGTGTTTTCTGGCTAGAAATATGTTATTGTGTTTTATCCTTTCACATTCAGTGCTTTGTGGAATATCTGATTTGCTGTGTGAGAGCATTACCCTTACAGGAAATCTCAGAAGTCAGATTCATGGATTATAATGCAGTTACCATTTGACTGGTATTTCTGCATGACCAGAGTCAAGCCAGAGCTCTGCTGATTTGGCAACTTGATGGGATGACAGCAATACCAGCCCATGTGCCTACATTTCTCCTTCCAAATGGCCAAAAATTTCAGCTGGAAATAAAACCTAGCTATGCCATGTAGAAATATTTGAATGCTCCATATCTAAAATTCATGATTTTGTATTATTTAACAACTCTTCTTCTAAGTCACCATCATTCTTGAAAGCTTTGAGTCAAGTAATGAAAATATGTATGGTAAAGTGAGGAAAAAACAACTGGATGGAAAAAAGAAAGAGAGAAAAAATTTACCAGCCCCTCCAGAGATCAGAAAGATGAATCCAACTCTATTCAGACTATGTAATAGTGCTCCTTTTCATCTTTATCACACTCAGATCTCAAGTTTAACCCATTCAGTTGTAGATCATTGTCATATTTTCATAGTGCCTACGAATACATGTGGTCAAACTGTGGGGCTAGAAGTACTTTAGCAGCAAATTACTGTCTGATTTCTTCAGAGTTTCCCCCAAACTCCTGCCAAGGGGTATGAGGTATACTGCTGGCTGATATGGAAGAGCTTATGGGAAGGACCCCAAATGCTCTCTCTAATAGAGGCAGCACCACCCTTGCTCCAGTCTATGCCTGCCTCTGAAAGCTCTTGGAAGCTTAAAAGCACAATAGGAGTTTAGAAGTGGTTGACAAACTTAGGACAAATCGTAATTTCTTCAGTCTCACCTCCACAGCCCAGTTGGATATGTTACAAGTTGAAGAATGGGAGAGACTGGTCTGGTTTGGACTTTGCTCACTGTGGACATTTTTCCCGTATACTTTGGAAGGGATTTACAAGAAGGAAATTTAGCAGCTGGCTGGAGCTGCATTGTCACAGCAGTGGAAATTCAGTGGGTATCATCAGATTTCTGTGAACTAACGTCAGGCTTCCTGAACTGCTGCTTTATTTGTGCCCTGTGGGAATGCAGCAAATATTGTCATGGTATCGCTGAGGCAAATCACAGAACAAAACCTGCTGATGATTTCCTGTTTCATACTCCCTATATGCCACCCTGTTGCCAGTGATTTCATGAAAGAGATCTCACAGCCCATCCAGATGCACTGGACTCTTGATTTATACTTCATTACAAGGTACCCCCTGTCACCATCTACCTGCCTTGCCCTACTATGCATGCATGATTTTGATTGGAGAAAAAAAAAAAGGAAAAATAAAAAATATGTTCCACTTTCAATGGCACTCTGCATGTCTGCATTTTCAGGCAGCTTGCCTCTTAAAAATTTCCACTTATCTGTGCTAAGCACACCTAAAAAAAATTGAGATCTTATTGGGGAGAATATAAATTTTAGATATTCTAGTCCTGTATAGTTGAAACTTAGATGTCCCAGACTGCGGAAAAACCACCCTCAAATTGTCCATTTCCCTATCTAGTAAAAGGACTTTACTTTTGCACACTGTCACACATACAGTGCACCTGCCTTTGCTTCACATCCTGACTCCCCTGGTAAAATTAAAATGCATATTTCCTTTCCTCTTGATGCCTCTCCCCCTGTGACAATTTGTCATACTAGTTGAAGAAGCAGCCTGTGCAACAGAGAGTGACACAGAATAATGTGTCGTGTCAAATATATTAAGCATTTTAAGGCATCACAGACCTGGAGGATTTCAGATAAAAAGAAACAATTGTTTGAATCCTTTAAAAATGTTATAAAAAGCCACAGGGAATTTGATATTTATATCTGAGCTTTAATAGTGCCTGTGATTTCTGTTTAAGGTGGAGGTATGTGCACAGTTATGGCTGTAATGTTAAGATTGCAATTGCCATCAGCTTTTTAAAGCATTGTTTTGAAATGCCAGACTTAACACTATGTGCTTTGGAGTATTTTCACTATTTTTTTTTTCCTATGGACATTGATGACAGCAGCAGGGTTGAGCCAAAAGGTGTCAGTAACTTCTGGTAATCACCTCTACCAAGTGACAGTGAAGTAGGATTTTCTTTGCTTTAGCTTTGTGGGCTCCCATATTTTGTTGTGATGCTGGGTGGCTGCTGAACACACTCAGTGCTGGGGGCTGCTGTACAGTGGGGCTCTGGAAAGCTGAATCATCCAGAGATTTTAAACCCAAATTCAGGTGGAAGTAGGAAGGTCAAAGGCGTTGTGATGTGCTAGTAAGTTAAATGGATAGGCCAGAAACCTCCCACATCTTCCTCTTTCTTTTTGCCAGGAAATTTATTCCCAGAATCCACTAACAACAGCACCAGTTTTAATTAGAGTAACTAGAAGACAGAGCCACATTCTTACCCTTTACATTTCTTTTTGATTGGTTTTTATATTAGTGAATATGCTGCTCTGATGAAGGCTCATTTTTATTGTGTGATAAGACCCTAAAGCTTGCCACAAAAACACTGCCTAATCACGAGTAAGAGAACCACCAGGAAGACGGAGGTGAGGAGAAACTCCAGTGCAGCTGTAGAAATCCAGTGGTTGTTTGAGTATGAAAATTAATTGATGTTTGAGAGAAAAGAAGATTTTTTAAATTTAGCATTATTAAGGCAGTTCCACTGAAATTGTAACAGCCTAGCTGAGGTGAGAAAGAGCAATTCTGTTTATAAGATGTGGGTCTCCAAATTTCCTGCATGACCAGAAGGAATACCAGCTTTGAGAGGTTAGTTTTGTAAATGAAACTAAAGCCTTTACAAAAATCCAGGGACTTTACATTTACACAAGACATTACTATAAAGAGTGAGAGTTTGCAGCACTCATAATTTAACATTAGTATCCCAAGGACTTCTGAGGGGTCATACAGAAATTACTAGATGTCCTTGGCTGAAGCTTAGAAGAAAAAAAGTAAAATGGTGTCAGTCTGCAGAAAAGAGATAGATCAGTCTCAACATGTTGGAAGCAAAGCACAGTGCTCAGTGGACTAGATTACCACATCACAAATCACACAGTGAAAACAAAACTGAAAGGACATGAGAAGCCTTAAAAATTCTGCCAATACTGGACTAAAGGGCATTAGAGATTTTTTTTGCTTCCTGCATTGATCACAAAGAGAAGTAGCATCCAATCTTGAGACAGAGCTGAAAACACATGTTCGAAAAAGCAAAGGTTGTTGCTTATGTAGAATATGGAAGCCGGTGAAAATACACCTGAAATCAGCTTTCATAGAGATAATATGTACTGTAGAAGGACAGGAATCCACATTTTAAATAATCAGACAAAAGCAAAACTTATTGTAAATCTGAAAGCAATAAAGATGTGGCAATTTTCCAGTATATATGCAAATGCCAGAGGGAAAGGTCCTAAAATAAATATTTTCAACATGAATAAAGTTTTGGAATCAGGAGAAAAGAAAGAATGAAGAACACAATAAGATTATGTGCATATAAGTGTGCTGAAGAGAATACAGGATCCATGACCCAATATTGTCAGATGTGTGTATGTTTCATAAGGATCCTGAAATGTTCTCCCAGCAGCTGGAGTGAAACCTAAGTGTGAATACAGGTGCTTCTCCTGGAGATTTGCCTTCTTTGTAGAAGCAGCACTCTGAAGAAGGGAAATACTTCAGGAAGAATGGGAAATGTCTTCGTCTTCTTCCAATACAGTGCTCAAGGGACATGGAGAGCAAGGGTGTGTTTCCTCTACCGCAGTCTCTGCTTGCTCAAAAATGACTTGTCCAGGCTGAAACAAAATGGATTCATCCACAGTCAGTCCTACGGAAATATATAAATTAATCTCTGAAGAGAGGCACCTACCAAACTTCCTTGACAACAAAGGGAGCTTAGAGGACATATCAGGTTGTGCATATAATATGAAGACAAGTAAAATAAGCTGGGATCAATCTCATGAAGAGTTTTGCAGGCTCAAATCTCATACAGGGAGCCAAAGTATCAAAAGCAATCGCAGAGGTTGCTGACCAGGGCAGTATGGGACTGAACCCCACAAGTTTATTCAGATGTACCTGAGTGATTATTGCATGAGAAATATTTCTGTACTAGCTTTTACTGCAAGGAGTAAGTGTAAAATAATGTCCCCACTAAGGGCTTGAAAGACTTTGATTTGAGCCGGTATCTGTTAGAGCTCCAACTAGTTTTATGTGCTGTAGAATAAGTGAAGCAACACATGAGGCTCCTTAGTTATCATGCACAATGAACAAGCCTAGCAAATTCAGTGTTAAACGTGAGAAA
Organism: Alethe diademata; assembly: GCA_025584955.1. Lineage (NCBI taxonomy): Eukaryota > Metazoa > Chordata > Aves > Passeriformes > Muscicapidae > Alethe > Alethe diademata. The sequence continues at coordinate 15,601,221 of JANRMJ010000088.1, forward strand.
GCTCAAACACACCAAGACTTGGCAGTGCATGCACTTGGCACAAATGAAATTTTACTTGTCCCTTTGGAATATCATGCAATACCACTGTCATTTCAACAAGAGCACTTGACTACCTTTGGCCCAGATGAAACCAAATCACTTTGGTAAAGACACCATGGTTTATTTCCCTGTCTTCCACTGGCATCAGCAAAGAGAAATTATCTTGCATGGCTGCTCTAATTATGCATGCCCACACCATGAAACTTCCTTGTCTTTTAAGTAGTCTAGTTTAATTCATTGGAACATGTAAACTAATAATTTACTTGTAATGCCTTGAAAAATTCACCCTGTGCCCAGAAAATAAGTCTTGTCAGCTTGCAGTGGTTTCACTGTGGTTTTATAACCCCAGCACTTAGTTCTTTGTTAAGAACAAAACTCAGCTGCACAATGGCTCTTGCCATGAGCGAGAGCCTCCAAAGTTTAGAGCAAAGTTTCTGTGCCTAGAATCCACTGCAATGTGCCCTCCCTAAGCCTAATATGAAAGAGTTTATTTTCTATAAGTCTTTTGCTGCTGTTGACTGCCCATGCCATGTCTTCGTTTAATAGCTGTGGCTTCCACTAAGTTTATTTACTTGCACCTGAAGCTTTGAATGAAGGGCTGCTTACATTTAATAACTTTATAATGCAGCTTGAATAGTAAATGTGTATTTGCTAATTGGTAGCCCCTTCTCAATGAGGCTTTTTATCCCTTCCTGTCCCCTCAGGTGCTCTGGGTAACTTCTTTATTAGGATTGCTGATTCAAAGAGAAAGTGTACAGGAAATTCAGACTCGATACTGTATAGTGCAGCTCAGCAAATGTGATCCACATCTGAATTCCAGGGAGGTATGTTCAAAGGGGAATAAACAACTGTGCTGATGACAGAAGCACATGCATTGCATGTCTGAGGCTAGGCTGCCACTGCCTATCCATCCTTTACAATATAACCTTTCTTGAAAATAGGTGTGGGTGAATTAATCAGGTCAACTGAAAACTGAAGCAGATAGTCATAAGTTCAGCACTCCAGGAGCATTCTCAAGGGACTACTGTCCAACAGCAGAAACATCAGTGTGAACATTGCCACTGAGGTGAGAAACAATGAGACATTGTAAACAAAATTTTGGAATTTTGAGAAATTCTCAACCACAGATTGTTTTGTTCAATAAACACAACCATCATGGTTCTACCCAGGAAACAACTGCTGTTTTCTACTCCTGCCTGGGATGGGGCCCTCCCATACTTGTCTTCCACTTCCTAGATTAGTGTCCTGTCTACACTGGACTTCGGGCTGTTCAGGAGCAAACAATAATCTCACCAATAGTTTTGGAAGGGGGAAGATCAGTACTGCTTGGGCAGAAGATAATTAATAATTTAGGGCCCATGCATATGTTCATGTTTTTGCCCAAAGTGAAATGATCTTGCTGAAACACAAATAAGCATTATACATTGTTTAAATGGGAACTCAATATCTGAAGATAAAGTCTTTGCTGCAACAAGTCCGGGGAATTGTTCAGGTAGAAGCAGTGGCTGCTGAGTGATGTTTAAGGATATGACACAGCACCCAGAGACTTGGATGAAACTTTTCATACAAAGTGCTAAAGAGATGGGCTGTGCAGTAGCAGAGACAGGCTATTTAGCATGCCTGTCACTGCTACAGGACTCAAAATGTTTTCCCTTTGGGAAAACAAAAACAAAAACAAAACAAAACAAAACAAAACAAACAAAAAAGTATGTTTCTGGACATGTCACAAAGACAAGCAAGTGTATATGGGTTATTCTTGTATTCTGAAGTTTTGCACTGAATGCTTGATAGGAATACTTTAGGAAAATCAGAAGTTCAAATACAAATCTTACAACAATTTCCAGATGACTGAAGCCATCGTTTCACTTAGAAAGCCTGTTAGGTATTCCTTGTGTTATTCCAATGGATGTAAAATCAGCATTGTGCTAGGTACTACATTAGAGATTATTCAAAGGCAATCGTCCAGAGTTATCTGGGGGATTGGCAAAAATTGCTCTCTTAAAGAAAAGGGAAAAGCTTGCTCTTGTGTCATAATATAAGAAGTAGCCTGGAAATTGCATCCTTATAATGCGATCACAAACTCCAAATACATGGCAAGGTATCCTTGAAGTTTTGGAACCTACTTCCTTTACTCTGGAAGTACGTAGAGATTTATGTGGTATCCCTGCTTGTACTGAATACAACATGAAATAGTTCTGATTTGCTAGAGCAACTGATAAACAATACCAAGTTTCCATTTGTATATCAGGATTTTCAGCCTTCTATGCTCATACACATAAAATTATTACTGCATAAGGATTTAACCAGAAAACATTTTCAAGCAAAAGCCAGCATACATTCTTGCCAGAGATCAAGACTGGTCAGAAGTACATTCACAGTTTATTTTAATATCCTTTCTAAACTTTCTGCAAGTCAGATGAATTGCCAGGCAGGTTTCTGTTTTCTTTTTTTAAAAAGCTGTTCTTCAAAAGGCCTCTTTTTGCTTTGTAGTTTCAGCAGAGATAAAACAACTGTGCACATCTGTGCTTTTCTAGTTACTGTATTTATTTGTTTTGTTCTTGCATTTCTTCCTTATTCTTTGCATATCTGCTTGAATTCTGATAGAAATTGCTGTGCTCAAACAAACTCTTCCTGTCTCCTTGTCTTTCTCTGTTTATCCTTTTCATATGACCTTGGCATATTTTCTTCTCTGTTGTCATTCCTAAATATTGTTTTCTCTTTCAGGTTCAAGTTTTTTGACTTCTTTGCTACCATCATCACTTTTATGATTCTTATTTTAAAGCCCATCATAAAAATCTTTGTTTTCTGTTTTATATCTCTATCTTCCCTTTCCTTCTTGTAAAAACACTGACTGTTTTCTCAGGAAACTGTTAGGTATCATTTATTTTCCCTTTGTTTCTCCTACACTATAGCTTTAGATAAGAGAGGATATGTAACAAAATATACATGGTTTTGGAACAACTATATACAATTGAATTAAAATTACAACACAAAAATGAGGAAAAATAGATTCTAGTGAACCACAAAACAAAGGGCAGATGCTATTTGCTTGTTTTGATACTGTACCTTACTGAGATCTAACTTTGGAGGTCTAGCCTTAGAGACAGGAGGCTTTGCAGCATTCAGCCCTTAGAATTTAGCATTTTAGAAGTCCAGCTGACAGCCTTTCCTCCATCTACTCTGGTTTCCACCCTCTGGGTCCTGAGCTGTAGTTATTGCTCAGCCTTTAATTTTACACTGAATATTATAATTAAAGGATTCCTGACATCAACAAAGCACAGTCACAGTAAATAACCAGTATTTGGTCAGAAGACACCAGAAGTTTTTGAATTCATTCTTTCCAGTGGCATACACCTTACCATAATGCATGGTCATCCCCAGAACTTATCTTTATCAGAAAGTCCTGAGAGGACACCATTTCTTTTGTTGCCAGTGACCATGACTGTATAAATGGAACAGAATATTTCAGGTGAGTAGTGCATTTGCAAGGGTGTCTTTTGATTGTTTTGTACCATCATCAGAAATGGTGCCAAATGGATAGTCAGGTTGGAAGGAAAAGGCATGTTACATGAGGTGGGATTTGCTTTGTTTTTGGTTTTTTTTAATTGTTATTTTCAGCAACTAGATGAACTTAAATCGGACCTAGAGCTCAAACTGTCACTTGCCCTCCATTAAGACCCTATTCTCCAAGTGGGTCCTCTGGAGTGGATAAAAAAATGCAGCTGAACAACACAGCCCAAAGTCTAAAGCTCAACATCATGTAAAACACTCAAAGTGTTACTACTTGAAGAGTAAACATTAAGCAAGATTTTTAAAAGAGAATTAATTCATTAATATTTTCTGTAATCTAACTGAATACTTTCTAGTAATCAACAGATTAAATATTACACTTTACAAACTGCTCCACTTCCTGAATGAATCATTACATGAAATCATGCAAGCTAGTGCACTCCATAAGCTCTTAAACTCTCACTTTCATGGTATTATACAGTGATTGTTTAATGAAAAAAAGAGAGCATCCTTACTTAGAAAGCCTGTGCCTATCCCCCAACAACTGTACGTCACCCAGCATTACCTATCCAGGACAACTGCCCAAACCATTACAAGAGAAGGTCACATCTGTTTCCAGTTTCTTTTATCTGGTCAAAAGAATTTTAGAGGCTTTGCTGCATAACGTGAAAAAAAAAAAAACAAAACAAAAAAAACCCAACCAACCAAAAAAAAAACCACCAAAAAAAAAATGAAAAAAGAAAAAAAGAAGGAATGGAAAATATCCTTTAATGTAGAGCAGCACCTATCTGAAAAGCAGACAGCCTGATGGGTATGCAGCTCTATTGGGCAAAATAAGTTTAATATTCATCTGCATCTTCTGCACTCTGTGGGATCCTGTACACACTTCACAGACATCTGATTCTCTCATGTTTTAGGGCCCACCTGGTATACTTCCCCATGTGAATCTTTGGGGAGCTCACACAGATGACTACTGATTTCATGACCAGGTTTAGTTGTGACAAGGTAGGTGCCCTATTCCAACAAATTCATCTTCACTTTCCACATATTATTATCCCTTTCTGATTTAGTCCTCTCCAGAGTCCTGGGTTTCTTACTTTTCTTTTCCCATGGTGATTGGTATTTCCTGGCACAGGAATTTCAATTGCTGTATTCTCCATTGCCTTGAAAGTCCTAGTTGAGGAGTAAAAGCTCACTCTGTATACACTGAAAGACTCATTTACTTCAGTTGAGCTGTATTGCTTTGTGCCAGCTGAGGACCTGACCTACCTTTAAGAAGTGTAAGTTGACAGGAGGCACTCTTTTAACAAAAAAATAATAAAATTGTTTGTTACCTATCTATACACTGATAAGTTCTTTCATTTCTGCAACTGACACCTAGACATCCGAATTCAACACCCAGAGATAACAGAGGCAGTGATACTAAAAGACTTTATGTACTCCAAGTAGTCCCCTGGCATAAATCTTTGAAGGATCAGAGCCCTAACAAATACAACTGATGTACATGTATTGGTTCATAAATTCTGTTTATTACATCTTTGGCTGCCCTCTATTTGTTTTCCATACTCTTCTCTGCATGCTGAAAAAGATGTTCCCCTACAGCTTGTGCCTACTCTGGTCCATTTTTTGCTGTAGCAAACTAAAATACCGGAACAGGTTTGGTAGCAGCGATTTTTTGAGTTTTGTCTTTGCAGTGACAACAAACACATCCTAATGAATAGTCAAGTAAGCAGACATAAATAATTAACAGATTTTCTTATTATTTTTAGAACATGCTAATTCTGGCTGGATCCTGGCATATAGAACAAGGGAATGCTTTGTAAAATCCCCTGTTGTATTACAGAAATGTTACAGAAATGTTACAATTTTTTTATTCTTGCTCAACTTTCAGATTCTTATTCATCTTGAACAGCAAGACAACAAAGTCAATCTACTACAGTAGAATTTTAACCAATAGTTAATTAGCCATTCCTCTTCAATTTAAAACCAAATTGCTTTCTAAAATACATTTGTATATTTCTTGAATTTCCTGGATTAATTTTTCCTTTAAAATAAAGGAGGATTATTTAATTGAACACCACGGGTTTTGCTTTCCAGGTTCTTGTAATTTTTTTTTTATATATATAGTCTTACTTACAATAGTAACTGGCAAGCAATCCTGTCTCAATAAATCAAAAAGTACAGCTGGGTGCCAAAAGAAAACTGACTTGCAATGAGCCTCTGCTATTGAAACCACATGATTTTAACTGATATTGACAAGCAGTACATTATATCTTGGTTGAGAGAATTTAGTTAATATTGAATCACACACCCAAAAAATGAAAAATAAAAAAAAGTAATCTTAGACATCCAAATGCTCTGGAGGTGAGAACTTTTCTACCTTCTCATATTCTAACAGTTACCCAAGGGGATGCATTTGAAGGTAGTGTGAGCAAGACACACGATATTTAATAGTGCTGGACTAATTCCGACCGGCTGTAGTGATTTTCTTTTCAAACCTCCGCGTATCTTTCATTCACGAGTGCTTTATCCACTTGGGAAAATAAGAGACGGTTGAATGCATGACATCACTGCTGCTAACACCGGGGGACAAAAGAGGCCCATTTACATGAGAAAGGTGGCTTTTGTGCAGCGGGAGGGGAGGGAGGGTCACGGGTTCACTCCTGTGTTTGCCGGCAATGGATAGCGCTATAGGCTTACCCTGCCCCACGCTGCAGTCAGCACAAACCGCGCCGAGCCCGCTGCTGACTACAAAAACACCATTATCCCCTAATAACACTTGTGCTGTCTGTGACTTTTGCATGGCACTAGGAGCTCGTTTCGTGTTCAATGGCTCTCTGAGAGAAGAACAAACCAGTCTGCCTCTCCTTTGTACGGGTTTGTTCTGCCAGGGCAGCGGACCAAGAGCAGGGGAAGTTGTTTCGTGGCTGCTGCTGTCAGCAAAGTCTCCCCAAAAAATTACTGACTTCATCTGACCTCTCTGTGGGAGCAAACGCCACGCACATGCTGTGCGGGAATTAAAAGATGAGTCTTTGGATCACAAGAGTTCCTCAAAATGCCACAAAGCCCTCAAATTAATTCCAATATATTGTTTCCTGCAGCTCAAGAGGTCCATAGTATCCACAAGCCTACATTAACAGGGGACATTTTGACAATTAAAACATATCAGAAATTTAGTTTTCTTTGGGTATACTTCTTACAATACAGAATTTTTGGCTCATGCAACAGCTTTGGGGGAAAAAACCCCAAACACTAGGGTTTTGATTTTGGTTCGAGAAACAAAGTAATGATCTGAGATTGCAATGTTATGGATGCCTGGAAATATTTTTACATCGCACAACACGCTCTTCTTAGTTTCAGGGAGAAAGTGGGAAGTGTGCTCTTCCTCATCATGACTTGTGAGACTAGCAGGAAGAGGAGAGCTTTTGGAGATGCTCTGCAGGCTCAGGTAGTATTCCCTGATTATATTCCCTGATTGTGTAAGTAAGCAAAATAAGCCACCCCACTCTCTCTCAGCAACATCAGTGTGACTGATTCAGTGTTGCACAAGGTATATTAAAAGGAGTCAGAGAAATTGCAAAGAAGTACATCTAGGCTTTTTCTAGAAAGTGAAGTAGCTAATAGGAAGGTTTACAGGTCCTCATGAAATGAAAGACAAATCCAGTGCTATTTCTTTAAACAGATATTGAATGGACAGGACACTTAGAGTTCAAATCAGGTGGCTCTAAACCATCAAAAGACTAATCTCTTCTTCCTGCTTACCCTCACGGGCTGGAAATGTCTGTCCCTTATTTGCCAACAAAATGTCACAGGCCTTTCCTAACATTTTTAATAGACAGCTGACAACAGAGCAGCCCAGAAATTGCTGCATCAGTAAAGTACTCTAAAAGGGACACTGTAATCTCAAACCAACAAAGACTGTGTCTAAATTAAGGCTCATAGTAATATTCTACTCCAGTGTCTCAATGAAATAACATCAGCAATTCCTCCCTATGCACAGAAATCCCAAATGTGCCACAAAATCCCCTTGCTTTACCACTGCACCTGAGGTGACCCTGCCACAACAAACCAGCACATGTTATCGTTGCTGGAATCATAAGCAGCAGACAGACTGTTTCACAGAGCAGGATATTTATATACCCAATGTGTTCGACAGGCTGCTCAAAAGAGCAGATGAGCACAGCATTCGAAAAACACTGGGTGTGTTTGTGTGATAAGCTTGTGTATGCAGCCAACTCAAAACACTGTTCTCTTGAACTCAGAGAGTTTCCAATATCAATTTATCTATTTATTTATTTATTTATTTTGGTGACTATCTGACATTCCTTCTTAAGCTTAGAAAATTAAGCCTCCTGCTTCATCATTCAACTCCCTCCCTGCCATATGGTTGCTCTGATTCATCCCAGCCATCAGCTGGTACAGTGCACAGTTCAGGGATGTTTTAAGTTTTACCATATTTAAGGGCAGGAGGATTTCTATGTTGCTCATCTTTTTGATATTCTGGACTTGGATGTGCCAACTAACAACACTCATCACTGTCTGAATTAATGATATTCTCTTTTCTTTCAGACAACCAGTCAATGCAGGAGATGGAAAGGGGAAAAAGTATTTCAATTCCAATTCTCCTATGCCCAAGGCTGTGAAACCTGTAAATGTAATGCAGTGTGCTTTCTCTGTTGCAAATTTAGCCCAATTCCCTCACAGCAAGTGCAGATACATTAAGAAAAAAATAGACCACATTGTGTACAAGTGATTTAAGCTGCAACTGCTGGGCTTTGGTGTTATATTTATTCCCTGAAAGGTTTATCCAAGTGTGTTTGAAATGTAGAAAATTGATGACATTAGACAGCATTATACACTGGCCTGCTCTTTAAGTACCAACAAATCACTCAAACAAATAGCTCTACAGAGGGAAACGCAGGCAGGAAAAGCATTTTTATGAAGGCACAAGACAGGGCATTCCAACTGTGGAGCCTATTCCCACACTTTGTCTATTCCCCAGAGACAAGAAGACACTTGTCTGCCAAGCCTCAAATCTCAAAGCCCGGAACCAATGCTACCACCAAGGCCATCACCAATATCCTCAAATAAACAGTAACTAATGGATAGACCCACCTTTGTACCCACAGCTGCTTCAGATAAATGTTGAGCACGTCTGCCAGACACAAAATACACAAAAAAACTCAAAAACCAGTTTACCCAACCCATTACAACAACAAGTTGACCATATTGGGCTTTTTCTCAGTCATAGTCAAACCACAGAGGAGAAAGAGTAAGATGGATCAGAACCAAACAAATAAGTGCAACCACTGGAAAAAACAATGTATATTTTCATTCTCTTTAAAATCATAGGCTACAGGCAGCTTTATCCAATTTAATGAATTGTTTTCATGTTTAGAAATATTTGCTAAGGAAAGAAGTCTAATTTCTGATTATTAAAATCTGTTTGAATGGTGTGATGGATAAACACTATATAACATTTACACAGTACTTTTTACATACATTTCAGTGTTTAAAAGATTGGGGCTTGGATTACATGATCGTCAGAGGTCTCTTCCAACCTTAACTATTCTGTGATCCTGTGACTTGCATGTGTTAAATTACATCTTTTATAATTGACTCTAAAACAGTATTTCTTAGCCAGACAAGATTTGAACCAGGAGGAGGTTTGCTTTTTGGTGTTTTTTTAATTACTGGTATAATCAAAACAGATAAGCTTTCAAGTATACAGGCTCTTCTTCAAGCTTGAAAGAAAAGCAAAGGTCTTTGGAGTTTCATGGAGGCTGAGAACAACCACTTTGAATTTGTTAATCAGTTAGATCATTTGAGAGAAAATGCAGCAGATACCTCAAAACCACCTGCAACAAAACAGGTGATAAGATATGTATCTCCTGTGAGAAAAGGAGAAAGGTTATTGATTATCAATTGAACTTGTGAGAATTAGCAGTCAAGAAAACAAGAAGTGCTATGAAATGTGCTATAAAAGTAATATTTCTCTAATCAATTCTTTATTTCCAATAGTATTATGAGTTTTAGTTCCCAGGTACTTATTTTGAAGCATTTCTCAGGTTTCCCTTGAAGATAAGAATTGAATAGGCAAAAATGAACTGTAAAAAGTTTTGTAAGAAATATTCTTTCTCAGATCTTTGAGCATGTCTGTTTTCCACCAACTATTCGTCGTTCTGTTGTTGGTTGGTTGGTTGGTTACACACAGGAAATTTCCTTGTGGATGTTTGATGTGCTTGCTAAAATATATTACACGTGGGATATGTAAGCTCCAGGTCCCATAATGATCCAGTGGAGGACAAGGCATTGTAAGAGTGGAGATGCGTGGGCAGTGCTTACACGTGATGATCATGTGTTATGAATCTGTTTATATGTGTTTGTCCATCAGAGTGTTGCTGTACTGTTCAGTAAAGATCCACACTGAGAGCTGGAGGGCTGTTGAAGGAGATGGGGACTCATATTGCATTTGTGGTGGACTTTGGGGAAAGACTCTAGAAGATAAAGGTGTCATTTATGTAATCTGATGTACAGCAAAGGTATGAGCAGGTGCATGATGGAATAGACATTTAAAATATCTTTTTCAAGGTGGCTCATTGCAAAATCTTCTGCATGTGGCAGCTGTGCCTTCACTGTCAGATACAGAAAGTGAAGTTATTTGTGAAAAAGAAAAGAAGTAGACTGGTTTGGATTTCTGAGGATTACTCTCCATGTTGTACATACTCAGGGTAGTCTTGGAGGCTTCCATGATGTGTGGTGTGGTATGTGAACAGGTAACATATGTCAAAACTAGGCTGGTTGTGTGGTTTATGAAGGAAGTCTTCTCTGTCCTGCAGGCAGGAGATGCAGCATCTCCTTTAAGTTCCATCACCCTCTCCAATGTAGTCTTTGTGGATCAAGACATTATACATCTTTGTCTGTTGGCTTAATCACAAGTTAAGGACTGTCTTTTAAGCACTGCTAAGAGTGGTTTTCAGAAAGAGGCCGTGCTACCACATTTTTATGCTGAACATTAAAATGGCCATTCTCATCCTAAAGTTGTCATTCTAGCAGCCCCACGTGGGATTTTGGCTAAGCTGGTCAAATAGGCTCCTTCTTTAGACTCTGGAGACATTTCCCTGCAGAGGCAGACCATGCCATTTTGTGTAAGGCAGGTAGGAAGTACCATTTGAAGATATCCACGGTACTCCCCTAGCTGCCTGCAGTTAATACAAGGAATCGGTTTTCTTATCAATCACTCCCTTTCAAGTCAGCTTCTTCACAAAATAAATGAACTGTTGTTCCTTTACAAGGTGAGATCCACAGGTTTCTTTTCCCAGTCCATTGGCATGAAAATATTTAATGGTGGTATTCCTACAAGAATCAAGGAATTTCACAAGAGGAAATTCTTCAATAATTTCTGCTTTAAAAAAAACCCCAAAAATCCTCTCAACTCTCAAAAGCCCACCAGAAAGAGGACTGAGGAAAAAATTGACACAAAAAAAAATGTAGGAGTAAATTCTTTCAGCTCAGCAGTTCATATAGTTCCAGAAGAGTGAATGTTTCCAACACAGATCTTGGATGAGTTGGACAATCCATCCACAAATATTTACTAAAGATGTGTGAGCTGGCACTGGTGTTTGGGAGTCAGTCTCTATCCAGATGGTCTTGCTTTAATCACTGGACCAGGGCTGTTGAATTTCTCTTAGTTTACAGCAGCTAGAGTCAAAAAAGGACAATAAAAGTTTTCTGCTCATTTTTACATCCAGGCTCTCTATTCCTGTTCTTGCAGCCTTGGCTCAACTATTCCTGTTTCAGCAGCTTCCCAGCCAAGAGCTTCCTCTTCTGGTGGTCTCTTGGGACAGAGCGAAAGGAATGGGCAGCTAAGCACAAGCAGCTCAATCACCACACTGTTATCCATGACAGATTATGGCAGTCTTGTTCTTACAACTTACTGGCACCACACTCTGTCTATCCCTGCCCTGTTGACCTGCCTGTACAATCTGACTGACTGAAGCATTGCCTAGCAGCCCACTTTGGCCATTTCAGGTTTTCTGCAGGTTCAGACAGAATCTAGTATGCCTAAACTACAGATTTTAGATATTCTGGATAAAATAAGACAATTTTGCTTTCAAGGGAAGGTGAATTGAAAAAGACATGATACCTTAGGAACTGCAAGGCTTCTGAAGGAACTACAGTTTATATCAATCCATCTCAGCAGATTATAATTTCTTTCCAATTACCATTTTTTTAAAAACCTGAGATGCTCTGAAGGTAACAATGCCAAAGTAACCTCGTTCAACCTAATCTGCATCAAATGCTTACTAAACAGTTCTAGCCACAAACAAATGTTGCCAGTCTGTCTCACTATCAGTGATCAAACTGCCAACATAAAAAGGCACTTCAGTTCATTAGCAGTGAATATGAACTAATAAGCACCTCAGGCAATTAAACCAAGCACTGCATTGTATTAGGGTACTTGCTGCACTTTGGACAGCCTGGTACTTCATGCAGTCCAAGCAGCAGTGCCAAAGACTCTAGATGGAAAACTTTGGTGCTTCTCTTTCTTTTAACTATGAAATCCTGTCAGGTCTGTGCAAAAATCTGCTGAACACAAGCAAAAAAGGTAGGTGGGTGCTAAAAAGAATGTCTTGAAAGCCTGCTAATATAAAATCCAGAAGTTTCTTATTAAAGAATTTAGAAGTATTCTCAAAGCTAGCACCAGCTGCCAGTGCTGCTATGCCATAATTTAGATGCTATGGTAACAGACAGTGTGAAAAACACTGAGGTTTACAACACTTTACTTCATTTGACCATTATATTTACTTTAAATTCACATGCACCTACCAGTGGATGTTGTAGATTAAAGCTCTAACAAATTCAAAATCTGAAAAAAAGCTTAGCTAAAACATCCATGTTTCACTCAGTTAATACAGAAATGAAGCATAGACTGCCAGTCTGTGCATTATCTCTTAGTCACTCTCATCCCCTTTTCCTCTAACCCAAACACAACTTTTTCAGAGCTTCAAAGAAACCTCACTAGAAGTTTTGATAAATGAGTGTGAAAGAAGACATGATTCCAAGATTAGATCAAATAGTTCATGGAGACCTAAGAACTGTTCTGTCACTGCTCTACTAGCAAAAAAAAAAAAAAAAAAATAGGAAAGTTAAAAAAAAAATAAACCAAACAAACAACAAAACTTCACGCATTTTTCCCGAGGTACACTGTTAGTAACACTTGTGTGACAAGTAAGGATTGCACATATCTCAGATGTTCTATATGAGGCAAATTACAGGTAAAATAATTATTTAACACCTCACCTTTTAGTATCTGAAACAAACCCCATCATCCCTTTAGCTCTGCCTCTGAGGTCTAAAGAAAGGCTCTGTTAATTCAGTGTTAACAAAACAAGAGCAACTAGAAGAGCTGGTATCTACATTCAAACAGGACTGGATAAACCTATCAGCAATGTGGTTGGGTAGCAGCTGCAATTTAAATTAGATAAATGTGAAGTGATATGGAGTGCAAGAAAAAGCCTAATTATTTTTCACACACTGCTGGGATCTAAATTACCTAGAGATCTAAATTACCTAGAGTATTTCAGGAACAGATCTAGCACTTATCATTAGCAGGCTGGCATGCTGCTGAGATTTCAGAACAAGAAAGTGATTGGGCAAAATTACAAAAATCGCAAGGATTGCTAAAAGAAATATTGGAACAGACTAGAATTTTATGATTTGGTGATACTTTTTCCCCCCATTAATACTGTGCACAGGGTAGTCTGTCTCAAATCCAAGCTCCCATGTGCCAGAGATGGTAAAGTTTTGCATGGACAGTGGATAAGAGAGTGGAAGAGAGGTTAAATATTGAGAACAATTAGAACAATCAGAGCTATTTAGTTTAAAAAGGAGGAGTATAAGAATGACCACCCAAAACAATGAATAGTTTAGGGGAAGGAGTTTTGGTACTCCTCCATAGCCAGTCCCAGCCCCGTAACACAATTACAGGAGACAAGTTGATTAAATTGACAGGCAGAAAATGTGAAATGAACAGAAGGGAAAGTGTTTTAAAGTAGCATATCAGTCCATGGAATTCAATGTCACAAGAAATTGTTGAGGAAAAAGAATTTAACAGGATTTTAAGAGGGTTGAGTTATTTATATTGACAAGTAAAACTTTTATGCCTACCTGAAGTTAAGTCAAGAGTGTAAAGGACTTTAACCCTTCAGATAATAGGAAGCTGTGGGTAGGAGCTTGCAGAGAAGCATCAGGATGCAGGAAGCCAAGGGGAATTCTCCTTCCTTGGAACTTCAGAGATGGCAGAGTGCCTGTTAGGGCAACCTTCACATTTATAGTATTTTGTGAGGAAAGAAGAGGAGAAAAGAAGAGAGGAGAGAAGAGGCGACAAGAGGACACTCTGGCATTTGATTGTGGATGTAAGATCCAAGTGAGTTCTTCCTAAAACACCAAAACTCTAGCAATATTTAATACACATGCACAAAATTACTGGACATGCATCCAGTGGGATGCTAGCTTGCAAAAGCTGGACAGCTGCTCACTGCAGTGCTGTCCCTCCCTGCTCCTTCCTCAAGGAATGATCATGTGTGCTCAACAAAAGCACTACTGCAGTGCTCTACTACACACTATGAAGACTAGACACCTAGATTTATGAAGACTAGACACCTAGATTATCGTCTTTTCAAATGTTCTGCAGCTTTTTCAGATCACAATACAGTGAGAAAAGATAATGAAAGTATTGCACAGTGTCTCATATTCCCTTAATCCTAATGAAGCTACAATGAACAGATGTGCAACATTATTACACAAATAATATGATCCCTATTTGAATGGGACACTTTTAATAAGGAAGCATTCATAAGGAAACAACATTATTGCTTCTAGAAAGTATGCGACTTGTTGAGTTGTAGTGTTTGGGTGTTTTTTGAAACCAGCTAAAACTAAGTACATTACCAAGCTTAGAAATCCTACCAGGCAGTGTGGATTGCACCATTAGCTGCCTAAATACCTTAGCACTGTGTTGTTTTGGTTCTCAAGAGTTATTTAAATATCTAATTCCCAGTGACACCGTTAGGATCAAAGGTACCAGGTTTCCTATAGTGCAAGGATAATATTGTCAAGCCCAGTAGGCATACTCACAGCATACATCCTTTTCCATATCTGATGCATCTCAAACTGCTGTTTGTATTTCTCATTGCTGTGAATTTAGGTGTGGATTTAACTCCTGGTGAAATCAGCAAGGCCTAAACTCAGACCTCAGGTTAAACACATGTGAATGGATTCTGGAGATGAGAATATTGAGTTATGATGTTATGACATTACAGAGGGATAACAACCTAGGCAGTACCAGCCAGCAGCTTTGTGGGTTTTCATTTGCGTTTCCAAATTGTTTGATGCACTGTCAAAATGTCCCTCTTAAGAGCTCTGGAGAAGCATATTTCCCTGCTTGTTCAAAAGATTGCTTTCATCAGTTCCTGCAGAGTTTCTCTAACTAAATCAGTGCCTCATTTTAATACATTTGACACAATAATGCTCTGCAGCTGCACACAGAAGGCACGGATAAACAGAGCAGTAAATTAACAGGCCTCTGAAAACTTCTCAGCTAAAATTCTTGTCAGATTTTCTCAGCTACCAAAAAAAAAAAAAGGTCAAAAAATCTCCAAAACCCTAATAAAATATCCATCAGTGCTTTATCAATTCAGATCCAAAGGTCTTGGTTTTTTATCCATTCTGACTATCTGAAAGACATTTCATTGATATTAAACTCCTTGATATACATTTAAAAGGAAAGTTAACAAGACTTGGAACATTTCTGAATGACAAGGAAACAGCCCTTGTGTAATGCTTGTCTTTGTACCTACTTGCTGACTACTCACAAAAAGAATTGTGACTTGTTAAACAAGTAGAAAACACCTTCAGGTAAGATAGGAGCCTGTGCCAAGGTCGAGGTTCCTACTAAAGTATTTATATTTAAATATTTTCTTTTATATCATTTGAAATATTATATTTATGGCCTGAGCCCATCCACTGCTTTTGGTACGCTGTTAAATATTTCCCAAGCTACTTCTCAGTAAGGTCTGACTTCTAAGTCTGAAGTCCATCAGGGTGACAAGTGTTGTATTATCATAAGAAAATCTGTGTTATCATAAGAACCTAATTTTTCTTCAATTTGGTTAAGAAATTGTGTGAGAAAACTTTTTTCCTCTTTAAAATAGCTTTTAAACTAAATGGAAACTTGCACTAATCATATTTTTAACCAAAGCACATCAGGTTTATGGCAAAATACTCATATACATCAGTTGCAATTGGCTATGAAAACAAAATAAATTGCTTTTGGTTGAGACTTTTGCAGAGGAAAAGCATTACTTCCTAGCTATTTCTAAATTTGCTCCTGATCTAATAAGGAAAGTACAAGAGAAATAAAAGCCAAGAAATCATAAAGTTTAGCCATTGATTATGCACATGTGGTTGCCTCACTGGAAGGAGGAATAACCTGGGAGATGCATGTCAGATTCCTTTATGCACAAAAAAACTTTGCCACTCTTGCAGGAAGCTGCAGCACTTTAATGCAATGTACTAAATGAAATTTTATGCCCAGAAGATTCAGCTAACTTCTGAGCAATGTACTCTCAGCAATATTTAAAACTCACTCTGAAAGTCTGCAGCTGGCAGCTATTTTCCACTCACCAAATGTATTTCCCTTTTCCTCCTTTTAGGTAACTTTTTGCTTGCCTCTCTATTCTAGTAGGTCACAGTATATGAATCTCTCTCCCTTCCTTTCCTGATTTTTTTCCTTTTGCTCCTCCTCCAGACAAACACCTGCAGCTATCCACTGGCAACATTCTCTCCCTTTCCTCTGGGGGATAACTCTTGCTTTGACAGCCTTTTTTTCCCAGGTACTGCTTGAGGTCAGGAGCCTATGCAATGCACTGTAAAACAGACATAGGGCAGTGTCTGTCATACATAATGTGGAGGAATCACATGTTTTTACAGAGGCAGTGCTACTGTGGTTCTTGCTCCTTTAGGCTGTGGTTTCATTCCTATCTACATTGGTCATTTGTCTTCTGCTATAGAATAAAAGTTTATGAGGGCATAATGATAAGAGTTCTCTATCCTTCCATACATATAAAATCTCAATTTTCTTCCACTGTTCAGAAAGGAAAATGTACATCCTATGAGGTTTGGAGATGAATGTTTGCTAGTCCCTAAAATCCATAACTACCTGTCCTACCTATCCTGGCAGGGTCACTTTATGCCTTTATTCTGCAAAAGTAGGTAAACAAGGATTTGGGATCTACCAGATAAGAGCTCAAAAAGTGACACCCTAGCTTCTTTGCTTGAGTATTAAACTTTTCATGAGGCAATAGTGAAGAATGAGGATTCATCTTAATGTTCTTGCTCAAAGGCTCAGCTGCAGACACTGTCCAGTAACCCAGCAACTGATGCATGTCAGAGATACCCACACATTTCAGCCAAGCAGAATGCCCTGATGCATTCACTTGTTAATCAGGATATCCAAGCACTCCATGTGTAGCCTGAGCATATTTATACTCCTTAGGCTGAAAAATGTTAGGTGAGTGTGCAAGATTCGTGATGACAGTAGCATTATGCCTTTAAAATTCCTGTTTAGTTTTCCATTTTCCAAGGAAATGGATTCATGCAAATAAGGCTGGAATTTTCAGAAGCACTTAGCATTGGCCTGTATCAGCTATCTGAATTCCAGAGGGAGTCTGGTTCTGACATCAGTGCCAGCAGATGCTCACAACAATGACGAGCACTTTGAAAGACCCCCACATACACACACATTTATTCAAATTTATTGTGCGAAGTTAAACTGAAGGTACACGTAGCAGAAGCACAATTGGGACCAGATTCTTTACAGAATATAGTCTTTGTCTAGAGAAATCAATTATATTTAATAATAATTGTTAGTGCTGCTGGTGTACCTAGATCCCTTTCTGACACAACATCTACAGATTCTGTCTGAGCCATGATTAAAGATAAGATATAACTTCTGGCTTCAGCGGCTCAGAATTGGACCTAGAAGAAAGACAGTGGGTGACTCCAAAACAGACAAAGCCTGGCTGGAAACAAATCTGTCAAACTCAACTCCTGCTGGCTCCTGTTCACTGAGCCAAGCTAAAACAGGGCTCTGGTGCAACTACCTGAGGAAATGAATAAAGATGTAAGCATGTGGCAGTGTATCTATATGAATCTTTGGTCACTGATTTTTTGTGCAGGGGTACAGAATTATTGCATATCTTTGTCACAGGAATATGAGGAAACAACTCTGCACTCATCACAAGTCACCAAAAATAATAGTCTGCATATTCCTAAGATGTTGTTGACCACTTGTATTAGACTGCTTTTATTTCTTGATTAATTTTTCTTTTTAATTTAGCAAAGAAAATTTTCTTCATTTGAGACCACATACAGACCACATTTGAACATCTAAAAGAAATTAGTCTGGCTCATTAGAAACTCATTCACTAGAAACTCCACCTAAATAAGTCTCAGAGCAAGAAAATACCTGCAAATACTCTCCCCTATGCGCAGAGATGTTTAATCTTTTCAAACCTTAGTATGAAAATTCTAATCTTTAACTTCTTCTCCCTGTCCTCCTCCAATTAAAAAATAATAAAATCTGAGTAAGAAAGATGCTAAAATGGAAGTCTGAGTGTGTTAGAAAAAGAAACAAATACAAAATCTGACACTGGGGAATTTCTCAGAAAGGTTGACTATGAAAACCCAAGCTCAGAGAAGCAATTCCTGGCTATATCCCCCATCTGCAGGATAACACACTTGCAGCTTCTTGTTCCTCATTCTGGTGAAACAGTTGGACCTTTGGCCCAACTGCAGAAATGTGTTTGAGCTCTCCTTTTGTCAAAGCAAGTTGGGAAATATTTCCATTTTCACTTCCATCCAATAGCACGGGATTGTCAAGAAGTGAGGCAATCTCAGGGATCTCCACAAGAGTCCCAGTCAACACCTACAAGTGTCCTGGTCTAGCTGAATCACTGGTGCAGTTTTTATGTCCTACATCCTCAGTGCATTTTCCATGGCCCACATGCTCACCTCTTCCCAGGTGCCTGTGGCACATCCCACACTCCTGATGGAGCACAGCCAAAACAAGGTAACTACAGCAGACACCGGCACTGCTGCACTGCTATTTCCAGCCCCTACATTGTACCAATCAAGCTCTTCTTTGAGAGAAGCAGTCCTTATTAATTTGGTGACATGTGCACATAAAAGTTCTGGATTCCTAAACAACTCCCCCAGTGCCTCCCCCACAAGCTGAATAATAACCATCTGGTGGAGCAATTTTTAAAAAGTACAGAGATGCCAGATTTTTTTTGGCAAGGTTTTAATCAAATTGAAGAAGGCAAACCCACAAACAACAGACTCCTTCACTCCACAAACCTGATCCATCCACAGACATTATCCCTCCTGTGCTTTGGAGGAGTCTGGTGTCCTGTGGGGAAAAAAAAAAAAACCACCACAGCATGTAATTGTTTTGTTAAAAATCATACTTACAGGGGAGCAGAATAAATTCCACAGATCCTTGTGTTTCTGGAACTTATCAGCTCCCTTTTCTTGATTATGAAATCTTTTGCATGTTTTGTGTCTGTGTGAAATTGTAATTTCCAGATACTCTCCAAGATTTATTTCAGTTTTGATTTTCTGTAGTGCACTTGCTGTGCAAAGTTTGATCCAGTGAGTTTCTGGATGAATATCAACTGTTCAGATTTAGAATTGGGATGTCCTTCTTTGACAGAGTTTCCTTCACACGCCCATGAGAAAAAGCATCATTTTGATGCAGCTTGGACCATGCTCTAGCAGTTGGAAAAGATGCAGTGACTCTACAGAATGTACACTGACATTAAAGCCTTACACTTTAAAAATGCCCTTTGAACAGCTCACATGTGGACTGTTCTGACTCCCTTCCCAGGACAAGGTCTTTCATAGGGAATATCATATAGTCACAGTTGCAAAGATTTTCATATGCTACGAAAACAACTTTGAGAGAAAAAATTGTAGCATGCTCTGGAGTTACTAAGCCCTCCAGTGCTGCTCCTACACTTACACAGGCAGGTGTCTGGGGATTCCTTTTGCTGTTACTTGCTCTAGAGCTGGAATTGGAATGCTGTGTTCCTTTATCTGAATGGACAACACCTGTTCTCATCCTGTAACATCAGTGCCTCGAGACTCCTGTCTGGAAACTGGCTCCACCCAAGAGCTGCAGAGGCAAAAGGGTTCCTCCACACCAGGAATAATTCTCCTCTAGCATGGACTGGGGCTTGGAGCAGTCATCCATCTTCACTTCAGCTCCTGCCTCTCCAGCCAGTATTTACACTGCCTTTGTTGAATGATGCCATGCAGGCAGCTGGATGAAAGCAATGGCTAGTCTTTAGTAATTGGCAGCATTTCAACAAATACAACTGCTAGAAAAGATGTTGTGCTTGGCTGAAAGGTCAAGCCCCTGCTATCTCTTTTTCTTGATTATCAAATTGCCAGAGTTTGCATTTCTGGGATTTTAATCTCTTCCTTACACAAGGGAAACAGTATTTCATTTAAAATAGAGGCCCTTCTTCAACACCTCTTCCACAGCAGGGTGTTGATTTCAATACCACATGTCAGAAATAATCAATCTGGTTTTATTTCAAGGTTAACTAGAGGAATTTTATTGCTTTTGAGTAGAGAATTAATGTTACAGAGCAGAAATAGCATATCCACTCAAAGCAAAAGTGCTTTGGCCTCTGGAGTTAATGGAGAGTCCTCAGCAATCTGCGACAGATATTGCTAATCTTTTGCTTAAAATTAAAAGAATGTAGAAATAATTTCACACCTAAATCCACAAAAGGCGTAGACCCCTTTCTCCTTTTTTTGGGGAGATGTTTGCTCTGAGTAACTGGATTCAAAGCATCTCTTAATATTCAATTTATATTTTAAAATTTGCAAGTAATTATGAAGTGTTTTCAGCAAGTTGGCTCCTGATCTTATTTCCCTCACAGAGTAGCTTAATAAAGCTCTATTTGTACAGGCAGGAGCACAACTCTCTGATTTTGTACTCCTGCAGATCAGTCTTAATCACTGCAAAATCCCGTCCACCTTGTTCGTGCCTAGGTACAGTGGCTGCATTTCCGAGAGTGAAAGCAGAGAAACTTTTGTTTCAATGCTTTATCTGAATCCCAGACAGAAAAACCACCTGCAATTTGTATTTTGTAAGTGCCACCACTTCCCATTTCTGCCTCCACAATCACATCAGCATGGTGTCAGAAGGGAAGATTTTTTCCAGTAATGGGCCATCTGACAGACTTATCAGGAAACTCCAAGCACATCGTTAACATTTTCTACCAGAGAAGCCTTGACAGTGTCTGTGCTCATTCATCTTTTTCCTTCACCCCACACCCAATTCATCACACCAAATACTCATTCTACTGTGCTGCTAAGCTCCTGATGAAAAACAGGGACAGCCCAGGTTGCTTCACGAAAATGTCTTAAATCCATTTGTTACTTGAATGAAGAAAAGGATGCTTTGTTTGAGGAGCTAACGAGTGAGGGAACATTCCAGACGCTCTGAAAGAAGTTACCAGTCTTTGGTTATGCAAGCTGAGAGCATCCCTGTGAAATCAAAAAAGATCATCCTTGTCATCTGTTGTTGACATGGCTGACAAAGTGATACCTATATTTTCACAAACATCTAATGTGACAGAGATTTTCAGAGATTTACTGGCGCTGATCACAGAACAGGGTAGGAGACTTGTAATATTACAAATTTCCTACTCCTTTCCCATAATACAGCTGTACTTTCAATGTTAAGTAGAGCCAAGTGCTACTAAGGGAGCATCTGCCTTGCTAAATATAACAGCCTCAAGTGGTTGATGGCCTTTTGAATTGTATTGCTCACGTCTGTGTTTGCCTACTGTAAGTGATGAGGGTAAAAACCTAGTAGATATTAAGTGTATAAGGTGAAGGAGGAGAGGGAGGCGGAAAGGTGTATCATTAAATTTTTTTTTTTTAAATTAAGTATTTTTAGAGGAAGTGCTGAAGAACTAGATCTCCATGTGACAAGACAGTTTGGGACTTGGTTCAAGTAATGTCAGACATTTATTTAAAAGATTCAGCTTAATTTTTTTTTTTTTTTACTAGTAGTAGTAGTAGTAGCAGTAGTAGTAGTCATAGTACTAATAGTATTTCAGTCTTTTGGTTTGTTCTTGTTCTGCTTTGCTTTGAAGTCAGCTGTATCGTTTTCTTAGTCTAATACCAAATCAGACATTCTCTATGTCAGTAGTCAAAATGCTCAGAGGAAAAGCAGCAAAACACACTTTCCTTCCTGCAGTGATATTTCTTCTCTTCACAGTCAGTCATAGACTGAAAAGAACTTGTGTTCCAGAAAAGATGAAAGAATTTTATGTGTGCCATAATATTAATCATCCTTCTAATATTATAATAACATTTGGAGAAATTCCCATAACCCTGGATTACTACTAAATGAATATGTTATTTTTCTTAATAAGCATTTTCATAAACCGTCGTTCAGCCATTAGCAAAAACTGAATACCTGTGTGTGCCATGAATTTGGTCTGCTGCAAAAATGTTGGGTTTTATTGACTGATAGGCTATATGACTGAAAAATGTAATTCTTTGCATAAGAAAAATTATGGTTCAGGGTTCCTATTTGAAGCTTGAACTGTAGTGCTAATAAAAGAGAAGATTGGAAGAAATTCTTATGGAAGAAGTTCCTCTTTGGATGTATGGAATCAGCTGAGACCAAGAGCCACACCCTGTTGTGGCGGCTGGCATAATTTTCATGACAAAACAAAAGTTTCAAGTACTGCCTCAGAAGCTGGCTGAACCCCTGAGCTTAATTAGCAAAGTAATTGGTCTCTGGTTCAGATGGAAGAACTGTGGTATGGTAGAGATGCAGCATGGTACAGATGACGTTTAAATCAGGTTTCCTAAATATGCACATTTAGTGTACTTAATTGACTGTAAAATAATTATTCTGTGCTGTATAATTATGTTGTGGCAGAGACCAAGGCTTCTAAACATCTCAAAGGCAAATGTTTACAGGCCCAGAATTAAGACATTATTCTCTCCTAAAATATACAGCAAAACAACAAAAGTAGTTTATCTCCACAATGAGGTCTTTGCATTAGACTTCAAGCTATGTTTAAGATCTTCTTGTTGTTTTCTTCCTCTAATTTTCTACCCTTCCTCATGCTATTTTAGTTAAGCAATACAGATGTAAATAGACTTCAAACCATGGGTAACAATGAGCATTAAAATCCTTGTATGACATGAGTGGCTCCAGCTAGAGCAGAATATCTAAATCTACTCAAGTGAGAATTTCAGGTGTCAAAGAAGTAGGCATCTCCTTCAGTTGGGTGTTGAAGGTGGATGATGGGACAATATCTTTCTGAATGCTGATCTGTGAACAGATCAGTTTTAAAGAGAGAAATTTGTTTTCCTCCTATTTGAGAATTTTAGCTCAACCCTGGCTGGGGGAGTTTGTTGCAGCGTCAGGGTGTTCTTCTCCCCTGAGGGAGGAAAACCAGCTGGGAGCACAGAGCACAGTTACATTTCAAAAAAATAAAATAAAATTAAGTACCAACTAGGATTTGGCTTTCACAGCTCTCCCCCTCGTCTAGCACTGCTGTTTATTTTCAAAAGTATCCTCAACACAAAGCAGTGTTTCTTCACAAAGGCATTGCCTCTGTAGAAGGTTCATCAGCTCTTGTATCCTCTACCTGAATGTTTAGAGAGAAGTACATTGTGTGGAACAGTCATATTTTCAACTTGCTTTCCAGAAAAAACAGGCACTAAGTCTTTGCAGCTGGAAATCTTTCAATGCCTCCAGGAGTGCTTCCCAGCAGTCACATTTATACAGTCTTTTCTTATACATCATTCTTACTTCTGAAAGTTTTTGGTGTGATTTGCAAGAAAGACCCACCTTGTAACTAATGAGCCTCATGTTCTGCCCATCAGGAGACAGTGAATTTGTGGAATTAGGGCTGCCTCTGCTTATGGGTACAGAGGAATCTGCATGCTATCATCATGTTAAGAGGAGAAAATCAGCAGATGGAGCAGTGGGATGAGGCTGTGCTCTGGGTTAGCATTATTATGTTATGAACATGGAGCCTTGAGCCCTGAAGCAGAGAAAGCATCTGCCCCTTTTCCAGGAAGCTAGAAGTGCTGAAACTCTCTAAAACCCCTCAGGAACAGAAAAATCTGGAATTCCACTAACAATCAGATGAGAAAACTGCAACATTGGCAACATTTTTGAATAGACAAGGATTGACATAGCAGAGGAAAACTGATTTATTCTTTTGATTAATAATAAATCCTGTTGCCCTTTCAGAAGACATCTCTAATTCTTAATATTTATCACATATCTTAGATAATAGAATACCCCAAATATAGCCCATTAGCTTTAAACACTAGAGGACATTAGCAGAACAGACTTTTGCATGTGTAGAAAAAACAGGAGACAGATTTGATAAATTATTGGTCATGGAGAATTTGAGCAGACCATCTTCTCCATTCTCAAATGCAATAAATTTTTTAAGATCACAGTGTATGTCAAATGGAGTCCATAAAGTGGAAAATAACACTATTTACTTTTATCAAATAAAATAATGTCAAAATTTATGGTTCTGCACCTCAGAAATCTGTCTGAATACTACTGTTATTTTGTATAACACTTTACCAACCCAAGCTAATAGAGCTATAAACTAAGTTATGCCAGCAGAAGTTCCTAATAAAATAAATTTTAAAATATTAAATTAATAAACTGAAGGAATGATCAAAGTTTTTGACTGCTATGTAAGGAGAAATGTAAGATTATAATTAGCAGGGATGGGAATGTCATCCAAAGTCAGCTGAGAACCCCGACCTGTGTCTTGACCATCATACACCTTGAAATGAGATGTAATGGTTTTAACCATCTTAACATGCAGATAATAGCATGTAAAGGTAATAAAAATGGTGATGATCCAGTTTTGCCAACATGGTATTTAATTGCATAGTGTCAGCTGGATTTCTTTAATACTGATATGGAAATCACTAGAACAGTAACATGTACTGCATCCCTGTTTCAGCTACACTAAGGGGAATAGGGCCTATGAGTCCCCATTCTCATATTTCCAACTAAAATTATTATTGATATTGTGATCTTGATCTACCACAAAACTACTTTTTTGTGCTATTTTCCACGCTCCCCAGTGCAAGGGGATTACAATTGCCTGTCTCAAACATTCTTAAGATCACAAATTCCCACTGTGGCAAAGCGTGTCAAGCAAAGATCACCCCAAATTATGGGACAGATGTGGTGGATATCTGAGACCACCAAAGCTGCCTCCCCTGTTCCCCCTCCTTTCCCCTGATCCAAATATGCCTCTATGGATTCTTGGAACTCTTCCTGTGAGCTAGGTCATCTGCTGGGAGCTTGAGATAAGAGGTAAGATAAAAGTGGTACTGTTGTCTGAGTGTTATGCCAGACCTAGGAGGAGGCAAACAAAGCTGGGGGAACACCAACAATGGATACAAAGAATCCTCAAGGAAAGACACCTCCCCAACTGTGCTGAAACCAGCCAATTCCAGCAGGAGGAGAACACAACTCATGGAATAAACGCAAGAAACCCACCGACTCAAAAAAGAGAACGACTGAGCACAGGATTAAATAACATTAGAAGCAAGGGGATAATTTAAACAATAGAATAAGAGAATTGTGTAGCCAATTATTATTAATTCTTCTGTTTGGTTATATAAAAATTGTGACGTTTCCAATGACCTTGGGTTCCACAACACCTCTGAGGTCTGGAAATGGATGTATTTACTGCAGGTATGTTTTGGAATGAGGCTTGGATGCTCTTATAATAGTAGAAACTGTGAAATAACTCCTCTGTAGTAGGACCAATGTACAGTGGTGGCACTTACCGTCTGCATCTGTCCGCAGATCCCCTTGTTGCTTTGATTGGAAGAATCCAGCTTGAATACAGGTTCATCTAGTTAAAAATATGAGGTGAAGAATTAACACCTTTGTCAATAATATTCTGATTTCCCTTGATAGATGCAGAAGCTTGGTAAAACATCAATAGAAGTCTCAGCTAAAAATTTGTGCCTTATAACAGAAGGATAACTTAAAAATAGTCATCCATACTTGTGAGGAGTTCAACTACAAAGATAGTCAATGTGCTTTGATGTTTCTTCTATAAAGTAAAGCACTGAGCAGCTGGAAATCCTTAAAGGGCTAAATGGTACTCAGCTGGGTTTTTTCCTACCTGACTCTCTGACTCTATCTCTCATTTCTTTCCTCCAGTCTGTAGTCAGAGCATTTACCCATTAAGTGAGCAAAAAGCACCAGGCTGGGTTCTGTGACCTAACCTTCCCTCCAGTAATGTAAATTGAACTGCTGCAAGCCCAGAAATGAAACACCACTTGGCCAAGAGGCAACAGAAGGGAGACAGTGCAACTTGAATGAATGCAACAACTTTCAGTACAGGGTCTCCAGCAGCAATAGCTTCCCTTGACATTAAACATGAACCAAAGCCAAGTTAGGAAACAAGTTGGATTTTTTTTTCCCTTCCTCTTAAAACAGTTTGGACTGAGGCCCATTTTCTTTTTCCATGCTCCAGCTAGGAATTCTCAGTTAGCATTCCTGCTGGAGGAAATATAATACCTGCACTTCCTACTGCTGAAGAGTCTGGGCAGAGATGAGCCACAAGCTCAACCCCCACATAAACACACAAATTCATCTTTAAACTCCCTCTCTAATTTGAGCGGTAATCAGCGTGGGTAGTTACCATCTGATAATTATCTGGCATTGAGATATTGTTAGCCAGATTTCTCCCATTTCAAGGAGCTCTGTAGAGTTGTGTGATGACAGGAGAAGGATGAGAGCCAATCGTGAGCCCCAGAGTGCACAGCATTCCCTCTGAAAGGAGTCTGACACGTATCAGCAACGCAACAGGCTGCGGAATCTCAAGTGTGAGCAAATGAGGCTGGGTCCAAGAAATATGGGCCTGTGTGATCAAACAGCTTACACATTACACCAAACAGATTGCTGCCATTAATATTTATACATGGGAACTTGAGATCTGTGACTCCAGCAAGGACAGCAAGTTTATAATAAATCACTACGCTGTTTATAGTTCTGCAAAAGAAAAGTAAATGAAATGTCTCCCTTCCACGCACGATCTTTGACAGTAATTATACTTAAGAATGAACATCCTACAAGCCTTTGTAAACTAATGCCATGCAATAAGGACTCTTCTGTTTTATGTCGGGATTAAAATTCAGCTTTCTGTGGTGAACCTTCTCAGCAGCACTTGAGACTGAGACAGGGGAAGACTCAAAGCCTAATTTTTCAGGCTATAATCATGAGAAGAAGTTTAAGATGCATAGAGCTATTAGCTTGACCTGTCCATACACTGTCATAATGTGCTTCATGCCCTTGCTTCAGTAACTGACAGGAGTGTTTAATACAATCCCTTATTTCTCAAAACCAAAGCCATCCATGCATTTCAATTAGAATGGTTTTTTGCCTTGTGAAAGCCCTGGCACAGTACAGGAATAGAAGAATGCTGTCACAGGTGTATATAACCCCGCTTGCTCAGCTGATGCTTGTCCTCATTCACAGAGCTCATCAACACACCTAGGGAGCAAACATTTCCTTCTTTTTGTAGGTCCAGGGTGTTCTCATCTGTACCTCACAAAATGTGAAACTGGGTCTCTTCATCTTATTAGTATATTGCAGGAAATTATTATTGCAATTATCAGATGTTTCAGATTCAGTCTGACATTTAATCAACTACAAACAGAGCTTATTGCTTGATGTGTTCAAGTGCCATGAACATTATCCCTTAAATAGAACATGCTTTGTTTTATGGTTTAATTAGTTACTGCTAAAAGACATTATCTTATTGCATTCATGCTTGTCTAGATTTTCTATTTGCTGTAATTGGCAGATAAAACACAGGTATAGAGTATTAGCAGAAATCAAGTTTATATAATTTCCCGCATTCTAAAAATTTGCAAATAAAGATGTTTTTCAGGGTAATGAAAGGGTATGGACAGGTTTAGAAGAAATTAGCAGGCTCTGATGTTATCTTAGAGCACAAAGTTGGAGGCAAAGCAAAGAGCATTTTGGTGTTTTTTTAAAAAAAATCCCAGCCAGGCAACTCTTCAGAAGTACAATGTGTCGGCATCCACTTCATTTCTCAAATTCCCATGAAGATGTGTGAAAGGGAGATACTCTGCTCCTTTTTCAATGATGGAACATGGTAGGTGGGATTCTCTGCAGTGTTTTTCTGGTTCTATCTAAATCTGCTCCAGCCAGCTTCAGGAGAGGGGTCAGGCTTCAATAATCTGGTCCATCAAGGTGGCTGTATGTTTGCTGCTACTTCAACAGTGTGTATAGCTGCAATTGCATGGTCACACTCATCAGGCATGGTAAAGCTGGGAATGCAAACACTGATTGTCTCTCCTTACACTTGAGAAGATTCCTCCTCCGTTCCAACAGTTCCTACATGTTGTGCTTAAATATAATTGCAACTTAGTCCAGCTGGTCAAAGTGGAGCACAGACTTGCTCTCTTGGCTCAGCTGTCCTCTGTGCTGCAGGCATAGGGGAATCCGTGGTCTCTGTCATCCTTGCAAAAGGCAGGTTAAAATAAGCTGGCTTTCAGTAAACTAAATCCATATAATAATGACCCACATCTCCACTGGAAAATCTAGACATAATGAAGCTCAGAGAGAGAGGAAAACCAATTCTGGATAGGCCTCTTTGAGAATTGCTATCCCTAGAA
This sequence comes from Alethe diademata, assembly GCA_025584955.1. Lineage (NCBI taxonomy): Eukaryota > Metazoa > Chordata > Aves > Passeriformes > Muscicapidae > Alethe > Alethe diademata. The sequence continues at coordinate 15,629,577 of JANRMJ010000088.1, forward strand.
ACTGTTATAACCAGAAGTGCTTTCTGGAATACAACAGTGTGGTGGATGCCTGAAACTTGCTGCAACTGCAGTGCATTAATAATGTTTAGGATATCAATTCAGCAAGCATGCATTGAGACTTGAAGGATGTAGATGTATTCTTCATCACTAAAGTCTGAAGATACAGCTGGGCAAATTCTTTTCAGAAGATAAAAAGCTCAAAAATGTGATTTCATGAATTTTTGGGCTGAAGTTGACAAAATGTTTTGAGAAAAAAATTGTAGGCTGTAACATCAAAGTACTTCAATGTTTTCTAAAGTAGAGTTTTCTACTTTTTACTTGGGAGTGCTGTTCATAATTCAAAATGGGGGAAAAAATCAACAATCTGAAGCCCTAGGAGAACTCATTTACTTTAAAGCTTGCCAGCATGTTGTGAATACGCTCCACTCTTTCCTTGTGGATTTTTGGTTTAATAAAAGTTTGTTTTCTATCTGCCCAAACGAACATTTTCTTTTTTATTTCATCACCACCATGACATTATTTCACTCTCTGTTCTCTTTTTCATTAATTTCCACGGTCTTCATGTTGCAACCAGGACATAGTAGAGTTTCAAAGCCTATCAAGTCACATGTGAAAGTCAAATATGCTAATGCTAACATTAATAATTTTAAGATGTTTGCAGGCAGGATTAAAATGCAGCAATTTCTTTGATGAGGGGGAAAAAGGCTGATCAATCCCCACAGCCAAGCTGAGACCATGAGGTTTTTTTAGGGGATTTTACTCAGCAATATTCTCTTGCACAGGCAGGCTGGAGACATTCCTTGCACTGATTTCCTCTCTGTCGCTTTCCTCCCCCAGCTTCCTCCCAGCTCATATCACACTCGTGTCTGGCTGCAGTGGCTGCCTTTTTGTAAGGCTACATTTGTCACTCTCTGCCCACCTTGTTGGACTTGCTTCTGTAGCCACAACTGAGTTATTAATTAGAGTCATCTGAGGAAGCACAACTCATCACTGCTCCCTGTTCTGGGAATTCACTGGAGAATAACATCCGTAACCAGACCTTCCAGAACATGCACAGTACTTGAACAGTGCTCCTGGAATACATTTTTCTCTCCCACAGGCATGCTGCTGACCTTGAAAATCTAGATTATTTATCTCATTTCAGACTAGTTCTGCATGTCATCGATTTTGTTATGTAGGAGAATTCTCTTTGACCTATCATTGTAGCTCTGATGTATGAAATACCATTTTTTCCCTTCCAAAAAGGAAAAAATCAGATGGGGATGTTTGAGAGCTTAATGAAATAATTAAAATAATCTTTAAATAAATACACTTTACGAGTCTGCAAACAGAAAGAATAAAAAGCAATGAAGAATACATTAATTGGAATATTCTAATTTGAAATGTATTACTCCTGCAGATGTTGACAACCATATTGTAGACAAAATTAGCCAATTTATTATCCACATTATAATAATCAAGGATTACAAGGTTAAGGGTGTGAAATCCCTTACAGTCTCTGTTGTGTTCCAGGGTATATTTATTTCTATTATTTAAATCTGAGAACTGAAAGGTACTGAGTTTATTAAATCCTACTAAATAAACTGTATATGGATAAAGGAGATGTGCTAGACAGTAAGAAACCCTAGTATCTCTTCCCAGGTCTTTCAGGCCTTTCATACAACTCTCCTAATTTGTGGTTTAATGAAAAATCTGTGCAGGACCAGTGCTGTGGAAAGTACTTACGTTCCTGATGCAAATGCATTTTTTTCTGTTATCATTGGCATACTTTTTTATTTTTCCTGTAATTAATTGATACTTATGTTGTGTTATTTATCTAATGGCACACATTAATTGCAATGCTTTCATTGTCTGACATGACTCAAATTTCCAAGAGAATCTATTGAACACACAGACCATAGAAAGGGGTTTCAGTGACTTTGCAAATCCTCGGAGGTTCTACCACAATTGTAAGTTACTCTGGAAATTCCTAAGCCCAAAATTGACCGCACCTTCTCTACTTCACTACACAAGAAGTCTTTTGAATCTCAACAGCCACATGGTCACAGCAGGCTTATTCTATTATGCATCTTGCTTGGAAAACAACTTTATAAGCAAAAACTTACTTGTGCAGATGTTCAGAGATACCAGGTATCAGAAACTCTGAATGTCACTGCAGCCAATGGCCCATGAATATATAGAGAACCCCTTTCTGCCTTCTTGCTTTCAATTTCCTTTGACACTATATAGAGTAAATTTCATCAATACCCTCAGAAAGTCCCAATGACAAAGCCACAGTCTTCAAATCATGAAACATTTCCAGTCCAGTGTCATTTACAAACTTCGCCAAAGGCTTCTTCTGCTGATTAACTAGTTTATCACTTAAACTAGTCATTTAATAGCCCACAAAAGTCTGTAATAAAATGCTCTGCTGGCAATTATTGTAATTAGGCATACCTGTCATTTTAAATCTGATTCTGCATGCATCTCCAGAGACTTAATAATTCAAGGTAGACCACCAAGTAGCTGGTTGAGTTAATTATTTGAATAATCTACAATTCAGACACTTAATATTATACCTACATATTCCCATGTGTGCCTGCATTTTCTGCTCGTGTCTGCAGAAGTTTGACAACGCTAAAGGGAAGCTTTGCTGTGGGTTGTAACAGTACAAGATAAGGGCATTGTTAATCCATTGCTGCTGTGGATTCTTCTGTCCCCAGATGAAATGAGTTGGCATGAAGACCTGTGTGGATCTGGGCAGTCAGACCAAGGCACAAAATCAACAGCTGAGACACTTAAGCTACATAAAGTTGAGCAAACAACCTTAATCTCAACTTGTCACTTTTAGAGCTGTGTGGTGGTTTGACCCTGGCTGGATGCAGGTGCCCACCAAGCACTCTTTACTCTCCTTCAAACAGATGGAGTAAAAGAAATTTTTAAAAAGCTCAGGGGTCAGGAGAAAGAGATCTGTTGTACTTGGGGGAAAGCTGCTGGCAGCTTCTCCGAGAACCTATTCCTGTAGCCCTGCCCCACCACTGCAAAAAACTTACCAAGCAAACCCAATAAACAGTGAAAATAAAAGGAATCTGTCTTAGTTGCAAGTCCTAAGAACAAATCCAAGATCCCTTCAGCTTTCAAGCAAGAATTTTCCAGTCTAGTGGTAGAAACTGGAATTAAAATGTGCTCAGAAGCTTATGAGCAACCACCTAAAGCATTTGAAGGAGTTCAGCGAGACCATCACTGTAACTCTTATTTAATAGTCTGCACTCTAATACTTCCTTTTAGGGAGGAGAATTGATGGTCTGTACCAGTTAACCTAACAAACATATGCACCACTCAGTCTGCTGAAGGAAGAAGCAACCCAGATACCCACAAAGTCTATTTTTTTCTGGGAAAACATACATGGGGGAATAGCACTTAAAGATGACGGGCATGAAGGACACAGAGATTTTTGGATGTTATAAATCAGGAAAATGCTGCCCTGGCAGACCTGGCACAGGCTCTGCTGTGACACAGCTACTGCTAGAGTTGAGAAATGTCAAAAACACTGAAAGATATTGGCAGTCTCACTTGAAAACTTCAGCATCCTTCCTCTTCCTCACTCTTCTTCCTCCTCTTACTTGTAGGAGAATCAGACCTGCCCTTCCCTCCAGAGAGGGATCACTGGGATCAGGAACAGGAAAAACAGCCCCTGAACTGTAATGAGAAGCTTTGTGCAGAAGGTCCAAGATAGCAGCGGGAGAGTGAATCCCTTGAAATAAAGGGGAAAAATAAGAATGCAAATCTATTAAAGAAATGAAAACAATAGTCCTCATGATCTCTATTCAGGAGGAAGAAGACAGTTGACCTGTGATCTGTAAATTCTACAGGTTACTGCTTATCCTTAAGAAAGGGAAAGATTCCCTTTCTTTAAGAATTTCCAAAATAAGATTTGAAAAAAGGCTGCAGCTTTCTCACACATAATAAAGGTAGTAAAGCATGATATTCATAAAGGTCACCGTGCCTTAGCAGAGGAGGGGGAGGGATGGATTTCTATTACTGGATTTCTCTCTTCTGTCTGCTTTTGTATGAATCACATGCTGACGTAATTTGAACTTAGAGGACACTTGATAAAAAGATAAAACATTTGTTTACCCCACTGTGCTTGTGGACTACACTAACAGAGGCACTGCTATTTACAGAGAGGTGGGTGATGCAATCCACCTCTACAGATTCCAGGAAGTGCTCAGGAACTTTGAAGGGGTTGGGAGCATCATGAGACTCCCTCCTCCTTTGCATCTCTTGGGGCTGGGAGCAGAGAATACGTCCGCCACAGCCTGGTGTGCACTTTTCCTGATCTGCACCAACAGGGGGGGCAAGGGCTAACCTGGGAAATTGCAGAGGGTTTATCCCATCTTCAGGCTGTTTACGTGTCCTTTGCAATGTGGCTAATCCTCGAGAAAGCAAGTGCCTGTAAGAACCCAGCCCTTCCTCACTACAGAGCAAAAAGACTGTCTTTTAAGCTGCCATATGTGAAGCTGTATTTTTTAACAAGCGTCTAGCATACAATTTTTCCAAGTGGTGATGTGCAGCAGACAGTTCATTAAGATGTATCTTCAACTAATTGAGTGTTTTCCACTTACAGTATCATTTGGCCAAAAGCCAAAGGAGAACTTACAAGGTAAGGTACATGTCATGTTCAGCACATCCCAAATCCTGCAATACACCCACAGAACTACAGATTGCAGAGGCTGATATGAGCTTGGGAGATGGCCTCATACTGAATTGTGATCATCTGCATTTTCATTGCCCCCTGATGCATTCCTGAGGCTGCAGTCACGTGGCCCTAATCAAGGTAGTCTCTGCTAGTGTAAATTTATTTTGTGTCGATGGTAGTAGATAAAAATAATACACATAGCACCTTGTATTGAAACCATATGTTAAATCAGGTTCATATTTTAATAAAAATGTACATCTCTAAGGAGAAATATGAACAGTAAAGCTATTGTTTAGCACAGAAAAGGTTGGAGAAATTATGGATGCCACTATATAAATGGTAGTTCAGGGAAGTTCAGTGAGCCTGAAATGTTGCAGCATTCTAAATTTAACCCCTGACCCCTGGAAGGTGCATTCTTTACAGTTACTATATATCCATGAAAAATTGCGTTTCTGTGGAAAGCATGACACTTCTCGTTGTATCATTATGGTTTTTTTTTCCCGTACAGAAAAGGAAATAGAGACTCCCAGGCTAAAATTTTGAAAACAGCCAGCAAGGGTCTGGTTTGATCCTGACGAGGCAAATAGAATTCTTGCATCAGATTTCTGGAAATGTTCAGAGCTGCCTCTGTACTGAAGGGTTTAGAAAACACTGTCCTGCTGCTTGCAATCATGCCTTTCCAAAATAATTACCTATATTTTATGTTCTTCATGTTGTTTCACAGCCTTTGAAAATGATCAGGAACTTACCATTAGAAAAGCCTGACTTGCATTTTCCAAAATGAGAAAGAAACCTTCTAAAATACAATATGTCTAAATTAAATAATATTTCAAATTTCTATTTGTCTGGGTATTCAATTGATAGATGGTCAGGCTTACAAAGTCAAACATTCATTTGCATGCGTCTGCACAGCTAAATCCCATCAAGCCAGCTTTTCAGGGTCCTTGCTCAAGGAGCTCAAGGCTTTTTCCTGATTCCAGGAAAGGTGACTCTCAAACAGGGCCCAGTGCACTTCTTTTTTCCATAACTAAGGCCTTCAAACTGACAGCCTAATGTCTTTGAAAACAAAGATTCCATAGTTTTTTCACAGCACTTGCTAAGGTAGTTCTAACCTCTGTGTAAGAAAATAATGTTCAGTAACATTTGTTACAGTATAAATTTCGAGGTATAGAACAACTTGTGAAGAATAAAATCTGTTCCTTTGCTTCTGGTCAAGCACAAAATACCTATTATGTATTCTCACTTTCTCGGTGTGCCAGGCAATTCTTTGCTTCCAGCTTTCCCTTCAAAATTATGCATGCAATTCCCAAATAATGTGACAGAAAACTGTTAGCTCAATGGGAATCAATGAGCAAGGAAAAGATACCAGTCTCAATAGGAGCAAAAGGTCTGATGGGAAAAAATGATGGCTCTGTTTCTCCAAAAGGCCAAAAGGGAAATCAATGGCACAGTTAAAAGAACACTGTGCAGAGGAACTAGGCCAGTGTTTGACAACTTATTTTTTGCCGTCTTGTTCCCCCCCACCCTCCAGAAAAAAAAACCAAAAAAACAAAAAACCATAATCTATTTTAAGTATCCTTTGGGCAACTAAATACTCCGGTGTTCCCAAATGAGGGATGTGATCATCTGAAGCAGTTCTGTTGCTAAGAAACTTGCTAACATTAAAGCCAGGACAATGTATTAATCAGCCTTCTGCATTTGTTAAGGCAACCTCCCAGCGTCCTGTGCCTTCTGTGCTCTTGTGAATTGGCTGGAGGTTGAAGTTAATAAACTATTCCATGCTCAGAAGAGTTTGCAAACAGCAAAGTAAACATTTCACCTTATCACAAGCTCCCAAAACCAGGGCTGGCTAGGTCAGTGAAGAGAAACTTTGGCTTCTTGTAACAGGGAGTTCACCCAAAGTGGACAGTATTGAAAAATACTCGGTAGTTATTTCAGGGATCTTACTCTAAACAATCCCACTGAACTTCAGTGTTCTTTGCTCATCTGTAGCTGGACAGAGCTCCATGCAGTTCATTCAGTCACTTATTTTTTAGAGAATGTAACTTTTTAAACCACAGTATTGAATTCCAGAAATACTGAAATTCATGTCACGGGCTCTATAAAAAGTTTACTGAAAGGTAATACGATTTCCCCATATAGTACTGATTACTGCGGCACAAGTTCAATGAGTTAAATGATGCATGCTCAAAGAAGTGGCAGCTGATTTTTCCAGAGAATAAGTAGGATACTAGGCTTTTAAGACTGGAGAGTTCACTTGTGTAAGTCCGTAACTGTGGAAAAGCACTGGGGGTTAGTAATCTGAGCCCAGGACTGGTCACCAGGGGTGCTTGGTAAGGGTATATTTGCACAAATTTTACAATTTTTCTCTTAGATGGGGGTGGGAGATAATAAAGGCATTGTGAACAAAAAAGCATTGAGAGTAATGCATTTCAGTCCTCATAGATTTCTCCAAGAGAACAGTAATGTTCTTGAATTGACTGAAATTTGGACCCATTTCCAATTATTTCCTGTTAGTTAGGTATTGTATTTCTCTGAGACTGATACACACTGACCTCTACTCCTGCCTCAACATATGGTGTCCTTTTTCCATAGCAACTCAATAGCAGCAGAATACCTTGTGATTGATCTCCTTTGAATGTTAACAAGCAAAGAACATGCCATTAATAAAATCCAAAGTATGAAAATCTATCTGTCATCAGTATGATGAATCTAACCCATAATTCCACAAATCAAATCCCTCTGTGAAAGCAATGGCTGTTCACAGATCAATTTGTGGATTCAAAGTAAATCAAAAATGAACTGCCCAGAAGCTAAACACTGAGTCCATCTAATTTAAAAAAGATTCTGGTTGCTAGGTCAGATTATTCACACAGAGTTATTGTATGGCTTGCTTATACCTACAGCTGCAGATTGAAGTCACCATTTTAAACACTCTTTCAAGTCAAAAGTGGGTATTTGGCAAAGCTGTGAAAATGAGCCATCACATAAGGAATGAGCTTGATGTGGATGTTTGCTGTACTCTGAAGTTATAAGTGACTATGGCTGATTTTTTCTTGTTGTTTTTACAGATGAAGACATTGGAAATATTGCCCTACTTTTGGGGGGGTTGGGGGAAGTGACAATCTGTAATAAAGAGTCCTTTAACCTCTAAGCTGATTACAAGTATTCAATCATCTTTCACCCTTCTTGTGCAATGGCTTTATGTGTGAACATGAAGAACGAAATCCAGGAGATGCAAAGATGGATCTTGTTTTCTGATGGCTTTCTCTATTGACCCCAGGAAGAATTTGGGGTCCCAGGCAGCTATACTTAGGCTCCATAAATAGTGCAGGAAGAAAGGTGTAAAACTGAAAGCAGAAGAAAGCTCTTTACAATCTTACTGAATTTGTTTTTGGAAACAATGTCCTGGGTTTATTTCAGAAACTCTTTCATATAAAACTTAGAATTATTTCCATGAGGACAGACAATACTTGCGTCCGTGCCACCTGAGTGCTATGACTGCTGTGCCTACCTGTCTGCCTCCTCTCCTGCTACATCCAGTCCCTGAGACTTAAATTCCCTTCTTCTAGAAGGAAATTTTCAGCAGCTCAGCTACTCCAGCTCAAACAGCCTCTTGCCAAGTGATTAGGGAAATTCCCAAAGGGACAGCTCTCCTTCTCCACTCTCTGTTGCATGATGAACTAAATGTCCAGCTTCTGAAGGAAAAAGGCTGAGCCCAGTATCTTATCCTAAGCATGGGATAGTTTTCCTTCTTTCTACCTTTGCAAATGCATCTGATTAAAAAATCAATCCCCTCTGTCAATCCCCTCTCTACAGTGTTTGGTATTAGGTGGTGTAAGCATTCCTTGTCTATGCTGCATAGTCCCAGCCAAGCCATGGCTTTCCTGTGTGCATGTGTGCAACAGGCAGGGCACCCTGTAGATAATCTCACATGGTTCCAGCTGAAGTGTATCAAAACACACAGGGGAAATCCTGTCCACTCACTGTGGTGATTAACCCCAGGGTATTTGCTGGACTTCACAACGCCTCTGGCACTTCTGAGCATGAAGTGCCATTGGCTGGGAGGAGAGAGCTGGCAGGAGGACAGGAAACAGCACTCTGCTTTCTCTATTTAATCATCACCATATTTTGTTCACTTCTGTCTGCAGAAACCACTTAATTCAATATGGATACACAGCTAAGAGCAATAAGGAATCAGACTCATATTTACAGATCAGGAGAACTGAACACTTACATAACTCCATGAGGTTTTCACATGTCAGTCTGTGCTTGCCAGAAAGAAAGAGCAGGATAATCTCCAAAATGGAAAGACAGTGTCCAGTTCAACCCTTAAAATCTGGCAGAAAAGCAGAAAAGTTTGTACTGGTAAAAACCAGCTGCTAGGGAAAAGAGAAATAAGGCAGAGGAAAGGAGAGCTGAGTCCTCAGAAGCAGCTTTTGAAATGTCCAGCAAAACAAAAAAAAAACATTCAGGAGAAGCTTTTACTATCAATAGCAAACAACAAACACAGGTGATCAGGGAAATGAAGGGACTGATAGAGAAAAGAAGTAGGTATGAAGACAATAACCTTGTAGATGAAACACTAACCTCGTGTCAGTCTGGGAATACAAGGTACAGCCTTAGCAAACCACCAGTGAAAGTGAAACCAGGCCTGCACAAGCTGTGAAGACAAATAAAATCTTCTGCAATCATATAAAGCTGAATGAGCACTGTAGGCTTTGAAAGACAGGGCAAGCATACAGAAACAGAAACTTCAATGACCTCCTTACACCAATGCTCACCAGGGAGATGGGAGGAAGAAGGAATAATTCTGCTGCATGTAAATAGGGGAGGAGAAAATTACTAGTGAGTGAGAAGGTACTGGAAGAATCAGAAAGGAATTAGACCAGTCAAAAAAACCTCCAGATAGCTTCAGGCCTTGACAAAATGGGACATTTTCATTCATTCATTCAGTATTTTCATTGATGCTAGCTAGGGACTGAGAGAAATTAACCAGACTTCCCCTGATTTAAAATGTTAACAAGCAGGAACCATGAAAATACAGCCCTTTATAAAAAAGTTCACAGGTGTTTTCAAGTGAAATCATTAGCTGATTTTGCTCTTTATTAATGAGATACAAATTAACTATTTTGTTTCTTTAATAAGTAAACAATATCTCATCAAAATAAGCTTTAGAAGAAAAGAGATTTTTTTGTCCAAATGAAGTCCAGGTCTTTTTCCCTCAATTGTTTGGCTGCTGTTGTTTCAGAAACCTAGTCTTTAACAAGCAACCCTCCTTTCAGCTGGAGACTGCAATGAAGTCACAAATCTGCAATGAGGACATCAAATTGCTGCTACAAAAACAAAAGCCATGACACAGACTCAGTATCAGCAGTTTACCAAGATTGAGAAGAGGGCAAGAAAATCTGTAGAAGTGCCAAATCTTACTTGAAATCATGTCCTTCATAAACGAGCATACAAAACAATAGAAGATAACACTGTCACTGTTAACTGAAGACACTTGGATATTTTAATCCTGGGGGCCCATTAAAATGCATTAACAGCCATGAAACATGACACAGCCCTGGTTTGTCTTTTTGTGGGGGAACATGAATACCATCAAACTTGTGCTTGAGTGCACAAGAAGAGAGATGTGCTTTGCCTATTGGATCTTAGGTAGATATTTTCTCTGACACACTGATGACGGTTTTTTTTTGCACTTTCATTGCAATATGTGAGACTTTACCTTAAAATTTAGTTCCTGCCAACATATGGCTTTATATTAATATCACATATTTCACTTAAAATGCATTTATGAGGACCAATTTGAAAATACAAACCAAGCATTCCCTGATGGAAAATAAGGATAGACAAAATCTTTTCTTTTTTTTTCAAAATATCTCACTTGCCTTTTAGTTAAATCACATTTTCACTTGGACTGACTTCTATCTTTTTGTTTGCTACTAACAAAACTGCCTGTATGAATTAATGCAAAATGGAATTTGAACACTACAAACATGGCTCTGTGTTGTTTCAGTCACCGAAGATATCAACTGACACTTTTCAATGGAGTTGCTTTAATTGCTGCATGAAACCCTGTGGCTTGGTTCTGTCCTTCTGTGTGACTTCTCTAACCTAAGTGGGTTTATGTGATGTGCAAAAGCAGATGTACAAAGCCAAAAGAAGGAAAAAAACATTTGGGCAGACATGTGGAGAAGTAAGCATCACAATGTCTGCTCTGATGGACCACAGAATGGTCAGAAACAGGGTGGTGTAGAGATACATCCCACCAAAACAGCTCTTTTACCCAGGAATTAGGGCAGAGTGAGGAACTTTCCCTGCAAACTTTAAGGAATATTGGAGTGAAACAAATCTTTGTTTCATAGCAGATTTGTTGTGGAGCTAGAAAGACACTGTCAATGTTCACTTTTTCAATACTGATGCTCCTACCGTTCCCAGGATATCCTTCAACCTCTCCATAACAATGGAAGAGACTGTATAGATTTACCTTCAGAAACACCTTGTTGCCATAAGTAGGTCCCTGAGAAAAACAGTTTCTCAACTCTTCTGCTCCTGTTTAAATATTTAAAGGCTTTTAGGTGTTTCAGTAAGAATGTGGTGAGCATGATTGATGGTTTTTATTGGTATGATAGCTGTTCTTCACATTGCAGTAGTATCTGCACTGCCAGATACTATTGGCCACTTGGGTTTGAACTTACCAGTAAATGGTCTAATCACCATGGCAAGTAGCTGTGTGTCCATAACAAAGTTATTATCATTATTGTTGCTGTTGTTTTTATTATTATCATTACAATTATTACGACGATTATCATCATCATCATCATCATTTTTACCATTATTATACTTATCATCATAAACTGAGAAGCTGTTAAAAATGTTAGTCTAATTAAGCTGAAGAAAATTTTATTTTCTGAAATTGTTGGAATTCTTTACCAGTTTAAGTATGGGGTAAAACTCCCTCAATCTGAAAGCACATTCTGCAATTGTGCATATACAGTTGCCAATTTGGCCAACCAGGCCATTGGTGAATAGTCCAGGAATATATTTTAGCACCTTATTACAGAAAAAAAAAATACTCAAAATGCACACAGACTGGAAAACTTTATTGCATGTACTATGCCCACTACTCATCTTGCTTTTCTGAAAGTTTGGGGGTTTTCTGGCTTTTTTTTCTGTGGTTTTTTTTTTGTTGTTTTTTGTTTTGTTTTAGCCAGTAGCCCTCAAATCACAGAACCACAGAATCATTAGGTTTGGAAGGGACCTCTGGAGATCATCTATTCCAATCCCCTTGCCAAGAGGGGAGTAACCTTAAAGCAGGTGACACAGGAATGCATCCAGGTGGATTTTAAATGTCTCCAGAGAAGAAGACTCCATCACCTCCCTGGGCAGCCATTCCAGTGCTCTGCCACCCTCAATGTAAAGCAATTTCCTCATGTTGAGGCAGAACTTATTGTGGTTTAGTTTATGGCTATTGCTCCTTTTTCTGTCACTGGGAACCACTGGAAAGAGTCTGGCACTATCCTCTTGGCACCCACCTTTGAGATATTTCAATGTATTGATGAGAAAATCTATTAATTGATGGTTTAGCTAGTATCTTAGATTTGCTGAGGTCAAGTCTTAATTCACTAAACCAAATGAGTACTAGTTTTGCAACATCCCTGGCTATATGTATAAAGTATATATATTTTTTTCCTCCCCCATGGCTACTTGAAGAGTAAGCAACTCGACAAGCTTTGGAAAAGAGGAAAATCTATCAGAAACTTGAGTCTGCCTAGTCAGAAGTGACAAAACAGCCAGGCTCTGAGTCATGGAGAGTATTTCTCCATTACAGCTGTGTTGACAGCATCCCATAAGAGTAAGCGTCAGATCTATGGGAGATTCAAAATCAACCAGTAGATATATGGAGAGAATACAGCACATGGAAATGTGGTGAAACATTATAACTATTAAATAAAAGGCCTATGCAATCTATTTTAACATTTAATCTGCAGAAGGATATTCAGCTGTGCTAATTTCTCCCAAAGCTTTGCATTTACGTGTATGTGTTTAACATTAAGTCAGACTTTCCAATGCCAAAAGCAAAAATTGACATGGTTTCCAGATGTAGATTTTAGTAGATCATGTCTCAGATAATTAAGGGCTGTCAGATCTGAGTGGGTTAGTAATTGAAGCTGTATAGAACACAATTTATTGTCAAACAATACCAGACCTTCAGTGAAAAGCAGAAATCACATCTCTCTAACACAGGCTTTTCATTCTGGGAATAAGCTTGAAGGTATGGATTGAAAACATCAGATTTTCCTTCCAAATGGAAAAGTTAAAACAAACAAAAAGCACTTCCGTGGAACATGCTTTATATGTGCTGTGTTATTTGTCCCCCCACATTACCATGTTTGCTTCTTGTTTTCTTCTGGAAAACATGTACAAATTACGCAGCTTCCCTAACCTACTCTACTTAGTCAGAGGCAGACCTGAACATCAACTGTTTGTATTCAGCTCACTGCTGCTCAAAATAGTTTATAGTTGAGAATAAACTGAACCATCAGAAATAGGATCTCAATCCTTTGAAATGTCAGCAGATGAAGTTCACTGCACAAGCAGGAGCTGAATTTTCAATCCAGAAGGCTGCATCATTGTCAAAAGCTCAAGATTATTTAGGTGAGCTGATTTACTAACATGGCAACTAACGAGATTTGTGCTCCAAAGTTTGATTTATACTTTGTATTCATCTTGTCAGACCAGCTGTAAATAATATCTGCTAAGAGCAACATTTTACATGGTCCATTTTTAGTTTGCTCAGATTGCTGAGAAGCCCACAGTAAGTCATCTCAAGCATCAGACTAAAACTCTGCTTTGTCCTGGGCCACCATGTAGGAAAGCGGAAAGAATACTTGCAAATGGGATGTTGGGAGCTGGCAAGAATCTCAGCCAGCATCTGCAAGGGTTAAGGAGGTCTCCTGGTTCAGGATATCCCTGTTTATATCTTCACCAGTTGGACAGGCCCATGGAAGGAAAGAACCAGACCTGTGGCTGATCTCCCCTACATCTCTTCACTAACATCTAGGAGCAGGATTATCTAGCACTGATAGCATGAATTCACTGAAACCAAGGGCAAGATGGTCCTTAACTACCATGAAGATTTAGCAGGTCTTTGGCTTTAACCTAAGGGAGAGAATAAAATACACACAGCCTTCTCTCAATCTGTTGTACCAAAAAAAAAAAAAAAAAAAAAAAGGTGACTTGGGCAACTTTGACACATCAGTGCTGAAGAAAAGCAAAAAAGGGCTCTTGCTTTCCAAATCCTGTCAGGCAGCTTCACAAAGTTGTTCCTTTACAGCATTCACGCCTTTAATCTTTTATTGTTGACTAAATCTGAATATCACAATGAAAAAAAAAAAAGACAACAAAGAAGTATTGAAGAATCTTTTCATTTTTTCCTTTTATATTCTAACTTTAAAAGTTGTTGGGAATATTAATGAATGAATAAAATAGAAACAGATTTTCAAAAGAAGGCAGTGTGTTTTCACTAAGGTTTGGAAGTACAAGTTGCAGTTCAGGTACATAACATGAACTTCAAGTAAGGATCTGCAGACAGCTTCCCACAGGGAAATTGGTGCCACCTATAACAAAGCCAGTTTGCTACATACTCTCCTGTCTTCAACATGCTTGAAGTTCATCAGAGCACAAACAGTAAAGGAAAGACGGACAAAATTCTGCTAATTGCAGCATTTTAAAAGGCTGGATGTCTCAGAACATGCCCCCTTTCCTTTTGGGTCCAGTGGGCAACTGGGTAAAGCACACGGAGTGACTATGCTGCATTTTCATACCTGCACTAGACTCAAGTTTCCGTAAAGACATGTCACGTGTCTTCAGATGGGTGGCTTCATTTCAGCAGTGGCAAGGACAGGTCCTGTGTGCAGCTGCTGGATGCTGCCAAGCTGCAGCAACCCATGGCAGGAGAAGCTGTGTAACCTCTAAAGTTTGGCCCCATGTAATTAAAAGCAGAGCTGGGGCTCAGCTTCCCAGCATCTGCTCTGCAGCAACCCCACACCCTAAAACAGCTTCCCCAGCAGAGCTCAAATCCTTATTACAAAAGAGTCATTGAAAAGCAAACCATTTTAATCTGTGGGATAGAAAGAGTTTCTGCAGCCAAGCTGACAATTCTTGCTCTTTAGTATTGATTGAATGGTCATTTGTTATAATGATGGCTAAAACAGTCAAGCAGATGCTACAAATATTGCTGTTTGGATTTATAAATATAGAAAACTGTCTGCTTGCCACAGAAAAATGCAAAACTTCACATCCTCTGTTCTCCAAACACAGTTGTCCAAGTAGATTTTCTGGGGTATTTTTCCTGTTGCTTTTCATGTCAGAATATTTCACAGACCCATTAATGGCAAATTTGTGAAGGCTAATGATGTGGTGCTATGTGTCTACCTCAGATCTCTACCTCCAGTGCTAGGGAAGATAAGCCAGGATAACTCAGCAGGCTTGCTAACTTACCAGGACAACAGGGAATGTTTATCCTGCACATGCAGGATCAGTTTTACCTCAAGAGGTTTGGCACAGAAGAGCTGATAAATTCACAGCATGTATTCAAAAGCTGCTTTCAGCAAAACATTTCCACTTTTATTCTGGCGATGCTCAGATGTGGCTGAAGAAATCTCCACAAAGTAAAAGAGGAGATGGGGCCAGGAAGTACAGATTAAAGAGAAATCATAGCTGAATTGTGCTTGATTTTTCAGCTGCATCAGATATCAAGGGCTTGCTCATTGCACAGTGGAAAGAGGCAAATGACTATGGCTATCATATGGACAAGGTCTGGACAACAGTAATGAGGATGACTAGAGCAAATAAAAGGGAGCAGTACAAATACACGTAAGCAAATTAGCATATGGAAGGTAAAAGCACCATTTCATCGTGCCACACCGACAAAATTACCCCAGAAAATTGAATGTAGAGCTCTAATTGATGCAATTGAGAGAGACAGTGAAGCTAATCTGAGTACTTAATGACTATGATGGGAGCATCACAATGTAATTGAAATGTACTTTTTTGCCACAATGTATCATCACACCACCTCTGTTCCTCTGGAACAAATACATTTATTTGAATAGAAGCACTTAGATCCCCAAATCCCTTTGTTTCATGACAAAACCTGTACACAATCTCCCCTGTCAAGGAGCTGCAGTTTTGTATACCTGTGGTTGCAGCATAATGTTTATCTCGGGATCCATTTCATATCTGTGCCTCTGCACAGCCAAACTCATGAATTTAGTTAGTTTTTTAACTTAACTGGTCCAGAGAGAACTATGGGGGCTGTCCTGCAAAGACATAATACTTCTTCCCCTAATGCAGCCCCCTCTTGTATTTCAAAACTACCTGATTTGAGACATTTGATGCCAAACCTCCTCAGTGAAGAGGGAAACTGATTTTTCCCTGTGCATCATTTAAACACTTCATCTATCATTTTCATCATGTGTAAAATGAAAACAATACCAGTCTTCTTCCCAAAGGCATTATTAGACTCAGCTCACTAGTTTCCTCTAAGAGATTCTCCAGATTATAGTAGAAGAATTTGTTGTTGTTGTTGTTGCTGTTGTTGCTGTTATTATTATTGCTATTATTATTATTTCTTCACCACTATCAAGACATTGCATGCAGTCATAAGACGGCAAAAAAAAAAAAAAAAAAGGTAAGGAAGAAGTCAAACACTTTTCTTTGGTATCTTTTTCTTTTCTTTTATTATGTCCTATAACTGGTCCAGTCTCTGTGTAGCAACGTGCCTGCTGCTACGGTCCTGTGACATGTTACATTACTAGTGAAGAGATGTGATTGAAAATACCTTGTTTCTTGCCATATTTTTCAATGGAATTTCTCCCCTCTCTCTTACAGCAACTTGCTAAAGATTGCTATTGCTCTCCTTGGGGGAAATAAGAAAGAAAAAGCAAATCCATCATCTTTTTCTTTTTTTTTCTTTTTCTTTTTCTTTTTCTTTTTCTTTTTCTTTTTCT
>JANRMJ010000088.1:15646371-15665160 GCA_025584955.1 Alethe diademata
GGGCCTGGGATTCTTATATTTCATTTCTTCTGCCTCTAAATACTGAAATACAACAATGTCACATTTCTTAAGCAAAGGAGGCTTTGCAGCTTTAAAAGATGGGGCCTTTTACTGATTTTGTTCTATTTATTTGACACATGAAAGTTGCCAACCCAAGACAGTTCTCAGCTTCTCAGTTTGCTGCAGAGTAAAAATCTTTTTGTAGGTCATGTTTACCAAGGGATGGGATTCATGGAGGGAAGTAGCCTTCATTGAGATAACTTATCAGTCTAGGGAACAAACTTCCGTGGGGCTTGTGGTGACAGACAAGATTTGGTGAAGATTTTTTATATTTCCAAGTATAAAATAAGAAGATTGAATGATTAAACAGTGAAATGATTATTTTTTCAATGTAATTAAAAATTAAAACGAAGTCGACTTTCTTATCATGCCAGTGCCAGAATCATGAGCAGTACTGGAAATTGCTTAATATATTGTGGTCTGTGTGCTGGATTTTCTGTTTTCAAACTGTCAAAAAGAATAGTAATTAATACAATAAAAAATACAGAAGAGGGGTCGTTTATGTGGTATTGTCTTTAAGCTTCTAGTGTATTCTGTACATTGAGTAGAGATGTCATTCTACTTGAAATAATTCATTCCATAAGTTTTCTCTCTCTCTAAATCCCTTTAGTTGGTCTGAGATTGGCATAACTTCAAGCAATTTAGAGAAGAAAATCTGAGAGAAGAATATAGAAACAGTCAATGACATTTCGAACATATGTTGTCCAAAAGTGTGAGGGTTTTGTTGGGTTTTAGTTTCTTTTCTCTGCATAGAGCCATATAGCATATGATATATTGGAAGCTAAAACAAAAAAGCACCTTGAGACACAGCTTTGAGTAACAGTACAGTTTCATATATTGCCAATAAAATTCTTGCATGTACTTTTCTTAGCTAGTTCCCTTTAAAGGGATCAATACCTGTATTTTCCTGTAATGCTTTGCAAATGCTTACTTCATGTTCAAGCTTGTTTCCCTGTTGCCCTGAGGGTGACATTCAGTGTTCACTTCTGTTTATTCCATTGAAAACATCCCTGATCCTGTTTTTTCTCAAGGTGTTATGAGCGATAGCAGCAATACATTACAGATTGAAACAATGAATTATCATGAAAGACAATGAATGAGAAGGAGACAAACAAAAAAGACAGAACACATCCTATCGCAGTAGAGTATTTTAAAGGATTTCCAGTAAAGTGATTAAATTAAAATTCTTCCAAACAAGGCTTTAAAGACACAAAGCTTAAGGAACAAATAAAATTTCTCCTATTAATGTCAATAGTTCCATTTGCCCAAATTATCTCCGTTTGCATGTTTTGAATAGTGGGAAGTTAGTAGGGTTGTATGTAAGTGTCTGGAAAAGGAGAATGCCTGGGTAATGTGAAAACCTTACCTTCTACAAAATGCTCTAATCGAAACGTAACACTGCAGAACAAATATTAACCTGTGGCAAGAAGGGAGAAAAAATATATTTGCATTGCATTTATTGCCTGGTATCACCACAGCACATTTAGGCAGCCTGCCTTTCTTTGCTCGGGGGTTAAATATTTTCAAATTGGAAAAAGGACTACATGAAATAAAAATCTTTAGTGCTTATTTCCTTTGATATGTATCCCCTTCTATGAGAATAAAACCAAAACCAACTAAAAAACCTCCACCACCCATGAAGTACTTGATTTAACGCAGATGCAGTTTTTAGGGGTGGAGAGAGTACTTGAAACTAAAGAACAGCAATGGGAGAATGGGAGAGGAAGTGTTACATACTTGGGTTTGAAAGTTTTCTGTCAGAATCTCATGCAAGTACCTTATGTTACACCAGAGGAGCTCAGGTCTTCAAGGATCAAATTAGGTGGATTAATTTGAAGCAGGGGAAGGAAAAACTTAGGAAAAGTTTTGATTTTCACTTGACCATCTCACAGAAGCACAGGATGGTTGAGGTTGGAAAGAATCTCCAGAGGTCAGCTGGCCCAACGCCCCTGCTCAGGCAGAGACATATAGAGCCAAAACAATGAAACAGTATTTTGTATTCATCTTAAGTGACATTCTTAGAACTGTCCTCAAAAGCTGAGAAAATAAAATATACTCTGCTCTTTTTTGTTGTTGTTTTTTGTATTTCACTGAAAAGTAAAGCATTTCTTTTTAGATTAATCTTTTTTCCATTTTAAATTTTTTAAACAGCCACTAATAACAAGTTATTATTTATTAGTAATATAATTCATTGTTCTCACAACTTAAACTTCAGTGGAGTTGAAATTACAAAGTTCCTTGACTTTTCAAATGCTATAGAAGGACTATTTAACCTCTCTGGACTTAATAGAGGTCTGAAGTTGTGAAAAGGACCATGTGTTGGTGTCAGCTACTGCACACTCATTGCTCATGACGAGCAAGTCCTGATTAAAGGTGGTGCTGGATTTGCTGTCTATAGACAGCTTTGAATTTTCATTTGGAAGAAAACTGATTTTGTTGGTCAATAGGTTCGTGGTAAAAAATTGTTACTTCAGTGACTTCCATGTGTAGAACCACAGTTTGCAGTAGTTAAATCTTTTCACCTCAGAAGTGTTCTAATGGCCCTGCCATTCAACCTCTATTCTCTCAAGTCTGAAAGCTAGTGTGGCCTTTCTGTGGATTGCAGGAGCAGGTTGAAGTTAATGCAGGACTGAGTTATTTGCAAACTGAGGGACAAAAACTGGTGTGCTCCCAAGCTGCTGGGTGTGCCCTGAATGCAAAGAGTGCTGGTTGCTGCACAGAACACACCTCTGTGAGATAGAGAAGTTTCACAAGAAACTAATTTGCAGCCAGTTCTTTCTATCGTGATATGGCAAGCTGACAAATAATCACATCTTGGGACATTGTGCTTGCATTTCCATCAGACAGATATAGTCTGTCTGATTAATAAATGCTGATCCTACACAGCTGTCTGGAGTGTGGAAAGGGAATGTGTCTCCACAAAAAAAGCCTGTGCAGGAGCCACAAGCCCAAGCATGATTCCGTTTGGCTTGTCACCCAACATTTATCACAGGCAGATGGGAACGAGGCACAGCAAGACCTCTTGGGAAAGTTGTTTCCTGGGTCAGGGAAGGCATTCATGACGAAGGCTGGAGTAGCCTCCTGTCTGTTCCTGTGCCATAGGTCTAATGACACACACTTGCCTGCCCCCCACCTGGTTTCATTCAAGCACCCCAAATGTACGACTTCCATATTGCTCATGCAGGGGGCCTCATGTCAACAAAATAATTCACTTTAATCTTTTAGCTTTTGCTAATGCACAGAGTACATCTTCTTTTCTCCTCCCCTGACAACTGTGCCATGGGAATTGGCCTGGAATACGTGTAATTGAAAACAGAGGGAAACTGATGCCATTTCCAAGTCATGCCTTTCTTGTGATATACTCTTCATTTACTTAAGCATCAGTTTATTAACATACATTAGTAACACCATATATTTTTAATCCCCTTCTTTTGAAATACCATATAATAGTTTAATAAACAGTTTCAAAGTCAAGAAATATTTTTCCACTGTTAATCAACAGAGCCTGAGTTGTCCTTTGTCCTTTTGGGGACACAAGTATAGAGGAAGAATTGTTCTCCCTCTAAATAAAACAAAAATTAAAAGAGGAATAAAATAACCGCAGAAGTACTTTTAAAGTGTACTCTGGAGTCATATTTATTTTTAAACAATAGTAAATCATTTAATTGTT
Organism: Alethe diademata; assembly: GCA_025584955.1. Lineage (NCBI taxonomy): Eukaryota > Metazoa > Chordata > Aves > Passeriformes > Muscicapidae > Alethe > Alethe diademata. The sequence goes on from JANRMJ010000088.1 coordinate 15,650,102, forward strand.
TCAACTAGGCTTAGTTCCAAGCAGTTCTAAATTTGGAGTTTAAAGAATTGATCTTAAAAAGATGTGCAGGAAAACAAACTCTCTTCCTCTCTCATTTCCTGTTTGAATTGATGGGAATTTGGGCTTTTCTTTAGTTAATTTTGCATGCCTTGCTCCCCCATGAACCCCTCTAGTCAAGGACCACAGAATGTCGTCTTCTCACAATCAAAGCATGAATTTATAATCCAGTGTGTATTTTTTTCTTTTAAAATGAGCCTATTAAAAACAGAACTATTAAAAACATTTCAGTGGTTTTGTTCTACTGGGTGCAGAAGTGATTCCGCTTCCAGCCTACAATGTGTCGAATATGTTATACATTGCCCTCTAATGCTGCTGAACACAGTGTTAGAAGTGTAATATATAGCAGTAAGATCACAGCAAGGTAACAGGAACATAGCTGGCACACACCAAGTGCTCTGGTACCTCCCAATGGTCCTGATTCAAAAAGGAGGGATCTAACTGGATCAGGAGGTAGAAACTCTGCCCCAAGAATTTAAGTAAATTACCAGGGGGCTTCAAAATGTCCTTAGACAAAAGGAGATTCCACAGATCTCTGGAGGGGCAGTGTCTGCTCACTTGGGGCATCCCAGACTTAAGACATTAAATGTGAACATTAAATAGGGAGTTTCAAGGGTTTTGAAATTTCAATCCCAAGACTTTTTATTGTGTTTTTGTGAGTCTGAAAAGCTTCAGGGAATTGAAATACATAGTTTATGATATTTATGTCTGCAAATACAGCATCACTGGGTTAGTGAGGGTAATAATACAAAGCAGTTAATTTAACTGGGAAGCATCTCATGGGACTATTTTATAAAACAAGGGTAATTTTGTTTTTCTTTCTTTGAGGGTTTTCTTTCTTTATTCCTATTTTCTCCCCCACATCCCCCTCCTCTCTCCCCCCCTTCCGCCCCCCCAGTATTTTCCAAGAGGTTCTAGCCTAGAGTGGCACTTGCAGGTTTATCCAGATGAAAACTATGCAATTGTTTAACTAAGTGACCATTAGAGACTTTCTATTCAGGTAGGTCGGGATCATAGAAGTGGTTCTGTTGGGATTTAAGAAGGCTGTGATGTTGTTATACTCTGCTTTTTAGGTTGCCTTTACTCACTGAAAAATAATTTCATCATCACATTAATGGCTATAATTTTGGCTAATACTTGAACATGGTCATGAGATTGGAAAGACTATTTCTCCTATAATAGTTTAGAAGTTTCCAAACACTTGAAGAACACCAGTTTCTTTGTATGTCTGCAAGTCTCTCTCCCTTAAGCCAGTCACAGGGGGTTAACATCATAATGTTTCTGATTTTTATTGAATGCAACAGTGATTATTAAATTGAATGTGTAAGTCAAGCATCTTGAAGGAAAAAAAAAATACGGTACATGGGCTAGCACCAGAGAATGGGAAGGAAAAAACAAACAAAGTTGAATCAAAATTTCTATTTTTTTGCTTTAAATAGTCTCACAGAGAAGTAGCTGGGAGAGAAGTTAAGGACAAAGTGATTCAAGTGATTTGCTTCATGAGAATGCTTCAACGCATGATTTCAGAGACAGGAAAATCTTTTATTAATACACCAAAATATTTTCAGATCCAGGTCCCATATGGAGTTTTTAAAAGGTGTGATTCAAGAGACTGGAAATGTGTCATCTTCACATATAACAAGTGTGCCATGATCCAATAAAGAGCTTCTGCAGACCTGTCACAATATGATCTTTCCACAAGATCCTATAGACACATCCAAATAGTGGGAGAAATGCTGAAGGCCTGCACTACACTGGACTTTTGATTGTTGTCAGACACGTGTGAAGGGAGCCTGGCACCCTGAGTCACCTATTTCAGCCTGAGTCAAGGCTTCGTACCTTCCAGGTGGTTATCCAGCATAGTCACTGTAAATTACCTTCTGGGGTCAAATTAGTCCTTAAATTAGTACAATGAGAACTTAAAATTCTTTGATATTTTTATCTCTGTGAGTGTGGTGGAGGTGTCAGAGCATTCTGGTGTGCAATGTGCAGATCCAAACACCTGCACGTCTCTTCTGCCTCTCCACGGACTTTCTGTAACAGCAGCATAAACACAGGAGTCAAAATGAGCAGAGGTTTTTTTTTCCATTGTGCTTTAGTAAAATGAGAGTCTGTGAGCACAGCCCAAGAGGAAGAAAGGAAAAAGAGCTTGTGGGGTAGAGCCTGTGGTCTGGGGTTTGCACTAAGAAGTTAAGTGACAGTCAGAGAGTGAAAACAGAGCTCTGGCAGCTCGTGGGGGGAAGAGGTGAGATCTGAAAGGGCAACGGGACAGGAAAGGGAAGTTGTCACACAGCCAAAATTAATTAAAAAAAGAATGAGGCTGGAAGGACTTGAATTGAGAGATTTCATTTGCCTTACATTTATCTTCACTCAGATGAAAAAGCAACCTCCTTAAAAAGTAAAAGTATTTTAAGGGTTTTTAGCATGTTGCTCCCTAGGAATAGGCTTGTTCTTGCAGCCTAGGTCAGTCAGCAGAAAATTCCCCTTCTCCCGAGAGGACTGTGGAGTGAGAACAGACCTGTCTCACCTCAAGCAGCTTTGCAGAGCTGCAGTCCTGTTCCCAGGCAGGGCTCCTGCTCCTGGGGCTGCTGCCATCATTTCAGCAAAGCTCATTGCCCTTCTGGGAAACCCTGGCTTCTGCTTTGGAGGCTGTAAATACACCGTTGTTTGTACTCTCCTGGCTGTCCTTTCTCTCTTTTTTTTTCTTCCTTGCTATTCTATTATATTATGAGTTACTTACATAAACTTATCTTTTACTGTAGTTTTGTGTGAAATAGCAAAATAGCATAGATTTTAAACTGGAATAGTGAGGAGAAACTCTCCTTTCTTGAGCTTAGGTAGGCAGACAGCTGTGCTCACAAGATGCCTCAGTCTGATTGAGTGAAAACCTCAAATCCTCTAGTACTGATTGGCACAGGCAACTACAAAAACACAGTCTCCCAATTAAGTTATTTTTTGTAAAATAGTGGTTACTTAACCAGAATATGAAAAGAAAGCAGAAGTTCAAAGATTACTATGTACTTCCTCCTTCCTGACCATGCTTTTTCTTGAAGCCAGGTGATGCTATAGGGGCAAGGATCAAGTATGGATGGGGTTTTGCAGCCTGGTAAGGAGTCTAGCATTCCATCCTCAAACCACAGATAATTGCTGTGCAAAGTAAACAGTCTAACTGGGAAGCACATATCCCTTCTTTCTCAACATCCTACCTACTTTTGTAGTAGTCATAAGTTTTAGTTGAACACTTAGGAACTTGCTCTCTTTCTATTCCTGAGCCTGTAGGATAGAAGACCTTGGAAATACTGTGGGTCCCTGTCTTTGCTTATTAAATTTCTTTTGTTCCTTTCTTTCCTGAGGAAATTAAAGGATAAGGAACAAATAATGAAAAACAGATTATTTTTGTAATCATATAACAATCAAGTAAATAAACAAAATGCAAACAGCTCAAATAATTACAGCTGTGTTGCCAAGCCTTGGCAGTCTGTCTTAGTGAGTTTGACGTCTCCATCCAGCTGAGTTTGCAGAGACAGGGCTCATGGAAAGGGGGCTTGCTTGCCTCTCTGCTCTTCCACACTTAACAGTTTCCAAGAGGGAAGATAAAGCAGGATACCATCACAAATCCCATTTCCTTGCTCTCCATGTATTTTTAATCCTCTTCCAAAGCAGGAGCAAACAGCTGTGAAGCAAGTGTGAATCACTGTTCTCAGTCATATGTTGAAGAGCTGCTGTGCCTTTTCATGGCTGTGAACACAATGATGATTAGCACTTACATGCAAAACTGTTCTGGTACAGCTGCAGGTCCTGCAAATGATACAAATGAGGTTGGCCAAAGCTCCTTCTATCACAAGGCATTCTCCAGCTCAGGGGTTTACACTTGTATTGTGTTACAAAAGCTTTGGCCAAACTCCTTTCTTCCCCAAGGAAACTCAGCACAGCTCCCTCACCATCACAAAGTCCAAATCAGAATTACATTTCTGGACAATGAGCTGGACTCCTGGCCCCAGGCCCAGCTCCTAGATCTGTCTGGGGAAGCATATAACAGCCTTGAAATCTGCCCCGAGCACACTGTGGGGCAAGAGACAGGAAAATGCCTTCTGCCCATCCACCAACAGCAGTACGGGGAGATGGATGTGCCAGAGCTGGGTGGAGCTCTTGATGCTGCCTGAGTTGGAGAAAACATTGCTCTGCTCCCACTCCTCAAATATCTGCTACATTGATTTTGTCTGATTTTCCTCTAGCATAAGAAATTTAGGGGGTGAAAGCTGAGATGATTTTCTGATAGAGCAAAAACATATGTTAACCTTGAGTGCTATCATGTTTGCCTCCAGCAGCCAAGAAACCTCCATTTCTGCTCCACATTATCACTGGGCAATATTTTGATCAGCAGGAGAACTCTAGGGAAGTTCTCTGTGGAGAACAGAGATTTTCTGGTGTGAATAGAAGGGTGGCTGCTCTTGCTCAGCTGTGAGGTCCCTTGAAATGCGGTTCCTCTGTTTCAGTTGCTCAGTGAATAAGCTGTGCGTGGTCAGTGCTGCTCACGGAGGGGAGGAAATTCTGATAAATCAATAGTCAGGAAGTGGACTTGCAGAGGATGCAGATGGTAAACCAGTGTCTTCTCAGAGTTATTTTCAGCAGCAATACTGGCAGGGTTATTTTGGTGTATACAATGTTTCCAGCTGTCACTGCATGGAAGTTTTGCATTGTGAAGGAGAACATTCAACTAAACAAAAAGCTCAGGATTTTTCAATTTGAAATTGTCTGTGCAATCCTGTACATGTAGGGATTAAAACTGAGGGTTAGTTACCTTAAGAAAATAGCAAAAAGAAAAATATTCATTTAGGGTGTCTGTGGCAGTCAGACCAGCTGGCACTCCCTCAAACTGGAAGGGTGGACTCTCCTGGACTAAGGCAATCTGTACTCTGGCTTTCTCTGTGTGAGACAATGGCAGATAGGCTTAAAACTTGCATTGATACTTATTTTTTTTCTATATCTATTCCTCAATCTTACCTCTAAATGACCTGAGATGTATTCATTTTTCTGAAGCCTGTGATCTGGGGCATGGATACTCCTCTAAGTATCTCTAATCAGAAATGTTCCTAATTGATATCTGTTTGTGTACTTTTGGTTATTGAGAAAGTAGAACAGAGTGACATCTACTAAATTATTTTAATTAAATCCTGTGTTCTAAATGGAAAATCAGACATTTTGCAGAAAGGTCTTGGATATCTAACAAATCATCAGTGATGTAAGTAGGATTTTCTACCTAATATTGTTATGGGTATGTAGTTGTTCTCTTTGAAGATTCTTTAAATACATCTCAACAGGAGTGCTAACAGCTGTGTATTCAGGGATAAAGAATGCAGTTACTATTCAGGAGATCTGATCAACTGAATTTGGAGGCTTTCCTTCCATTTTACTGTAATTCTGTCACTAGAAGAGGTGCTGTTAGATATGGTAAGGGTCAATGAGAGAGAATTTAATTATATCATGCTGACAGTTCTTTTGCTTTCCATGCATGAAGTATTAAGTGTTAAAATCCTTGGACTGATTAATAGAAAACTGAAGATTAATGTCTTATACTGTAAAGAGAAGGAAATCTGCCCATTGTTAGCATAAAATGAACCCTGATAAACTGGACAGCTATAATCCTTTTATGGGAAGGACTAGGATAACAGAATATGACATTTGGTTTTGTTAATGAAAAAAAGCTTATGAAATAAAACTCAGATGTTTGATCACTTGAGGGTGATATCATGTAGGCGCTCACTGCCTCCACATATCCTCACTGTACACTTTCCATGCACAGTTCTCTGCGGAGGGGGATGCCTAGAAACAGCTGCCTTGCCTCAGATATTCCAGATAGCAGCTTGTCAAAACAATCTGCTGGTGAGCAGGAAACTTGTTGTGACTAAGTAATTTTTAGTGGATGTTTCATCAATTTGTGTAGTTTTCAAAGCTCTGCTTCCTTCAGGATTTTCTATGAGTCTTGGGCAAGAGTCATAAAAGACAGCTAATCTTAATGTTATTTGCCATTATGGATTATTTTTAATTTGCCCCTAACACATGATTTTACAGTCTGTATATGTGTGTTTATCAGTTTTGTACTGTGTTTAATGCAGATGAGTTTACTGTGTGACTGGGCCTCTTGGATGTGAGTCATCCAAATAATTAATAAAACTGTCATTTACCCAGAAATCTCAGTGTTATGGATATTACAAATGGCAGTCATAAGGGAAAACTGATGTGCAAAATTAAATGGCTTGCTAAGGGTCACTTAAATGGATAAATTCAACCTGCCATCCAAGAGTCCAGACATCCAAAGCCTGTTTTTTCTAACTGATCCTTTGGTAATACCAATGACTCAGGAGCACAGCAGAAAAATTGGCACCGTGTAGCTTCTGCTCATATCCACCTATGTTAAAATGAAAAGCAAGAAATATGATGGAGTTGAGTTAACAAAGTCTTCAGGGCAGCTGAGACAACTCCCCTAAGACAGCATTCTGAGAAGGTGCTCTGCAGCGGGAACAGCATTTCAGACTCTTTGAAGTGAAGACAAATTCATTGCCTTTACAGGCTTTCTGAAAACAAAACTCAAAAGATTGGGGTGAGCACACACTGACTTTTTTTCTCACAGAAAAACAAACACAAACTTGTAGTATTTCTTGACTTTCTTTAACTATGCATTTGAGTATGAAGTATTACTGAAAAAAAAAAGTTTGAGTTTAATGGAAATATTATTGGTTTTTTTTTTTCAACAACTGTGAAGTTACATAGCTTCATAATCCTGAATGTTTTTAGTATCCACTTGCCATTGTTTCTTCAATAGTTTGATTAATAAGTATTTCATCAGGTCCCCACAGCTTTGTACTTACAGTATTTTATCCAAGCCACATGATGAAAATGTTTATCATTTGGATGAAATAATGAAAGTGACCTTATTTGATTTCCTCACGTATTGCTGCCAAAGTCTGTAACAATAATGAAGATAAATACAAATTCAGAATATTTTAGCCAAGACTGTGTAATGAAAAAGCATCAAAGACATTATATTCAAGTGTGTAATTGCTCTTTGTCTGAGACAGCAGCTTGTTGGAAAAAGAAATAGTTCAATTTGCCTCATTTGTGTGTGTGTTTACACAGTGAAATATTCTTGATTTGTACATTTAAATTGTGCAAGGGTATAAAGACACCCCCCCAGAGTCCATATATGAGGGCGTAAAACTGCAACTTTGTATAGAATCCAGCCACTGGGGTGTTTTTTCAGAAATACAAATCTCTAGTTCTAAAAACAGAATACCCTTAATAAATACCAGATTAAAACAATCGCTATAGCCACTCCCATGTTTACCCCCTAAAAAGCACTATTCCATCATGCAAATCACTGTGCCTATTTATATATCCACATAGATATACCACTCTTCTGGTATTTGTGTGTCAGACACTTAAACCTGTTTTAGCTGCTCCATTTGAGACTGTCTGCAGAGGAAGAAAACAGGAGCTGTGGGAAGCAACCCACCAGTGACCTATTGGATTTCACTGAGACTGCTGTGTGGGATTAAGCAGAGAGATTGCAAATAAAAGGAGAATGGAAAAATCTATGCATCTTTGTGTCCTGAGGCAATGTCTGACAGTTAATTCAAGCCTTCTTAGTCCCATATATGCAGTGTTGTATCAGCTGAGAACCAAGATTTTTCTGCTGAGCTGGGGCTCCAGGATTGCCTGGCTGCTGAAAGGACATGAGAATTGCTGGTGTTCCCAGCTGGCTTGATAACAGCAGCGCTGGTGCCTTCTGCTATTGCCTTGGTTTCACAATAAATACGTAGTTGGTGGGTGGGTGTTTCCAGTCAGCGGTGTCTACAAAGCTGTGTTTAGCAATAGTCATGGAGCTGTAAAAATAACCGTGCCAGACTTTCCCAACAGCTCCCTTTCCCTGGCACTGAAAGGCAAAATATATTGCTTGAACTTCCCACTCTCTGGACATAATTTTAGGGGCTTTCTTTTTTAATCTCACACATCTTACTTTCCTTTCACCCATTTCCACCCAGAAAATACTGGATGCATAAAATAGTTTTAGCAAAAACACGGGTGATGGCTAGTCTGGGAATAAAAATCACAGTCCTGTAATGTCCTCTTTGGCCTTTATCAGTGCAAAGATGGCCTCATACCCCTTGTTTGGTTTTCCCATCTTTGGGAAATCAGCTTAGCTACGATTTCCAGTAGCGCATAACATATGTTAAAAAGATTTTTCTTCTGATCATAATAGTGACAGCATGAAGCCTCAGATTTTGGAGTCTGGATCTGTTGTGATTGGATCTGTTTTCAGATCCAAGGGTGCTAGGTGTGGAGAGAAAAAGGGTTCTGCACTCTCTGCCAGGCAGGCGTTCCCCACAGCACATTTTCTAGTGTTAAGTCTAATTTTAAATGTGGTTTCCTCCACCTCCTTGCACTAGTCTTAATACTGAGTTGATCTCATTGTCTGGCAGCTTTTCCATATGTTCAAGTGTTTGCCTTCTCAGTTCCATCCTATTACTCCTAATAAACTCCCTCATACCATGTTTAATAACTTCTCCTCTTACTACCTCCGACTATATGCAGACGATTATGTTTCCCTGTAGTCAGAACTTAATCAGTTTGCACATGCTGAACACATTAGGAACTTCCAGGGTTTTATGTGTAGAATGGCTGGCCACATATCACCAGGATTTTCTGAAAGAGGCCAGTCCCTCACATGTGCCAGTGACCTGGGAGCACGAGTCCTAGGATCTGCTGAAGGTTGTTCCAGTGGGAAAGTGACAAGGGGACCTCAGTCCAGGTAGGAAAGCAATCAGGGGGAAAGAGAGAAAGAAAACAAGAAAGAGAGTCTTCATTCCCTTCTAGTACCTAGAGGAGAGCTGAATGTGGGTGGCAGGAAAGGAATTTTATTTCATACTCCCTCCATCTCTCCCTGCTTCCTGGTGCCAAATCTTTATTTACCATTGCCCATATATTTTAGTCTTCTAACACCTCTAAGATATGTGTGTCCAGCTGCTGCTGGGGCAAGGGGCCTGGACAAGTGCAATGTGACCCAGTGGACTGTCCTGTGGGACCAAGAGGTGCTTCCTCTCAGCTGTAGAGGAGAAACAGGCAATAGGCAAGGAAACAGTGAGAGGGAAGAGGATGTTTGGATAAGGTCACTGCTAATCCACTAAGTGAAAACAATAAAGACTCCTCATGTTAAATTTAGATGGATCTAGACAATGCTTTAGTGTATTATTTGTCTGGAGAGATTAAGATAGCAGATCTTCCCACTGTGTACAGATTTCCCCAGCCAACTTGCACCTCCTTACCATGAATGAGCTTGCATCAGCATCATGTGCTCTTGAGCTGTACAAAACCCTCCTTCAGCTGCCACCTTATCCCAGACATGTAACTTCCACTGCCCAAGCAATGTAGGCACTTTTGGTCCATCCCAGCCCCAGCAGACAATCAGTATGTTTTTGCTAATATGGTCCAAGGAACTGGTTTTACAGATACATTCTGGGTATCTAGGTTAAATAAGACTATGCCCAAAACAGTGGGTCCTGACTTTCTTAGTGTTTCTGTAAAGAGAAAATTCATCCAGTTTGTGCAGGGTTCATTCAGTTTCTTCTCTTTTTGTCAAATGTAAGCAAACACTATCACTTCTCCAGTGGATGTGCCACTGAGGAAAGTCCTTTCCTGCTCACAAATTTATGCTATTTACACTTAGTATAATATTAATGAAAATGGGGAGTGGAGTCCAGCTTATTTGCTTTTATGGAAGAAAGCTGATCCAGAAGGACATCCTTTATGACTTCCAATGTAAGTGCTGAATAATGAAACCATTAGATAACAGAGATGTTAATTTTTTCATTTGTGTAAAAAGGTGTTATTTCAAGCAGCTATTTAGAGAAAAAAAATTTCAATCTCAGACATAGCTGGGACAGGTGCTTCCAATGACAAGGAACAGCTCCTTAGTGTTTGGATTGATTTCTGGGTAGCTAAATTAGTTCACCATGGGGCTGTTTGGATCTCCTGCTTGGGTGTCTGTGCTTTTCATAGGAGTGATCTTTGCTGGGGATATGGATTGGGCTTTACCGCCTGATACAAAAAATAAATCAATTGCTACTCTCCTGCCTTCCAGGTGAGTGTCCTTTCAGAGTGCTATAGATTCCCACCTTCCCTGTATCTCTCTGCTTTCTCTTAGAGTGAGCTTTAAGTGACTTCCATGTGCAGCCCCACCAGGGTATCTGAGGCAAGTTCCCACCCCAGCTTCATGGGAGCTTTGGGTCTGAATCCCTCCAAGTGGATGGAGATTTTCACTGCTCCAGTGTGGGAGAAAAGATTGTGGAAAATTAGGAATGGGGCTGCAGGCAAAGCTCCTCTCTAATGGGGTGCAGCTGTATTAGACAGGTGAACATGACTGAAAGAGAAGAAGCACGGAATGCTCATGTGCATTGACCAACCACAAAAGAATGAAAGGGTACACAGGTGCATGTGAGAGAAAAGGTACAAAGAGCTGGGAGGAGATGTTGTTGGAGTTGGCAGGTTTTGCTGTGAGAGGTAGGAGTCTGTATTGTGTGGTGCTGCTCCTTGTGGGGTTGCAAAAGAGAAAAAGCAGAAGGCTTTAATAAACTGCTGATGCTTGCTACCATCTTTGGCATAAGCCTTTTGAGCCCACTGTCAGTTGGGGAAAGGTATGAAAGCTTTTAGATAAGAGACTGATGCTTGTGTCAGTTGAGAGTCCACCATCAATTCAATTTGTGTCCTATGTGAGGACCCACCAACCACACTCCAGTACCAAGGGAAATCCTGTACAGGAGTGTGCCCAAGAGAAGTCCTCTTTCTTTATATCTTTCATGGATTGTACTTAATGAAAAACTGTGCCTGAGCTCACGTTTAGCAGAGCCTTTTGGTTTTTAAGTGGGTTTTCTTTTTAAAAAAATGCACTTAAATACCAGAAAGCAGGGCTGAAGTTACCTTCTGACATAACATTTTCATGTAAATACTTACTGAGTTGGATTTTTAAAATAATTTTATTTGAATCTACAATTTTTTTTCTTTTGCACAATTGAGGGAAGCATCACTACTTTTCTCCCTGTTCCACTAGCAAGCAAAGCATCAAAGTCTGTCTGACCTGCCCATAGATATTGGGTATTTCCACCTCTGCTAGCTCATCATAGAGAAACCAGTGTCTTGAGGTTTTTTAATATGAATAAAATTTAAATTAATATCAGGCAACAAAGTGTCCATGAACAGGGAGCCCTTGTGGCCAAGAAGGCCAACGGAATCCTGGAGTGCATCAGGAAAAGCACTTGGTCAAGGGAGGTGATCCTGCCCCTCTACTCAGCCCTGGTGGAGACACACCTGGAGTGCTGTGTTGAGTTCTGGGCTCCTCAGGGCAAGAGAGACATGGAGCTCCTGGAGCAGGTCCAACACAGATGGAGCATCTTCTATGAGGAAAGGCTGAGAGAGTTGGATCTGTTCAGCCTTGGGAAAAGAAAACTGAGAGGGGACCTCGTCAATGCCTGTCAGTGTCTGAAGGGAGGGTGTCAAGAGGATGGAGCCAGGCTCTGCTCAGTGGTGCTGAGCAATGGAACAGGAGGCAACAGGAAGAAACTGAGGCACAGGAGGCTCCCTCTGAACATGAGGAAGAACTTCCTTACTGTGTGGGTGACCATGCAGGCTGCCCAGAGAGGGTGTGGAGTCTCCCTCACTGGAGATGATTAATGACCATCTGGACAATCCTGGCCCACGTGCTCTGGGATGACCCTGCCTGGGCAAGGAGGTTGGACCAGATAACCCACTGTGGTCCTTTCCAACCCTTACCCCTTCTGGGATTCTGTGTGTGTAATCTTAATAATCCCTATCCCTATTTTTCCTTTCCCAAAATACATGTGTCAGAATATGAAAGGAGTTGAGGCAAATTATACCTCTTCTAAAATATTTAAATATTAAAAATATACAGATGTTTCTTTTCTAACTTACTAATTAACTGGCCGGTTGCCTAGTGTTTTACATCATAATGTCTCCTGGGTAAGAACCATGCCCTCTTTTTGGTGTCTAGCACACTGGAAGTTTGAAGTTTATTTCTAGGTAGTAATTCTAGTAAAGGGATAAATTAAGAAACGTAATCAAGAAATAGGAGAAAAAGGTTACCAAGATGTCTGTGTTAAAAACAATTCCATTCATGACATCTTCCCGGAGCTCATTGTTTTTCTAGCATAACACTGAGCAAAATGAAAATAATTTATAACTGCTTGCATTGTCTTGAAGCCCAGAATGTGACTTAGAAAAACAATTTGGGATCACAATGAAAATGGCTTATTACCGAAGAAGCTGAAGTAACACCAGATTTAATCCATCATCTATTTGTCTGCCAGTAAAATTGTGCCTTGCATGAATTTACTGCTCTGCCTTTCCAATTCTGCAAGCTAATACATACGGAAAATTTCTTTTAAAAGATTATAGAAATATTGTGCTGGCATTATTCACAGAGATTTTGTGCTATCGGAAAAGATAATAACCATCACCATTTCAGGGTGCTACGCTCAAAAGCCTTACAATAGTATTGAAGTGCTCTGAGGGTATAGGAAATGTCTGGAAGTTGTTCAATGCAGCCTGGACTTCTTTTTTTTTCATTTGAAATGAAAGCTGAGCTGTTCAATCATGAATGAGAACAATAGTGGCTTTGAAAGGAATGTAGTTGGGAAGGTTGGCTTTTATTGGCAGTTTGTGCAAGGTCTGTGCTTCCAGAGTGCTGTCAGATACAAGTCTGGAGTGATTGAGGAGCTGGGCCTACTCTTTTGTGTTGCTAAAACTCAGATTTGGTCTTGCGGTGCAAAACCATGATAGTGGCACCAGCCCAGCAATAATCAAAGACAGGAAAGAGAAGAGTCTCCTCTGGAAAGGGCACTGTAAAAATTGAATTATAAAACAAAATGTGCAGATTCCACTTGGCTGGCTGAAAAAGCCACTGTTTCTCTGTTGTTGCAATAAGGTTTTAATTAAAGGTAAGTATTATAAGTATTATGGTTATAAGTATTACAGCAACTGCACCTGGATGGTACTTAGGTAAGTGACTAAAAGCAAGGCTTTCCCAAGATTTCAGAGGGAAAGTTTTATGTAGGATTTTATATTGACAGATTCAAAGCTTCTGTGAAGCCAAGATATAAAAAGACATATTCAGCAATTCATTGAATGCTGCTGATCAAAAATTAGGTTAAATTTGTTTAATCGTTTAATGTCTCTCCTAAAGGAAAGTCAGAAATATGCATGAAAGAAATAAATAGTTCCCAGATAGGGAATCAAAAAGCATTAGGCAGGTCAAAGCATATTCAGATGCACTGCAGTAATATCCTGAAGAAGGAAGCCTGGCAGGCAGAATTGTTGTAAATTTATTATTATAATAATAAAATTATTATCGTAATCATCCCCAAGGAGATCCTATTGTGTTCCTCAGGCCCATCCCAGAGCTTTTGACCTGCTCTCCACCAACCTCTTTTCAAAATTCATGTCCTGCAAGAATGATACTGCAAAAAATATGAAATACAAATTAAACATATTGTTACCAGACTCTTCCATGTCATTTGTTTTTTAAATAGAAATGACCACTATGATGAATACATAGTGAAAAAGTATAAAAGTCAATATTGCAATTCAAACCTATTCCAAAGGGATCATTTTTAAATAGAAGGAATGTTTAGGTGATCTGAGTACATTGCAAAGTATCAAGAATTTCCTCCCTCATATTGACATTTTTTTCTGGGACTTAAACTCCAAAATCAGTAATTATTCTTTCCAAGAAACTGCGTTCTCCCAAAGCATCCTTTGATGTTATAGAGTTTTTCACCCAGTCAGTACAGAATGGTATTTATGAGGACATATTCCAGATATACTGCCACATTTCCACCACATGTGTGTGTATTGAACTATCTTTCTCTTCTAACATGACAGCTTTATCTCAGAACAAGTTTCTGAAACTCCCTCTTACCTTGTAAATTCCTTAGATGCAGTTGTATGATGTTGAGTTTTATGTAAAGAACCAGATATACATTGCAGCATTTAAAAATTACTTTTCTTCTGTTGGGTTGAACACATTAAATAACTTGAAGAAATCAAAAGCAACCTGTCCTTTATCATAATATTTCTGGAATCTCAGCACATGCAGGAGTATACATGTCAGAGGTGATAAAAGTCTATCTGTGCTTATACTAAATATGGTAAACAGAAGAGTCTCTGAAATCAATTTCTTGGTTCTTAAGTTGGAAAATTAAGTTAAATTAAGTACTTTTATTAATAATGTTTATTTTTCTTGCAGTACAGATACAGATCCTGGCTAGACCCTACTCTGCTAAGTTTTATACAGAGGTAGTCTCACCCTAGAAAGTCCACAGCCTACACTCATATACAGATAAGAAAGCCACATTAAGAGATTGCATAAATATGGAAAAACCAGTGGAGAAAACAAACAGAATACACAGAGGAGGCCAATTCTTCATCAGCATTAACTTTAAATCCTTACTTGTCATTATCTATAATTGATAGACTCAATTACAGGGTAAAATAAAGTAGTTGATTTTATCACCATTATAGTTTGATTCCTGGTGTTTGTCTGATGTTGGCTGAATGGGAGCCTGTAATGCATAAAGGCTGCAAAATCCTAATCAGGATTTTGGGAATGAGTTGAAAGGGTGCATACTTCACAATATGAGGATTTGCATCACTGCCTTCTCTAGAGTCTCTGCATGTGAGGTCCAGTTGCCAAGTGGCATATTTAACTCATTCCATCCTCAAGCTATGTGAGAGAAGCAAGCAGCCCAGGCACCCTCAGCTTCAAGCAGAGGGAGAAGGGCTTTTCTTGCCTAGATGCTTGTGCAGTGCTCAGAACTGCAGTGATGGCATGAGGCTATGACCTTTTGGCATTCTGCATGGGCTTGGTCCCCTGATTCCGGAGATCTCTTGGAGATGTTGATTTACCTTCCTACAGAAGTCAGGCTCTTGGGAAA
>JANRMJ010000088.1:15665260-15677175 GCA_025584955.1 Alethe diademata
GAGATCTCTTGGAGATGTTGATTTACCTTCCTACAGAAGTCAGGCTCTTGGGAAATCATACATATTTGTATCTTTTTCCAGAGTAAAACTAAGGTACCTCCCCTATATCTGAGAATTGAAAACTGTACTTTTAATATGCCAGTTATTAAATGAAAACTGCCTTTATATTAAACAAACATTCTGAATCTTTATTGAGCACAGAAGCTGTAGACGTCTCAATAGTTTTGCTTGTTTTTACAGAAACCAAAGAGAAAATCTCTTTTCATTTGAAAAAATATAAATAAATTCAAACAACCTGAGTTGTAGCCTCTGCCATTAAAGTTAGGAATGTTATGTAATGCATTAAAAATGAAAACCTTTATCCAACAGAGATGAATATTTTATATGAACATTAAAATAGGTGTGGTTTTACTACATTCCACTGCTTTAATAATACAATAGATCTCTAAGCATAATGGACTAGGGTAAGTCAGCATGATGCCTGCTTTATATTGCTGAAATAACTCCCAAGAATAGTAATGAATGTGATCTCAGTGGATGCACTATAAATCATATTCTAATGAATTTTCCTGTTTGAATGGCCGGTTGGCAGATGGACATGGCTACATAAAGGGGAAAGCTGGGGGAATGAAAGTACAACAGAGTCTGTTGTTAGGATATTGTTGCTAGCAATAAGTTCTTGCCTGTTTTATATGAAGCCTTCCAGAAAACAATATTTTAGTAGAATGTACTGCTTCACCTTGTGATGTCCCTTCATTGAAACTTGGGAAATTGGAAAGAAAGGAAACAAGGCCTCCAAAAGAATAACAAAAGGAATAGAAACGTTTATGGTCTTCAAAATTCAGCAATTTCCATGCAGTTACCTCCGAGGATCAGTGCATTTGTTGATTTTCTGAGAGTATTCCTTAGGTAGTTTCTATAAGAGATCTCTGAACTGTCATTATGCAGTAATTCTCTCACATTTATGGAAAAGGACTTTTAATTTTCTAATAAAATTGTTGTTGTCATATAAAAATTATTCTTCATACGTTGTTAAAAATATTTTCACAAGAGTTGTCCATATGCATTCCATGACGAAGTTCTCTGCTCCTGCAAATGTGCTGAACTTCACTGAAGATACTGAAATGCTCCCAGTTAAACTTAGGCAAACTAAGTTTGGTAGTGCTTAGGGTAGATGTTCATATAAACACAGAAACACTAGTGCTTTTCTCTGCAAAGCTGTACTGCAGTTTCGGATATCCTTACTATGTGCGTGGTTAGGGACCAGCAGCACCTCTACTGATACTGGATTAAATAAAATTGTTCTGATGTTTTTATTCTTTGGAGGAAGCTGACAGTTTGGTTGCAGGTTAAGAAAGTGTAGCTAGAAAGACTTTATGATAGTTTTGCCATTTGGTACTGCCTTTGTTTAAAATCGTTTTTAATGAGAGATGCTCAGTGAACATAATACCTTGTTTTACAGGCTGTTTCTTGAATGTTTATGTGCTTTCTTCAGAAGAAAGAAGTTTTTGAATTCAGATTATATTACAGGAGCCAGAAGTGTTTGTCTGATTCTGAAAATTTTAAACTGAGGGTTTTCTCTCTCATTGTTTTTAAAAGGATCAATATCTCAGAAAGTATGGGGGAGAAAAGATAATTTATATGGATGTAGAAGTTTTTGTGTAACTTATTGCTATGATTAGGGAAGTAGACCATAATAAAATGAGAACAGAGCTTACCATTTTTTTTTCTACCAGTTCAAGACCACCATAGCAGTGTGAGAAAACAGGTATGGTTTGGAGGCAGCACTTCGAAGAGAAAATAAATAGAAAGCTATATTAAAGCATACAAGTTTCTTACTAATTCGTCACAGACATAATCTCAAAGCCCTGAAAGTCAAAAGAGAAGATAAGAGACAGAGTGATTGGTTGGCATTCATCCCAGGAACTGAGCTGCATATAATTGGATTTCATTTGTATTCCTTTCCTAAAAATTGAGGATATAAAAACAAGAAACCTACTATTTTCGTATAACCTTTTATTGTACATTTTAGTAATCTAAAAGTTATCTGTTTTGGGTATAGCCATGTGAAGTGTTATGTACACATCAGCTAAAATCTTTAAGACACATTAAAACTTTTAAGGAGGTATTAGATTAAAAAGATATTTGGACACAAAAATTTTATTAAGAATGTGGGGACAAACTTTCTACAGCTGTATATATCCAAACTTTGGTTTCCAAATGACTTGGTTTGTTGCTTGTGTTAGTGGTTGAACAAATAAATATTTTATTGCCAAATTATGGTATTAACTTCTTTTAATATGGCATTGTCTACTGCTGAATGTTATGTGGATAGTCCCTTGTCTCTTTTCCTGTATCCTGTCAATGCATGATTACTGTACATTCTTTCTTGATAAATGCAGCCAGTGCAGTGAAAGTAAAGGATGTACTATCTCTTGAAAAGGTGTTTAAAAACAACCCTGGAACTTCTGGAAAAACTGAAGGCAGCTGGTTTTATCTTAAATTGGACACTATCAGTTTTCATTTTTCCCAGAAGACTTGGGCTTACTGAGGTATTATCCGTCTGGAAAAGATATTACCTTTGGTCTTTCTTTTTACAGTTTTGAATATTTTGATATTAAGTGGTTCACTAAACATGGAGAAATGGCAACTCCCATTTAGGCAGTTGCTCTGAGTTTTGCCTAGTGGGTCGAGCCTTAAAACTATGGGAACCCCTATGTGTATACCCAGCTCATATAAGAAAACCATGTGCTCACATCAAACTCTCTTTTGAAAATATGGAGAATTCTCACAGATCATTTTTCTTAGTGAGCCTGGCCTGTTTCAACACTTCTTTTTGTGAGTGTGCACTTCCAGAGAACTGTCTGGGAAGTAAAATAAGGATACTAAGACCTAAACTGACTGCCTTATTGCAGCACCAGTGCTGTGGCCAAAGTCTTATTAGACGCACCACGTATTTCTAGCAATTTTCCTCCACACCTTCTACGTGACCAAGGTAGTGATTCTTTGTCACTAGATTTCATGGGGTTTTTAGAATTTTATAATCCATTTTCCCACTCTTTTTTCCTCCTTTTTTTGCCTACAAAATCTTACTTCTTCTAATAAATTGTGGTAAGCAGACTATTGATTTTTATTAAAAAGCAATTTGTAGAAATGGGGCAAGTTTCTAAAGCCTATATTCACATGGCTGAATCTAGAGATGTGAAAAGGTGATCTAAAATGAAGATATTAAAGCAATATTGTTGCCTTTCTACTTGGCTTAGATTTGAAGTTAAGATTATTGGTTTCTCCTGTAGCAAACAAACACAACACTAACGTCTAAAACGCAGCTTTTTTTAGACAGCTTTGCATTTAAAGAGGAACGTCTGGAAAAACTTCCATATGGATTTGACATCTACATGAAAAAAAAAAAAAAAAGATAAACCAGAAAAAAAACAGAAAAAAAACCCCACTCCCAAATATCTGGGGTCTGTACTTACATTTATGACAGGCCCGTTACTAAGACAAGGTGATGGCATGAACTGAATTCAAGAAAGAAATAGAAGATATTTGTTTTTAGCACTGTAAGCATGTTTCAGGTTTCACTGGGGTGGGGGAAAAGGAGGTAAGAACAGAGAAATAGAAGTGATTTTTTTTTCTCTGCAATAAACTACAGAGACAACCTTTTTATTTCCTTATTTAATAAAGAGGGGGAAAAAAAAAGAAAAGGTCTCAGAGCAGAGAATTTTTTGCAGGTGAAAGCTGCCAGTTTGTTACATTTCTGAGTAGAAACTGCATAAACAGGAGAAATATAGAAACTCAGAAATTCTTCCAAATCTTGCAAAATAAAGAAATAGACAGAAGCAAAAAGAAAACTTGAGAAGTCAAGAGTCACACCGAGTTTTCCAGTACTCCATCAGTCTCAGGACCACACCCAAACCTGCTGAATTGTTCAATAAACAAAGTGCTGATTGTCCTAGAACCCCAACAGGGTACCCAATGTACCCAACAGAGTCACCTTCACAGCTCAAAATGTTTCCACTGTGAATGTGAGGCAATCACAGTAAATGTCTAATGGACAGCATGAATTTAGTCTCTTCCTTCTGTTTTAATGATGTGTTGGCTTACTGATTTATTTTCCAATCCAGTTTCAGGTTTGGATTCATGTCTGGGCTGAGGAATGTTGCAGCAGCAGAAGTTGTTCATTGTGTTTTCTTTCTCATTCCTCCCTTTTATTTGTGATCTGCCCTTATCCCCTCCTCTCTCTGATGAAGCCCCAAGTGCAGGGTTAATTGTTTCAAAGCAACAAATAGATCACTTGTCTCAAAACACACACACACACATGCACACCCGCACACACACACATCTTGCTTTATTTATGAACTTTTTGGTTGTTGTTTTTACTTTCTATTTCAGGAGGCTAAGTTACTTTTGCCTCAGACTCTACGAGTGAATTATAATTAATTGATTTATTATTTTTATACAGTGTCTTTCCAGAACAAAGTAAAGTGCATTTGCTTCTTACAAACCGCAATTTTCTCAAAAGTCTGCTACACAATGATGTTTTGGAACAGGGGGACCCAGTAGAGGTCTGCCCTGCTGGCAGAGGTATGACAGCTCAGTATTTTGTAAGATGATCTTTTGCATAAAATCTCAAGCTGTTCCAGCTGGCTTTTTGACTGTGTCCATATGGGAAGGGGAAGGAGCAGCTCTGAGAACAGGCAGTGTCCAAGCCTTGTGTGTGCTACTGCCCAGCACTTGGCCATACCTGCATCTCTGTTCCCCTGCTACTTTTTTGTCTGCCAATGATTATTTCAGATTACTGCCATGCCCCTGCATGTCACATGAATAGCATAGTAAGGTTTTGGAGCACTGGAGTAGGTCCTGAGAGATGCTAAGCAGTTAAGATATGAGCATAAGATAATGGTCAAGTAGGAGCAGCTGGAGGAAGCAGACTGATCTCAGAATCACCCAGAGCTCTCTCTCCAACACCGCCCATTCTTCTTTCCTGACACATCTGGCTGTATGACTGCATGCTAAATGTATTGGAGACTGGCTTCTGCAGGAAGGACAAAGCACATTTTTACAGTAGTCTGTCTGTTCAGTGGTGATCTAGATGAACCTGGATTAAATTTAACAAAAACCCTGTAAGCAGACCTTGGAACTCCAGTTCCCTACAGATAAGGTATCTGTCAGGTGAAGCCAGTCACACATTGCACAAGCTCAGGATTTAGGTTAGATTGGGCCTAGGAGGTGCTTGGGTAAGATTTAACCTAGAAGAAAGTTTAGAAAGTTATGTCACTTCTTCAGAACTGGCTTCTATTTCCAAACATCTGTGTTGTTGTAGGACTATCTGACATGTTTGGCACATTACACCTTAGCAGACTGTGCAATAAAAAATTGACTTAACAGGAATGATGACATTACCTTTGAAAGAAGTAAATGCTAAATAGATATATCTTTGATAGTAAATATTTCTTTTTTTTTTTTTTTGTGGTGTATTTGAGAAGAAAAAAGTAATCTTGATTGTTCTCATTTTCATCCTCCCACAGAGTGACAGAAAGAAATCCTTATAACTCTGTGGAGGTGTTGTATAGCAGCAGTTGTGGAATATCAATGTACAAGGCTTATAAAATCATTTGCAGCTTTTGGACTCTAATATCTCAGGAGAGGTTTTGTTTTCACTTTTGATTCTTAAGAAATTGTACACTGCTAAGAGCTGAGGGAGAGAATGAGAAATGACCCCTAAAGGCCAGAAGTTTTTTTTGAGAATAAATTAACTTTTTCTTTTTTTCCTGTTTTCTCAATCCTAACACTCAAAATAGAATATGTAAATGAAATATATGGTTGCTTTTGTTGCATAATAATGAAGATGTTTTGACAGCGTTAAAACATAGATGTATTTTGAGCAGTCAAGCCATCTAATAAAACAGATGTGTTTTTTCTTTCAGCATATGTGAACCCCCAGCTGTGTGCATTTGTAATGGCAGAGGAAAATGTTGTTTTACTGTAATTTTTATACATATAAAAACTATATATAACTACATATACATGCATAATATATGCCTGTCTAAAAATGTAGTATAAGTCCCTTCTTCCCAAATTGAATTTTACTGAACTTAAATTAAACAATGATGAATAAGAGTTTCTCCTTATGGTAAATTATTAAACTCCAGTTTAATTCTAAGGATGATGAATTTGAATTTTCATCTGCACAACCCTCTCAGGCCAACACTGTTAGCATTGCAAAAGCATTTTCCATAAAACGTGATTTTTGAGGGCTGACTGTTTATGAAGTGAGATCTTTAGCTGAGAAGCATGGCAATGCACAAGAATTGTTTGCCAGTGAAGTTGCCTGTCTGTGGCAGCAGCTGCTGTGACCTTGGCCAGCACACAGCTTTCAGAACCAGTGAGCTGATGATGTGTAACAATGGCCCATGCTACTACTTCAGTAATTATGAAGGTGGCATGCCCAGCAAAGAATGGGCTGCGTGGGATTCTCCTTGCACTCCCACTTTTGGAGAGTGACAAAGCAACAGTTAATAGAGAATCCCATCAGAGATATTTCCAATGAGCATGGTGGACTGATGGTAATTTAATTCCATATTAATGCCCACCTGGAATAGTCATTGCCCTACTCAGCAGGAAGTTCACTGTGCTCCCATCATGATTCAGTGGTGTCTGACACTTTCTGCTTGTTCTTTTTAAGTCATAGTACCATAATGTGGAAAGCAGGGAAGAAAACAGGCTTTCTGCTTTTATTTACCAATAGTGTTATAGAAAACTTAATCGCATTTTCACAATCCCAAATTTCTCCTACAGAGTAGATATAAGCCATCAAAAATTTATTGTATATGTTTAACTTATATTTATCTATTCCTCCACCCTGTTTTTAAACAATTGACTTTGTAATTTTAAGATGTTGGACAAGAAATAATAGCAAATGGCAGGTTGTGGAAGTTACAAAGCCTGATCATGCATTTGCCCTCAGAAAAGGGGTAAATTCATCAAGAAAGACCTAAAGCTTTTTGGTAAGTACTTCTAAATGTTATATTTTTAAACAAAATAAGAGAGGAAGCTAGATTTGCATAGAAGTCTTCAGTGTTTTAGTATTTCTGTGCCTTTGCTACTGGACACTTAAATTTGGACATTTACAAATGCAAAATTTGTGTATAAGCAGACACACCCAGACTCTGCAGACCAAGATTTTTTTTCTGAGCAAGCTTACTAAAAATGATTGAATTTCCATTCAAGGATGCCAGAAACATTTTCCACACTTCCTAAATAGTGTAAGAGACCAGTTTTGATCTATATGGTTCAGCATGCACTAGAAACCTAGTTTAACAGTAAGTTTCTGAAACTGAGCTTTTCTTGACTGTGGATTTTAATCTTTTCTTTGGAAGATACAAAGTTGTAATGCAATAAGTGGTTTCAATTTCATTCAAGGTATATAAAAAACCTGCTTTCTTGTGTTCCTTAAAAAAATTTGGATACCCTCCCTGGGTCTATTTCTTTAAATATATAATTCAGGGTAGCTACAGCAGGGGCTGTGGCAACAATCCTTTTTTGAAATTGTTACATAATTTACTGACTTTCCTCCTAATGAGCTTCAGGGTGACACAATGTGTATGTGCTTTTGGTACAAGGGTTAGTCACTACATGAATTAATCTCAATTTTTATATTTTTATATCTAGAAAAGGCTTATATTTCAGAATAGCTGGAGAGTTTCTCTGTTGAAACAGACAATTGATCATTGCAGAGTGTTCAGTGCTTAGGAGTTTGAAAGTGAGTTACCTTGGGAAGATGCATTTATGGAGAAATTGATAGACAATATGGACATATGCTGGGGCTGATTCTAGAAGAGTATTAACCTACAAAGAGAATTGATTGTATATATACAAAAAACAAATCTCAGGTAGGGAGAGGGTTCACCTTGCAAGTGATGTAATTGAGCAGATATAAACAGATTTCTCAAGTTCTTAAAAAAAAAAATTCAAGTTATGTTCTGCAAGTGGGAGGTGGGAGAGTGGGGGATGTCAGGAGAGAGACGGCAGCATATGGCAGCCTCTGCAGGGGGCTCTGCAGGTGACCAAACCCTCCAAACAGCAGCAAACACAGCAGCTGCCAGGCAGGACATGGCCATGGCCACCCCTGGCCTTCCAAAGTCAGGGCACTCGTGTCTCAGAGTCAAAATCTACATCAGACAGGACCCCACTGTGAAAGATGCGCCTCTCTCACTCCCAGGGGCTAATTTTTGTCACCTTGGCAGGGGCTGATAAAGTGCTAATGTGCCATAAACAAGTTGCCACTTGCTTTATCTCTTGTTTCTGAAGGTAAGATTTCAGTTTCTCAGCACTGTAGATCACAGTTGAGCAATCCCAGTTAATCAAGCTCTCCAATCCCTTAAGAGGATCCAAAACTACAAGGGCCCCAATGAGTTAAAGTCTTGCTTTAGAGGTCACAGACAAGTTGTTTTTTGTTTTTTTTTTTAATATATATATTTAAAAGTCAGATCATCTGGTTTATTTATGGTGGGAAAACATGTGAATTGTTGACCTTCTTTGTTAAATTTTTAAATTTCCTGTTCTTCTGTATATAGGGATATAGCAAGGTCAAAAATACTTTAGGAGAGATATGTGGAAAAGGAAGGTAGAGGTACATAACAGAAGGGCCCTTTTTAAAAAGAAGAAATTGGAGAAGTATTTGGCACAAAATGAATAGGACAGGACTCCATACATAGAAGACCCAATCATTAAGATTGAGAGTAAAGAAAAGAAAGAAGAGAGAAAGCTCTGTCTCAGTATGAAGGGCCCAAAAGGTTTAGAGTATGAATGCAGATATGGGATGTCTGCCGACCACAAAGACATGAAAACTGGAAGGGGAAACTCCTGAGGGTCAGCATGCAACTTTCTGGGATTATTCTGTTTGTGTTCTAGGATTTATATGCCACTGTCGTTAGCAGCTGTCTCCTGATAACAACAACTTTCAGAAATGAATGGGACAGTCAATGCCCAGTAGATCAGAGCTCAGTAAAAAGACAGTAAATTATTTGGCAAGTAGCATGAACCAAGAGTGACATTCCATCATTCTCTGCAGATGAGAATTTCCCCATAGACACATCTCATTTCCCAGTCTATTGTCTCACAGTTGTTCATTATATGTTAAAAGCCATGGAAATTATTCTACTGTGAAATTAAATTTTTAGTTATTTCCATGCAGCATCTCTGAAATTGAGGTAAGGTTTATTGGAACTAGCAAGATAACCAAAGATGATTTTACCTGCTAAATATACAGTAAGAAAGCATTTTTGAGATATCACAGCATATACAAAACAACTTGAAATATAACCAATTACAATGCCACCAGTATATTGGAAAAAAAAATGAACTTTCTGAATATATTTAATGCCTACTTATAAAGCACTGTAACAGTCAGCTCAGGACACATCACATTATTTTCAAAGCATTAATTCATCTTCATCAGGCAGCAATAAAGAATATCTTTTAATGCCTAGGCAGAATTTCCACATTGTTATTTGAAAATAATACTGTTCACAGAGGGATCCATTTTGAACACAAATATTCCACAGCTCAGACAACTCAATTAGTTTCACTGTTTTAGTGCCCAGTATTATAATGATCATACAGTTATGTTGTTTTTTATCTTCTTGGAGACCTGTCAAGAATTTCTAAACTAAAATAATACTTGTCAGTCATCATAAAACAACCAACCAACCAACCAAAGCAGAAGAGATCCTATAATCAATCTGCAAGGTCTGTTGTTACAGATCTGTAATCTGTTCTTCTAAGGAGGATCTCTGACACATGGAGGAATCAGCATTAGAGGATGAGAGGAAATGAAGGTGGATTTTTGCAGATCAGTGTTAACTCTAGACAAAGCACAGCTTAAATCCTCATGGTTGGTTTCTGATACTCTTCTCAGCACCACAGGACACAGATCACTCTGGGGCTGCCTCAAACCAGAATTGCAAAAATCCTTAGAATGCATCATATTAAAGGATTTAAGGCTCTCCCAAGATTTATGCACCTCTAGAATGAGATGAGACAAAACCAAAAGTTTTGAGGATTTACACTTTGGACTTGGAAACACCAGCAATTTTTTTCTATGCAACCATTCCCTACATTGCAATCAGCTCAAATCAAAAAATATCAAAAACCTATCTGCAGGGAAGATGCTTACAGCTAAAACCTTCTGAAACTGAACCCAATATTCTTATATTTTTATAAGGATGTTTAAATTAAGGAATTGGATTCAAGCTAATCTTTGATTTGAATGTATCTTAATATACATACATATATTATATATCTATATATGTGCATTTATTTATGGCATGCTTCCTTCCAGAAGATAAACAACGTGAGGGACTTAGATGCAGTTGCAAATAAACAAATCTAATAAATATGTCATTTGCACTAGCATAATGGGTTTGAAATAAATCATCCCAACAAGTATGTTTTAAAACATGACAACTGTCACATCTTGGTCTGGAGACAGGGGCCACTAGGGGCCACCATACACCTCAGAAAATTTTTATTTCTTTCCCGGGGGAAATTTTGACACACATTCCACTTGTACATAACTGACTTTACATTTCTCATGAAATTTATTTGCAAAATTTGCAAAGAAATGTTTTTAAAAATGCAATTAGGTAATTAGGTTTTTCTTTTCTATCTCATTCATTTCCCTTGGCATAGCTGTATACATCTGCACGACAAAAGACAGGAGGCTGGAAAGCACTAAGTGATGAACTAACTCCATGAATTATTTTCCATAACTCTATGAATTGCTTCTGGATAAAATGAACTCTGTTCAGCATTAAAGTTAAGAAAATAGCAAAATAGTCTGCTTTGTGTTTTCAAATAGCTGTATTTTGAGAGAAGGCCATATGATTTCAGCAACAAATCGTTTATGCTGAAGGTGTGATTGGAGTTGCAAGGCATTGCAAGTACTTTCAGTGGAGCTAGGTCTTCACTTGAGGTGGTTATCAAGTAAAGACTTATTTTCAAGTAAAATGTCTGGTTCTGTCACTGTGCTGACTAGTTATAATAGATACAATTTCTACAGAAATCACAGCAAAAATAACATTTAGAAAGTTATCTTGTTTCTTTGGCAGAAGCTACATATACATAATTTCCACCTCCACCTCTTCTCTTATACCCACACAATAGTCTCAGTTGAATAGTAATTTACAATGCAGAGCATCCTGTAAGGTTGAGTCATCTGTTAGTGTTAGAAACAGCAGATCCCTGAAATCCTGAGTGGAAAAAATTGTTTCAACCAGTAGACCATTTAGCATCATTATATCTACATATATGTATATATAAGCACCATTGCATACTTGGGCAGATATTCAGTCCTTACATATATTGACACTATGATTCCATTAGACTCAGTAAAACTATCTCTATGGATTAAAATTTCTGAATACCTTCACATTTCCTAATGGGTTTCATGTGAGAAATTATAGCAAATTTCTGATATAAGCTACTAGAATTGAGACACCAGATAAGATCTTTTTTTCTTTTTCTTTTTCCTTTTGGGATATCCTGCACAGATTTTCCATTCTCAGAATTCTTACACTTAGGGCAAGATCTTAGCCAGAGTGGAAGTTTTAAAAAAAAAAAAATTATGTCCATTAGTATTTCTCAAGTAAGTTCATGTGGTGTTCACTGAAGTCATAATGAGACTCCTATTAAAATGAGGATGAATCTTACATTTTTAAATTTCTTCTCTTTTTTTTTTTTTTTCAATTAAAAGTAGTTCTCTGACTGAAAGCTACCTTTCTTCTGATTATTTCTTGATCTCTGTGTTCAACCAACTCCAACTGCTTTGCAGAACAGAACAGCCTTCAGTGCCTTTGCCTTTCTGGAGAATTCTGGAGACAAAGAAGAATTTATTTAGGGACATAGATGTG
>JANRMJ010000088.1:15677275-15693381 GCA_025584955.1 Alethe diademata
GCCTTTCTGGAGAATTCTGGAGACAAAGAAGAATTTATTTAGGGACATAGATGTGCTGTTATGCTATGATTCATACTTGCAGAGCATATCAGTTTTCAACTACTGCTCCTTTGACAATGTGAGATGATCAAAGAGGCTAGTGAATTTTCCTTAATATTTATGATGTTTCTCCTGATTCAAGAAAAAAATTAATGCATGAAATTAATAGCAATTCTAAACTTGCACTGAAGTCACTAAGACTTTGTTAAGTCACTGATGATCTCTGCAATGCAGCATCCTCACATTCATGACCTGTGGTCTCACAGGTAAAATCCAAATATCATGAAAACAGACTGCCTCTAAGAAGAGGGGGTGATTAATGAGAGGGAAAGAGATAAAATATTACTTCTGCATGTCCCTTACTATCTCAAAAGTCAGAACCTCAGTGCAAGATCATAGCCAAGGAGTAAGAAGTATTAAACTGTTGCCAAGTGTATTACCCCAGGACAATTACAGACTGGTGAATTCTGGTATTATATACTGTTCAAGACATAAATCATAAGGGGGGGTGGCAAAAGCATTGATGATTTATTATAGAGGAAACACTGTTTTTCAATGGGATATTACATCTATCTGAAATGGCATCCAGAATTTTCAAAGGATCCTCTCCATATTAAGCATCAAGTTCTTGAAAGTGAAGATTGTACTCCCCTA
Organism: Alethe diademata; assembly: GCA_025584955.1. NCBI lineage: Eukaryota > Metazoa > Chordata > Aves > Passeriformes > Muscicapidae > Alethe > Alethe diademata. Next base: position 15,677,969 of record JANRMJ010000088.1, read on the forward strand.
AGAACCAAATGTTGCTTGCATATTGGAAAGGGTATATATGTGAGAGAATAGCTGTAGGAAAAGCAAATAACAGAAATTTTACTCACTAACTTTTCCAAAGCCACCATCTATATCTTGTTTTTTATCTACTTCCTACAGCCTTTGTTTATGAGACCTTTGCTCCAGGTATCTTTTTCCAGTGAATTTTAATTTTTTCTTCAGATGAATGTATAACTTTTGCTATTTAGCGGAACATTTTTTCTTTTTCTACCCCCTGTTTATAAGAAAGTGCTCAGCTCATTTACTTCCCTGTTACATTCCTTTTTCCCAGACTGACCCTTTAACTCACCTGTCTGTGTACACCGTTTTGTGTTTGTACTGGTTTTTCTCTTTCTGATTCCAACAACTTGCACAGGTTTGATGTAAGGATCAGTGAATAATTTTGTATCCTTGCCCCTATTAAATAACTCCTTGGTTCAGGGTTTCACTGCACACCAACTTCCCCCATCCTCTCTCTGCTGTTCCTGAAGGGTGAGATGACCCTCTGACCCACATGCAGCAAGCTGGAACTCCCTTTTACACAATCCTGGAAAACATTCCTCTTTCGTGTTTCCCAGAGGAAGTGAATGAGTTATAATAATGAAGGGAAGGGAGAAGCTGCCAGTTGTTTCCACCTCTGGATATTTTGGTTGGAAGGAAAGGGGTTACTGTATAATTAGGAAAGGATGCTGTGCTATTCTGAGATGTCAAAACAGGAGGAGGGCAAACAATATAATTTTTTATTTCCGTATTTACAGATATGGGAGACTATCTGTCTCGTTAGTCCTCTGGACTCAGAAGCTGGTTATCAAAATCCACATTCAGAGATTTAAGTTTGTACTTTGGACTGTAAAAAACTCACCTTTCTGAAGTTCAGCCACCTGCTTCACTTGTGGCCACATCTCAAACATGTCTGCCGGGTCTCTGATGAGCCATGGGGCCCAAAAATCAGCTGCTAAGGTTTTTTCTAGGCTCGTGTGAGTGGACACTGACTGCTCACAGCAGGAGAAAGCCATGGAGTGAGACTGTGTGTGATACAGGCAGGGGCTTACAAGATACACTACTGTCAGATGCAGTTTTATCTCCTGCTGTGTTCACATATTCTCTTAGCATCACTTCTCAGTTTTAGAGAGGGATGAGGTCCTGCAAAGTAACAGTTTTGCTTCACATTTTGTGGAGCAGATGAATCTGAGATGTAGATCAGCTCCTTCCTCCCCTCTGGTGAGGTAAAAAGTTCAACATTTTTCTCCTTTTTTCCATTCATCCCCGCATAGATCACACTGTGATTTATCAGTTCCGTACCCTTGCAGCCAGCCTTCGGGCCAGGTTTACTCCACTGCTGTCAGAGCAGCGTGTGTTGCCTCCACCTCCCACGCAGGGAACAGAGCCCCATCCCAGCCCCTGCTGCTGCAGCCAGCTGGGACCCATCAGGTACCACTGCCAGGGCCAAGCAGCCTGGAACAGGACCTCTCCCACGGGGAAAAGGTACTGGGGTGTTACTTGATTCAGGAGGCCAACACTGCTTTGGCTCTTTCTGCATTCAGAAAATTCAAAACTGTGGTACTCTTTCAAACGTCTGCAGATCTCTTAGAAAGAAGCTATCAAATAGACAAAGAAAAAAGATTAAATACCCTAATGCAAAAATCATGAAGGTAAGACAGTGAAAGAAAGTAATTTTTTTCTTTTTCTCTTTTTCTTCTTCTTTTTCTTTCTCTTTTTCTTTTTCTTTTTCTTTCTCTTTTTCTTTCTCTTTTTCTTTTTCTTTTTCTTTTTCTTTTTCTTTTTCTTTTTCTTTTCCTTTTCCTTTTTCTTTTTTTCTTTTTCTTTTTCTTTTTCTTTCCAAGAGAAATGGTTAGCTTTTTGAAAGGATACTAAGACATTCCTGAACTACTTGTGACAAAGTGCTTTTTTTTCCTATTAACTTGCTATTTTTTTCTTAAAAAAGGATTTTCTCTGAAGAGGTCTCTTAAAATAACAGATAAATTGAAGAAGCAGACAAAAATGTTTAACCTGATGTGCAACTATTAAAATCAGCAGCATGTGTTTTTAATGCTGTGTGCTATTATTAAACCCATGCATGTATTGCAAATAATTTCTGTTGATCAGTGGTTGATCTTCTAAACTTTTTGTATATAAAATTAGGAGGAAAAGTAAAAGTTAAGGGTGAGGACCCCTCAAGATGTGTACTGCAGCCATTCCCAGCAAAAAAACATTGTTGAAACAAGGGTTTCCAGCAGAATACAGGCATCAATAAACAGAAACAACCTATTTCCATGGAAACAGCTCATCTAAAACCTGGACAAAGAAAGCATATGAGTGCTTACCTGACTATGTGTCATCTTTAACATGAAGTGGGTGAGGTGATGTATCCTCTCATGGAATCTGGCTGGCTCCCTGGAGCAGAAGAATTGTGGTGCCCAGCTGAGGGCAAGCGATGGTACATGGCCCAAGTTTGGGACAGTGGAAGGATATCTGCATCCTGGTATCCTAGGCCCTGGAGGGTGGGGAATTAAGCTGTTATTGTAAAAGGCATGAAGCACTACCAGTATGGTTTTGTACAATCCTTGTGATTTAGGACAGGGAAACATGCTTGAAATAGGTATTAATCACTGCAAATCAGCTGGATGACTTGCCTTTACAATTTTATCCAATAAACAGAGAAAGATGCAACTATATTTATCACAGTTTAAATGCTACTGGCACCCGGAGTGAAGATCACCAGCGTGCTTGAATGAAACATTTCGTATTAGCACCTTTGCTATTTCCACCTGAATTGGAACTGTTCTGCAGAGCTAGAGCAAACATAAAGCAAATATAATTCACATTGCAAACGTGAATACATGCTGTGTTAGAGGGGGAAAGAATGCACTTCTCCCCGTGTTTAGACTAATCTTCAGTTTGGAAGAGGTTTTATAGGAAGTTTGCAAGAGCTGGTTGCCGGCAGAACCAGCTTGGCGAGGGAGGCACGCCTAGCTGGGAAAGCCCTGTGGGGATCCTGGTGAAAATGATCTCAGATTTGGCCAAGTGAGCAGTCTTTGAGAGCAGCATTTTGCATACATGTGGCACTGTTTCTGTTTTTTATTATCTAACAAAGGCATTCAGAGTGAATATGAGCTGCTCTCTGCATGCACAAGCAGCTAACCAGCAGGCAGGCCGAGCGCTCGCACTTTCTGAGGGACGTACTGAGTGAGCCATAGTCTTCCTTTATCCACTGCTTGATAAAATGCACGTAAAGTGCTCCACTTGCACTCCTGCAATGACTGAGAAATCTGCTTAAGCAAGTTTGGGGGAGCGCTGTGATGATTTAGAGGTTGTTGCAGGCCCAGAAATCTCAGAAGGCCCCGCTGTTTTCTCTCCCGATCCGCTAAGTGCAGGCCTGCAGTCACCTCTTAATAAGGCAGCAGGATGTGAGAATCTCCATCTTCTTTAGAAGCAGAAAATACCAGGAATGCCTAACATGTGGCCTGAAGACCACAAACTGCAGGATTCAAGGATGTACTCTGTCATTATTTAACTTCTTGTGGATTACTGAAATTGCCAAGTGCACAGGACTTCAGCTCGCCGTAGTCTTTGTGCTTAAAAGACTTTCTTTTTTTTTCCCATTTCTGTGCTGGATGTACTAGAACATGACTTAATCTTTGTGAGATTCATTCTGGATCACCATGCTCTTGATTATGTAATTTGTCAAGATGTACTACTTAAAGAAAAGCAGGTGCTCAGCACAGATTCTCACATCAGAGTTTAGCAGCCAGATTCCTAATGCATGCACCTATTTTGCATCAGCTGAAGGCGCAAAAAAAAAAAAAAAAGTGTTACTTCCATTTTTGAGCCCTGTTTGAAGTGTCCAAGGCAGTTTTTTGCAGCTGATTGGTTTTCAATGTCCAAGCTGCGGATGACATCTGTGTGGGGAAATAGGAGGGGAGGGATGCTTCCCATGGGAGGTGCTCTGGGAAGGAGGTTGTTCAGTGCTCTGTGTGACCACTTTAGGCTGGTGGGATTTTGTTGTTCCTCATGATGCTCTGGGCACCAACAACCCTGATTAGGTATATTTACGTTTTCAGTGCTGCATCCTTTTCTTGGAACAGCGAAGGCCAGAAAAACAAAGGCACTGATCCCATCTGCTTTCCAGCATGTGACAACACCTGGCCGTGCTAGGGCTCAGAAAGTGATGGAGAATAGGTATTGGAGGTTATTTTTTTTTTATATTTGGAGAATAGGTATTGGAGGTTATTTTTTTTTATATTTGGAGGTTATTTTCATAATTTACTCCAGGTTTTCACACACTGTGTGACCAAGCAAGCTGCTTGTGGAAACAGATTTTCACACATTTCCATGAACTCTCCATAGATGTGCAAGTATCATCTCCATTTGGCTAAGAGTGTAATTCTGGGGCTCTTGGAAACTAAATGTGCGGTCCAAAGCATTAGTGGCTGTTATTACTATTTGTTTTCATATTGTATCACCTTCAATGAAAACCCATTCTTAGGTCAGTTCCGTAGTCACTGCACAGTTACAAAACTAAATGACAGTTCATGCACAAATGAGCTCAAAACCCAAGTAACAGCATGTTTTAACAATAAATGTATTCAGAACTTCTGTCTTTCCTGGTTAGCCAGGAAATGAGGCTTTTTCTGCCTCTGTCAAAGGCCTGGCAGGAGTCATCCTTCATTTGGACACATCCATAACAAACAGCTCTCCCTGACACTGACCACAGACAGCACAGCAAAAGAAATGAACCTGGCTGCCACATTTAAAGTTACTTTGGGGTGCAGGGAAGCATCAGTCTGCCATGCTCAGCACTGCTGGAGATGGTTTTTCGAGCTCTAAACCTTGAGCTGTCTCAGGCTCACCTCCACTTTCACCTGTCCAGCCATGATGAGGACAGGGCAGGGAAAGGAAAAGGAAATTAACTGGGTGTCTGCAAAAAGCACTGTATTTTTTTTCCAGAAAAAAAAAAAAAACAGTAAAATTCTTAATGTTACTAGTTTATATTAGCACAGGCAGGATTATATCTAAACATATGTGTGTGTTGCACCAAAAAGAGAGACAAAAAAGAAATCCTAGGTGGCCTTGAAATTACAGAGTGTGTGCTGCAGGAGCTTTTAAACTCCTGTGCAAAATACTTCACATCCTGATCAAAATAATATCCAAAAATAGGCTCATGAAAGATATGTGATGGCATTGCTGTGTGTGAGTTCATGTGCATTGAACAAATACGTGAATCACCAAGCAAACTGTAGGTTTCATGCAAGATGCTTACAGTAATTTACTTTTTGTGACTGATCCAAGTTCCACTCTTATCCTGAAAGAGAAAACATTGATAGATCCCAGAGCAAAGGAATTGTTTCAACATAGTAAATTGAATCCAAATAGAAAAATAAGATGGAAGACCTAATTTCCAGAGTTATAGACACACCTAATTAGAACTCTCAGCTGCAGACTCTAGAGATTCTAAGTGAATGGGAATGACATATTACTAGAAGTAAAATAATATAAGCAGGAAGACATGGCATAATTTAGTTCTAACAGATTATGTGAAGCTACGTAAAGATTATACCAACAGTTAAGTGATCTGAAACTCCACCAGTGCAACCACAAATATTTAAGCACACTGCTGTCCTCCCAAGCACTGTAAAATGGCAGTGTTGCTGAACAATAGCTTAACTTCCCATATGCAAACCAGCTGCTTTGCACAAATGTTTTAACATGCGCATGATCTATACTTTGCTGTGGTATAACAAGCTTTCAGTATCTTAACAAATGAGATCTGCAGACTTGCAATGCTAGCAACCAGTGCAATGAAATATTTTCAGATCTTGAATGGACTTTTTTTTTGGTCTAATTTATTGAGAGCACTGTAAGTTGTGAGGAGCTATCAACAGCAACACTATAGTTATGTCTCTGATATGAGCTCTCTTGCAGCTGGCTTTGGTACAGGACCGAGACCTGTTTCTTGTGAATGGAAACAGAGGCTGTTCATAGCTTAAAATGTACATAAAACAGTGGGCAAAGGAGACAAAGAAAATGTTAATAGCCTTTTGACAGATATTTTGATAATTTCAGAGGACTGCTATAGGAGAGACACCTACAATGGCTGCCTTGTGAGACTTCTCCATCCTACTTTCCCTGATCTCCTAGACATGCAGTAAAGGTAGCAAACAACTGTCTGCCAGGATGATCATGAAAATGTTTCAAGGTGCAAGAGCAATGCAAAGAAGGGCTAGCCTCAAGTCTGCCTGAAATAAATGTCCAACAAGAAAAATATTGGGTAGCCCCAGATTTCTCCTGAAAAACAACTAGCGCTCAAAGTGGGTGGAGTGATATCACAAAGAAATTAAGAGGAAAAATATTTGCAAAGAAGGAAGAGGAAAGTAAATAGATGTAGCCTTAGTCCATTTTAGAGGGATGACCTAAAAAACAAGAAAAAAAGGAAGGTAAATTAAATTGAAGCTAGTCAAAAGGAGAAATGATGAGCTGACCTATAATTAATAGACTAATACCTTTTAAAGGGAAGAGAGACCAAATAATCATCTAATGTGATGTACTGCTCTAGTGATCTGAGGAGGACAGGATTCTGAGCTTTTTTGACATCCAGCTTTTCTTAGTTAAGACCTAAAGCTGACTATTTGAAAATTCTCCATGAGAGAAAATGCTGAAAAGACTTTTCTGAGCACAGGAAAATGGACAAAAAAAGAAAGAAGATTAAAAAATAGTTGAAATTTTGTCTGCTTCACCAATATTATTTAAAAATAAAGACTATTATAGAATGTAGCATGAAATGCTTTTCAAAATGAAAACTGACATTTGGCTTCGACAACATTAAAATTATAAAATTTACAATTATGAGGAGTTTTTTCCCTCTCAGAGAACATGTGTGAAGTGAGCTTATTTGTACAGAATTCAAGGGGTTTTGATAGTAAATTTTCCTAAGAAGAAAGGCGTTACTCTTATTCTTCTAGGCTCACCTTTATCCCATGTAGGTCAGGCTAACCAATTCTGCCCAAAGCTCACATTTTCCAGCTGTGCAAAGGTAGACTTTAAAAAAGATACCTGGTCAGGTCAGAAGAGCATCAAGGGATAAAGAATTTGTTGTGTTTTCACCATGACACTGAAAGGTTATGAACCAAATGCTTAAGGAGCAGTCCAGGAAACCAAATGGGTCAAAAAAAGATTTACCAAAACAGGAAAAAATGGTATCCAACTTCTGCAGGATTTTCAAGAAGAAAGGTACTAATCAAAGGACAGTGAAAGTGGACCAGAAAAGAAAGGTTATGCCATGATGAGTCAAGGAATATAGCCCTAGGATGGTGCAGAATTCCTGGTGAGTGTGAGTTTGTGGTTCATTGATTTTTACCCCCTTTGTCAAAGACTGGCAGCAATAACCCACACACAAAGTTTTGGAGGTGACTTTTGGATGTGACTGCTGCCGAATTCCCAGAGCAAGCTGATGCAGCAGGTGATGGGAAGCAGGGTCAAGAATGACACCACCAAAAGCCAGGCCATGTAAGGATCCATTTTGTAAACAGGAAATCTCAGGAAGAGGTATTACAGCAGCAAAGCTTTAAAAAGATAACCTGTTTTATTTTACACATAAATAAATGAGGAGCACCCACACTGATACTGCACCTACATGGGTCGGTAAGAGAGGACTTTTTAGCTCCTAATCCTCTTTAATGAGATTACTATTACATACTCAACTGTGCATCTCACCTGCACAGGGTTTTCTGTAGATTTGGAAAGAATATATCCTTTTTAAAAGCTTTTTTCTGCATTCAGCCATTCTTCCAAGTTGCTTAATGCAAGAAGAGAGTAACCAAAACAAACCAAACCAACCAACCAATCAACCAACCAACCAAAAAAAAAAAGTGAAATGCAAAAATTACCTTTGCATGGTGGAGAATTTAGAGGATTCATGGTTGTCTAGAGTCTCTCTGTTTTTGACCCATGCTATAATTAATTACAGTGTAAAATGTGCTCCAAAATAATTGCAATCAGTTTAGAAAATGTCAGTTGCTCACCTGTGCATTCCAAAGAAGTATCTGGGTTGTGTTTTTAAAGTTACATGAGAACAAACTCAGCTAGAAACTTTTGCAATTCAAAATATTTAGCTGAATGACAAGAAAACTAATCCTTGGTTTATTATTAGACACGATAAAAGATTTCTGAACATCCTAGATGTTCATATTTTTCTTTTGCTTTTTTAATGCAGTGCTACACTGAAAAATGACTTTGTCAAAAAACATAGCTGAGTTTTTTGAAAGTGAGAAGTATTTCTTGAAACACAAAATGCTTCAAAGAGGTCTAATGTTTGGAGATATGTTCTTTGCTCTTTCTCTTTTCAACCCCCTTTGAGGATGGCATTAAGTCTGATGTCCAAAAATGGAGGTGCTCAGAATCATTAGCTTCCCCTGAAAGGCCAAAGAAAGAGAAGCTGGCTCAGGTTATCTGTCCTTGGTGCAAAATCACTTAAAACCAGAGGCTTATTTCAGATCTTGACATAAGTTTTGCTGCTCCCATTAGCTCCAGAGCATGAACAAAGCAGTGGGAGAGTGCAGTGGGTGTTCTGGTGTATATGCTACTGATTGACCATGTTGTAAAATAGCAGAAGCACTTTTGATTTTGACTGTGGAGGCTCCTGATCCTGTCCTGTGAACCAAGACACCAGGAGTCACATATCACCAGCAGATTTGTTAAACTCTTTGCTGATACCTCGGTGGAGTTTTGCCAACGATGACATTAACTTCCTGAAGGCCAGACTTTAACCATGGGACCAGCTGCTTCCATCCCTAGTGAGATGTGGATGGCAATTGCCTCCATTTCCAACTCTGGAAGTCAGATCAAGGAATTTAAAAGCAGGATTATAGAGGAAAGCAGAGGGTATTCCTTATCTTATGTGGAGGAAACCAGCATCCTAGAACATGCTAGTGATTGCATTCATGAGGCAATTAGAGGCAGTCTGTGAGGCTTGTTGGAAATTCATTCCTCATGTTGATGTGTGAAAAGGAACAAACAAATTATTCACCAGGACCAGACTGCTATCAAGGAAAGCAGCTGAGGGAAAGGAATCCTTTCACTTGTAAAGGGAGCACTCGTGATGCAGGATTACTAAGATACAGGAAACATAGTCCTCCAGAATGCTATTTTGACAGACCAAATTTTTGGAATGAAATTGCATGCTAAGTGGCATGCTTAAGCAGATGCTGGGTGAAATCAAATTAGGGCTGGATTTAAATGATACTTTGAAATTATTTTAGTGGTTCTTATTGATTAGGAAACGTAATTTTACAGGACAATATTGTGCATAATCAAAATGCAGTCATAAAGAAAAGGGTCAGGATATTACCGGGAAATAGTCTTTTATTTTTGCAGTAGTTAGTGAAGAAGACTGAAAACAGTAAAACTAAGCATCTTTTCCAAAGCATGGGCTACTATGTTCTCCCAATTTGAAGTTAGCAAAGTTAAGAGAATTTATTCAAAGCAGCAAGAGCTGTATACCTCTTCTCCTTCTGTGTATATTTCTGCTGATATAGCTGTGGAATTTCATGCTACTATCTTAAATATTTTCCTGATTTCATTTTATTAGGAAAGAGAGAAATTGTGTTTCATCACATTTTGTAGTGAACAGTGAGATGAGGAATGTATTTGTCTTCACTTTATTAATTTTGAATAATTAATGCCCCCCAAACTGGAAGTTTTCCCATGTTACAAATCCACTTAATAGGTACCTCAGTCAGAGTAGCTCTGATTTGCAGGGACACAGCAGGAGGAGCAGCAATATATAGGATGTTTCCTTATTTAATCCCTTTTCTGTCTTTGTACTCAGGTACCCTAAATTTCAGCTGGCATCTCACAGATCATATTTACACACTGAGGAGAAGAAGGCATATCCTCTGCTGAAGGAGTCCTAGGAATCAATCCATGATGGGAAAAATCCAGGCAGTGGTACATTCTGTCAGTTTCAAACTGGCCTGAGAGAGACAGTCCACCTACCACTGGCAGAAGTAGTGGCTTTCACAGGTTGATAGTGAAAGAAAGGTCACAAACCAAAAATGCTGATAGAAATGAATTCTGAACTTTCAGAAATTATTCATCTAGATAGGTTCTACTCTGTTCCCCCAAGTAGTATCAAAACATCTCATTCAGTAATAAAAAAATATTTCATTTTGATAATAGCTGAACTATATAATTCATTAGTGAATTTATATGTTGGACACATGTAATGAAGGAGGTGTATAAATTCAATATTATCATGCATATTTTATTATGCCATGCAAGCTGAAACAAACAGAAATGGAAAAGTAGAAGCAAAATGCATTCACATTATTGAAATAAAACATTCATGCCTCTTCAAAACCAAACAAGAAAATAGGAATGGTTCATTTAAACATTTTCCTGTCAAAAAAACAACCCAAAAAACCTCTTAAAATTGACATCCTCCCCTGAAATGTTTTGATTTTAAAAACTGTAATTCTCTGCTGAGGAAAAAGTGTTCTGCAAAAAAAGTCTGCCTGCTCTCATGGCCAGACACAAGCAACAGAGCATTGATTACACTGTCTTTGAAAACTGAGATCAGTCCTGATGGCCATGACATGTTCCCAGCTTCTCCTCTCCAGTTTGGAGATGCAGGCTGAGATGGTAGCAATGTCCTTGTGAGAGGTGACTCTTAAAATGGTACATCTGGACTGGTCAGGCTGTGTACCCAGCAGGCCCTTTGCAAATGGCACAAGAAGGGATCTGAGCATAATGCAAAGGTAAATTAAAATGACTGCAGGTGATAGTGTTTTAACTGCTCTGAAACTACCTGGCACTAGTGAGCAGAATCACATCCACTCCAAAACTTATTGCTCCCAAGTTATGGAAAGGTCATTTTCTGCTTCCTGACTTGAAAGCACCTTGCACCCTAAACAAAAGTGATGAAGACACTTTTTTTCATGTGATGCTTGTTCAACCTGCTGCACACCTGAAAATAGTCTTCCCCAGCCTATACCAGCCTGATTTCCACCCTCCCTTGGCTCATTAACATCAGATGATAACTATATCTTACCAAACATCCAGGCTGACTGACCAAGAGAAAAAGTTACTTGCTCCTCCTGAGAGTAAATTTCCCAAATTTCCCCCAGATTCACCCAGAGAAACAAATTCAGCTGAATAAAAATAAGTAGGAGTGTATCTGACAGCTATTTGTAAGAGCTCCATGAATTCACTTATTTCCCACCACTTAGCGCACTTCAGGAACAGTAAAGATGAATGTGCTTTCCACCCCATCTGAAGGGGTTTGTAGCTATAATTAAGAGGGTATTATTGCTGAAGTCTAATTACTTTCTTTAAAGTATGCTGATAAAAGCAGATGAGGAATTGTTTTAAAGCTTGATTCCACCACTGGTTCTTTTATCCATGCTGAAACCAGCCACCAAATAAACAAAATCTGGTGAGGACATGATAGCATATTTACCACTCTTCCCAGCAAGAAATGTAATGAGAGGGAGGACCAGAGAAGTTGGCAGAATTTTAGGTGCATTTTTTTGTGCAATTGAAGTTTACATTTTGGTGACTTTTTTCCTACTCAAAGAGCTTTTTCATTTCAGTAGCAGTAGTTTATATTAGGAGCTAGCTGGGTTCATTTCTTGCTAATCCTCATCTGATTACTACTCTCTTTTTATTGTCTACAGGTGTGATCAGACAGTAAGCAGTTTGGGACCAGGGCAGCACATCTCCTTGCTCCCCTATAACTTGTAGGAGATGAAGGCTCTACCCTCTAAGGTTTCCAGACACAATCAGAGTGTGGTAAGTCATTTCCAAAGCATTTGCCATCCAGTGGGAGGGGATTCCGTGTGTTCATTTGTCATTGTTCTCAGACAAGCCCACGGAGTGTACTGCAGTTTACCTATTTTTTTACCTTTTTTTTTTCCTAATGAAATGTTTCTTTGACCTTTAAACACCAGTGAAAGCAGTGACAGTGTGTACAAAATGCTTGTCTTAATTGTTTTGAGTGATGTGACTTCATTATGAAACTACTTTCAGAAGCTTAATTACTCCCAGTGCTGCATTAACAGCAAGGGGAAGGTATCAGATGAGACAACGAAGGGAGTTCAGTGGTTTTGATCTTATTTTCTGAAATGGGACGATCTCATGCTCTCACCGTTTATTAATACAGATCATTTCCTCCCATTTCTCACAATTGAATTGAGTCGCTGTTTGCATGCTGATGTGGCAAATAAGTGGGGAGCTGCGTTCGTCACTGCCTGATAATGGATGAGAGCTGCTTGTTCAGAGACAGGCAGCTCCTCTGGAGGCCCCACGATTTGCCAGAATATATTACATTTTTCCAAGATTATTGCACAGCAGATGATTAATATTGCATGCTCAAATGGCCTTTTCAAGGACTGAGCAGGGGGTGCGGGGGGACTGAGGGAAAGCCTCAGAAGACTAATTTCCTATCTGTACATTGTGATAGAAATGCATAATTGCAAACAGTGCTTTGTAACTTGCCAGTGTAAAAGGGGAAAGCCACTGAGAAATGTGTAGCCAGAGGAAATATGTCTTCAGTTGACAAAGCCAGCAGAGCCCTATTGAAATCAATGTGGCTCCTCTGGTTTGCATCAGTGAAGAATCTTGCCCAAAATGATTACGAGGGAGCTGCAGCAGGGCATTACCACAGGTGAAGCAGTGGTTTTAGCAGGATGAAGAAATGTAGTCCTTAAATCAAGAACAGCTTCTGGTGTGGGTTCTACAGGATTATGCAGCTGGAAGAAGGATGCCTAAGTTAGGTGGTATCTGCTCTGTGGTAGTAAAGGAGGGTGCTGCATCTCAGTCTGAGAGGGAGGGTGAGGAAGAGCTGCTAGTTCTTTGCTATGGGAGCTTTGTATGGACTGGATGAAGTGCTTCCAATGGTTTAGGGTGACTGTGAAATGTGTAAAGACATACCTAAGACTACATTGGCTTTTGCAGGCAGCAAAGAGCTCTGCAAAGCCCCTAGCACAGGGATCTAATACTGGTGGAAATGCTTTAACAAAGTTGAGTGGTGTAGGTGAGAAAAGGTAGTATAGAGCATTTCTCAGCTCTTGCCTCTCTGGGTATTTTGGCAGTGTTGGAAAGCAAAGCCTTGTGTAAATGCCCCCCACATGACTTAACTGGGTTTGGATGGACCTTGGGTGGGCTCTGTGATTTTTATAGGTAGAGCAGCATCAGTGTGGCTTCTAGCTCTCAGGCACAAGGGCTTGAACCAAATTAAGCTGTGAGCTTAAATAATGTGAGAAAATGTCTAAAATTATTCACCTTTCCCTTCTTTAGCCTTTGCAGGAGCACTTTTGGCAAGCTGCATGTGTCATGACTCAAAATCCTGGGAGCACATCCAAACTGGAAATGCTTCCCTCTCCTTTCACTCATGTGTCCTCCCAGCTGTGTTCACTGCAGGCAGGTTGTGCTATTCCTGACATGCACAAGTTTTTGATACCATCTTGTTTTGGCCACTGATTTTGTGTGTATTTGGCTTTTATTTCTTCCTTACTGCTCCAGCAGAGGTCCCCTTTAGGATGATACTGCCAATGTTTTCCTACCTGTCAGAGAGAGAAAGAGGGTGTGGGGGGAGTTGTGCTGGGGGACTCTTGGGTCTGTTAGAGATGCAAAGGCTGCATACCATGTTTGCTGTCCTGAACAGATCAGCCAAAATCACACTTAATATATAGACCTGGATGCATGTAGATTGTGTCCTCACCAATTTCCTCCTAGCCAGATAGGGTCTGATAGCATCTATTCAGCATTGTTTATGCTCCACCCGTGCTGCCAGCTCTGAGCTGAATGTAAGGCCACAGAAAGCAGTTCAGCTCTCATACTTCTTGGTTCTGGATTCTCAGGGAAGGGTTGAAAAAAGGCTGAGTTCACTCTATGCGCAAGCATATTCTTGCTGGAGCTTTAGTTTGTCCAATTGTGCGCTGATTGTGCACTAAGTGTATTTCTACATGGGTTTGCCTAAGTATCCCCTCCGGCTTCATCAAAGCGTGTTGCCTAAAGCAAAAAAAGTTACCCAAAATTTTTTGTTAAAAAAACTTGTCAACCTCACTATGTTTGTGAGGAGACTTTCTGAGACAGTTAGTTTCGGTTTATATTTTTTTCCTTAATTAAAGATTCACTTTTTAGTCCTGTGGGTCCAATTTTGCCATAGAACTATTGGTCTGAAAATCCAGTTTTTTATATTTGATGCTTAGATTACTCACTTGTTTATTGTCCCAGGAAGAATGCTGAAATTTAAAATACTACCAAAAAGACCTGAGAAGAAACAAATTGCAGTATATCATGAGCGAAGAAATCTGTGTAGCCTGGGCCCTTTGGCTTCCTGATAGTGTTTTTGTATAACGAAGTTTGAAGGGAATTTTTTGTTCCCCTTTTAAAAATCCCCACACATAAATTGATCACTCTGAGACTGTTGTGTTGCATCAGGGATAGGATGGTAATCTGGGAGAAGTGTTGGTTCATTTCCTTGCCATCAATTATCTGGTAAATATTTAGGAACAGTGACCATTTTCAATAGCAGTTAGGTGGGTGAATGAGGGTAGAAAAGGTCATGGCCCAGGTGATTTATCTGCAGGAAATAATTCAGCTGCTTCATAAAACCACTTCTACATCTGGTCCTTTGATTGCCAAACTATTCATTCTTCCTAATGCAGCAGATAAATGCTTATGTGAAGAAACAAAATAAAGAGCTGCTACAGTAGAGCAGAAGGCAGATAATTTAAACATGGAAAAGCTGTGATGTCATGGGAGATGTACATAAGCATCCCTTTGTTCCTTTGTCCTTCTCCTGGCTGTGGGAACAAGACAAGCCTTAATAGAAATGTGTTAATTCAGTTTCTAAGTTAGCTATTTGGGAAGAGGTTTTGCACTGTTGTGTGGCTGACCCACAGGACAAAGACAAAGAGATATCACAATAAAGGGGGAGAGGGGCTATAACACAATTTCCACGGTGGGTCAGTTCTATGCAGATCAATAAAGAAGCTTCATCAGTGTCAGCCCACTGGCAGCATGGCATCCAACCCATGCTACAAGCTGCTTGTGAGCAGTGCACATTCCTTGATACTGTATTTATGTAGCTTAATGGAGTTTTAAAAGGTCAAAATCCAAGCAGTGTACACTTTGGAACATTAACTACATAACACAATTGTGTTGCTGGGGTTTTTTCTTTTTATTTTTCTTTATTTTTTAACTGTGAGTCTTTCTGAGATGAGAACTGTCCCTTTAGAAATTTTTTAGTTGCAATAGGGACAACAGATCCCGCAACTGATCTGATAGGAATGCTTTTAAACTCTGTCTTCCTTTGTTTGCAGTAGAGGTAGGTGTAAATGCAGTACATGTCTATCGTTCCAGTATTAATGAAGTTAAATAACATTTGTTTCAGAGCT
>JANRMJ010000088.1:15693481-15720945 GCA_025584955.1 Alethe diademata
CAAGCCCTCAGACTGTTTACCTCTGAAGGGAAAGTCTCAAGCTGGTCCATCACCAGAGGACAGAGCACATTGAGTTACAGTATAAAGGCATCAACTACTTTAAAGAGCAGGTGTGCAGTGTCCTATGTTTGCTCTGTCTGATCAGGGCATCCTAGAGCTGAGTACACATTGTATGCTAAACCCTAACTATGGGATGTCTTGACCTTTCCAAATGACTATGTCCAGCATGGAGGGCACTGCATACAGCAGAATGAAACTAAGCTCTATCAAGATGTTTCTCTCAACTTTTTCCCTAGGCCTAAAATATTTGGTATATGAGATAGTAATGAATCAGCAGCTCACACAGATAAGACATTAGCTCATATTTGTTCTTGACAATAATCATTAATTGATTTCTTTCAGTACAGTCTAGGCATAGACTAAACTGTCATCTCAGAGAAGTCTGCCATGAAGCCCCTACAGCAAGTCAGACAGACCCCTGAATTATTCGAGCAGGTCTGATAAGGAGATGGAGAGGACTTTCTGTGCCATTTATTTTCCAGTCATCCTCTACCCTCATGGGTTCATGCCATGCTCAGAGCACAGGTTTCACATAGACAGTTAGTGCTGGTCTTTCTCCACTGAGTTATTTTCCAAGTAGAAATGAAAATGTGTGCATTTATTACCAGTTTCTCGTCACTTGTTGCTTGCTATTAGAGAAACAATTATCTGAGGGATTTGAGTTGTTTATAATATCTGGTCTCTTAGGTCACTGACAACTGAGAGTTCATTTTGGCTCTAGAATTTTGGTTGCGTTACTTTGGTAGTGGTGGGAGAAAAAGGCTGCTTTGTCCTTCTTCAAGAAATAGAGGCTGGCTTCTCAATTCAGGCTTTTAACAAACTGTCCAGGACTTTTTAAGGAGGGTATCCTACATCCCTTGCAACTTGTAATGGCTCTGATGCATAAAGTATGTTCCTTAAGAGTTTTTTCCTCAGGGAGAAACTGGCTGGGAATAGTGAGGAGTATAAACCGGTTTTGCAACAAGCCTCAAGTGATTCCATGGGCATAACTGCCCTGCTTAATCTCACCATGCTCTTGCAGAGGTGTGTGGCTTCTCAGCAGAGCTCATTGTGTGTTTGCTGTGTCAGGGCTCAGCCACACAACCCAACAATGCAGCTTATGAAGATAACTGTGAGCCAGCTCGTGGTATGACTCGTGCTGTAGTTCCTTCCTCCTCTTCTCCTTTTCATCTCCTGTTGACAAGGTGATATATTTTTGCCAAACACGGCTAAATGGTGTTCAGTGAAACAGGCAGGTCATGCTTCTGCTGAAACAACTATGCTGACTTTTCAACCAAGACTGGAAGGCGCCTACTCCTGCTGGGTGTAGCTCTGTTCTAATTCTTCCTTCCCCAAATCAGGATAAAACTCTTCATATCAGTAAGACCACACAGGTGGTGCTAATGCCAAGAATTCTTCAATGCCTCTCTTCTGCAAGCCACACCAGGGAACAGGAATGTCACTTCAAAAACATTTTCTTCTGCTGTCAAGCTGCTGGAGCTTCAAAGCAGTTTCTTGCTGTACTTTCATGCAGTTTGATGCCTGTGTTTTTAGAGTTTATACATTAATGTTTGTTTCAGGTAGTCTGCAGCAGCTCATTCCACGCAGGGCAAAACCCTCTAAGAAACATAAGACCTCTAGTTACTCTGGCTTAATTCTGTTAAAAACAATGCTTACGAGACAAGATAAGAGATCATTAGTTCTCCGGGTTCATGAGATGGCAGGAATTAAGAGAAGTTGCTCTGCTGCCTTGTGAACTAGTGTACACAGAGAACTAGACAGGGGCAGCAGTAAGAAATGGGCTTTTCTGAGCTGTTCTCAGGGAAGAATTATTTTCTATGCACAAAATAGAACATATCTTTCTCTTGGTACTTCTGAAAATGACTAGTGGAATGAATTAATGTAATGAAGGGCAAGAGTGAAGTGAAACACGTTTCAGCAAATCCCCTTTCAGCAACTTCTTGGAGATCATAAAATGCTGAAACTCCAGAGGCTCTTAATGCCAACTTCAGCTTCAAAAGCACCCCTATTTCGACACCTAAAATGTCAGGTTCCTGCCATCATCTTGCTGTGTTTGTGCCCTGCCATTGTGTCTGGGGGAGATGGCACATTTCCTTCTAAAGGCTGCATTTAATCTGTTTTCTAAAGGTATGTTTTTTAGCCATTAACCTCTACTCTCTAATCAGAACTCTTCAGAAAGAGCCTTGTTTTTTAATCAATGTTTTGCTCCAAGGACAGGAGGAGTTTAAATTGTGAATTTATGCTGTTCCTAGATGTCTCCATGCCATCTCCCCTGAAACTAAAGTGGTGGGTCTGAGTCATCGTTGAAGTATTCCAGTTTTATGCTGAAATCAGTTGGATACACAGGATAAAAATGCAGTAATGTAGCAGTGAATCATCTCAGCGAAAACTTGGGGTTTCCAGCATCCCCTTCTGCAATGCTCCATGGAGTACATGGCTGATTAAACTATGGGTGCCATTGCTGCCTCAAATTAGTTTTCAGAAATGCATGAGAGATAACTTCCTCCTGGTTTTCTTGGGACAGCAAGGAAGCAGAAGAGCAAAGGTTCAATATTGTCCTTATTTATTTGTAATATTTTCCCTTCGATTCATTATCTGGGATGCTGGATGTTTCCCTGAGAGCTATGATTCTTTGATGGCTCTATTCAATATTGCCATTGATTTGTTTAGGCTGAGAGATCGGAACTTACAATATCTAATGTTGCAGTGAAGTTCTCGCAGGCTCAGAGAGTTTGTAAAATGAAAAGTCCTCCTCCTGTTAAAGGAATTCTGCCTTCTTTGGAAGAAATGAGAGGAACATCTTTTTTTTTTTTTTTTCTTTTTTCTTTTTCTTTTTTTTTGGTAACCATCTTATTCTTATCAATGCCTATTGAATAGCCTATTGCCTATTCATATTATGAATACTGTTTTTTCTGGTCTGCAGAGGTTAAGGGAATGATGAGGAGCTATAACATCACCATAAGATATTAAAAATATGATAAGAAGGGCTCAATGTAACTACTTGCAGCATATAAAAATGAATAATGTGCAGCTTAATAGTTTTGATGCTGCTTCTGTTTGCCTTATCTATGAAAGATACAGCAATCCAGCTCTTCTCATCTACCCCAACTCACTGCTATTTGTCCTCTTGTCTTCAGTCTCCATCCCGAGCCTTTCCCACAATATCCTGACTTCTGGTAAAATGAAGGAAAGGAAAAAGGAGAAAAAAACTCACCAAAACCAGCCTAAAAAATTACTAGAAAAATTTTAGGGGGAAATATTAGAGTTCCCTGTGCTCCCAACATGCAGAGACAGGAGGTTGTTAAGGGTCTTATGTACAGGCTGTGCTTGTTCAAAGATGCTCACATGTCCAGTCCAGGAAGAACATTGATTTAAGTCTCTGCCTCTGAAGAACAAAGATGATGAAAAATTCAATGCAAAATGGTTGGCAAATGCAGCCAAATACCACTTGATGAATCACCAGTGTAATACACCAGTATCACAAGCCTCTAGCAAAAGTGACAGCAGATAGTTTATCCCCAATGGCACAAAATTATGGATGTGGTATTCATAACATCTCTAAGTAAGTAGTCTTGAGATGGGTCAATGTGGAAAAAAATATGAGCAGTCCCTTGTTAAATCTCTGCACTAAATATTTATTTATTAGCCTGACAAAATGGATCACGCAGCGTGCATAGATGGCACAGAACATACTGTCCTTGCTGTTCAGCTTGAGGGAGACACAGGAAGGTTACTTGGGTTAGAAACCAGGTCAAGCAATCAGCCAAGGAGATGGGAACAACAACATTATGTGCTGTCAGACCAAATCTAACCTGCTAAAAATACAAGCAGGGCAGATCGTGATCTTGCCCACTAGTTAAGTGCCTCTGTTGCTGCTGAGACATTGCTGAAACCCTTTATCTCATTGAAAATACGCTTTTTTTTCAGAAATCTAAACAGAACCCAATGCTGTAGAGGAGAACAAGTTCGAAAAGAAATCCAGTTATCATATTGGGAAATGTTAAGAAACCTTTGTTCAGATAGCACAGAGTGAAGATTTCTATAGCCAGCTGCAGATACCACCAGTGACAACAGTCGATGTGTTACCTAAAATTTTATACTGTATTTTAGGAAGCTTTTTTTTTCTTTTAGTAGAAAATATACAAATATGTTCCTTCTCTCTGAAACAAATTATTTTAAGGGTTAATATTATTTGAGGTTGTTTTTTGTTGTTATTTTGCTTTGAGGAGACTTATTTGACTAATACTCATGATGGGGTTTTGGTTTAATGCATATATTCAACTCTTTAGACCTGAGAATACCTCTGAAGTCTTCAGTTTCAATTTGGCCATCTTCATGTCTGTGTTAAGGGAGGAACATAATTGTGAAAACAGGCTTTGCAAAACCTCTCAGTCTTGGTTTTTTGCCCAGTAATACACTGGAGGACTTGGCTATATGAATGTGTATGTTCTGGAGCATCAGAGATGAAGAGAAATGGAAATCAGCACTGCATTTTTCCTTCCCTTCAAAACCACTGCCATAATGTGATCTGCATTTGCTGTCATGCCAGTCAGTGTGTGTAGGATGTGTCTAGCCTACTTCAGGTCTGAAGAAGGCATCATACACAGGAGCTATCAAGGCTCAGCCCCTTAGATTTGCAGGGAATTGAATTTGATGGATCAATAATCTCACTTGCTTTTGCAATCCCATTTGCTTTTGCTTCACTAGAAACATCAACGAGCTAAAATGTCCCTGACCTGTCAACTGTGGAGTCACCTCTGTAGCTGGAGTTGATGGACTAGATGGCATAGATGAAGGCTGCTGGGGTAGTCTTTGGTGTTTTCTCCCTGTCTCACTAAAGTGTTTGGAAAACTTCCCACAGCACCTATCCAGCAGAAAACTGCTATTTTCACGCGGATTTATCCTTTGCATCCTGAGCCAATATTCACATAAAGTGCTCGTTCTATGTGTGTGTGGATAGTAGGGAATGCTGCTTTTAAGACAAGAAGAGAAAGCAGTGAATGGACAGATAGAGCTTAAGACTTTTTTTTTTCCCCAACGGAAAATAAATAATCTTTATTTTGGTTATATTTTCTTTGAAAAACACCCCACACTTTCTAAACTCAGAAAGTTCCTTTCTGTAATTTTTTGGCCTCCTTATACCTTAAGTTTACCAGAATACTGAATGATGGAGATTTTCAAGTGTTTGAAAGCTGAGACTACTTTTCAGTGAAGTTGCCAGAAGCTTCATGACTAATTTTAGTAGGGAGGGGGAAGGTGAGCAATGCTTGCCACCTGACAACAGACAGGAAACGGAATACCTCCACAATTGCTCATCTGCTGACAATTCAAGGGTATTTTTCTATCTTTAAATAAATAACATTAAAGATCGCCTCTAGATTTGCCTCTCAAAATGGGAGGAAAGTTGAAAAAAGTTTCCATGGCTGCTCTGCTTTTGCTTTTGCTTTTTTTTTGCTTGGAAAAACTATCCACTGCTTTCTTGTTTGTTCTCCATCCTGTGGCACTTCTGTCCTCATCCTTCACTCACATACCTGTATATGACTCAAGTTCTTTGGTCCTTTGTGATCCAGCTCTTTAAACCACAGAAGTGTTGAGTGGAAGGGAGCTCTCGAGGTTATCCAGTCTAACCTCTCACTCACTTTCTCCTCAAACAACATTTGTCTAAGAACTTTAGGAACATCAATCTTCTTTACCAAGTGACAGCATCTTATTAAATATCCAGGATATCTGCAGCTTTGTGACCCTTCCTATTTAAAGCCTGTTCCTCTTCTTCATCTCCTCTGCTTTCCTGTGGCTATGGCAGGTTGCCAAATCTTTCAGCAGGACATTTCTACAATTTGTTTTTCCCTGTTCATTTCCCCTCCCACTGAGTTGTCCAGCTCTGTAAATTTGAAAGTCTTGCCATCTCTTCCCTCCTTTTCAAGTTAGTATGACCCTGTTGGGCATGCTTGGAAGAAGCTGATAATCACATACCAGGGAAGATGGAAGTGCTTTGTTTGTCGTAGTGCTGGATCACTCTACAATAAAAAATCATTATCCCCTGACTCATTCAATACGTGTTCTTTGAGTAACACACACCAAGATAGTAACTGAAGTGCCTAATGACTATGGCCAGAAAAAGAGGGTGAGAAATACTGCTTGTTTGTTCTACTCAGATCACAGGACAGCCACACCATGAGTTTTCTCTGGCTTGAAATGCATGCCTCTTCCCTCTGCTGAGGAAGACAGAGCCAGGGAGAACAGACTGCAGCATGTGGGAAGCAGAAGGCCACGGGAAAAAATGCACTTGCTGCATCTGCTGCTGAGTTATTGATGGTGGACAAGTGCTGTCGAAGCACATAGGACAGACATGGAGAAAGGTGGAAAGGGAAAAGGTGTGCTGAGAAGGTAGGCCTGGGAAAAAAGCCTGAAGCAAAAGGAGCTGTGGGGTCCCCTCTGCCAGGGAGCTGTGGTGCTGCTGGGCTAAGACAGCAGCAGAAACATTCATTAAAATGACTGTTTTAGCTTTTTGGACAATTAGTCCGATAATTACACCACTTATTTATTATAATAGCCTGCAGTTAATGGATGCTCTGCAAGGGAATTAATGTCTCCAAATTATTTTAGGAATACCCTGAATATGCCATATTTTTTAAAAATAATGCAGAAATGTCTCTGTAGGATGTTTAAATAAGTTGCAGATTGCGGTGTCAGGGCACCCTGCTACCCAGACATGCTGACCACTGTTCCAAAGCCACATTTGCTCCTCAGAAAGTCAAACACACATTAAGGAAAAATCTCGTGCTATGGGGCTGGGAGCAGGACCCCAAAGTTGCCGTGTGCACTACCAGAGCAGGGATGCTCTGCAGAGCAGCAAGCTCTGTACACCCATCAAGGCCCTGCTCATGCTTTGCTTCCATCAACAGCAGGGTAATACTCTGTCTGCCTCAGCCTTGGCTTGGTTTGTGCCCTGCCTCTGTGTCAGACAGAGATGGTGCCTTTGCCTACAGGCTGTGGCAGGCCTATTTATGATCTGCTCAGCACAGCCTGTCAGAGGCAGTTAAGATACCTCCACCTAAGCAAATGCTACTTGCTATTGCCTTGTTATAAAACAAAGGTCGTTTGAACTGAAAATACCTCTGTTCTTAAGCAGAGTGAGGGAAGTTCTGTCTACCTGGCTGCTGAAGCAGCCCAGGAGCCATGGGAATGGGGAAGGGAGCAGAAGCTGGAAGCTAACGGCAGCAATTGCCAGAGCACAGATGATGCTGACTGAGTTTGCATGGATGAAACAAGCAGCCTCTCCAACCCTCTGTCTAGGTTTCAGCTGGCTGATCCATGGCTCCATGTGGAGCAGCACAGCTGTGTGACCTTGTCTGATTTCACTAATTGCCATTAAGATATGATAGAGTCCATGAGCTAAATTATATGTAAGATGAGAGAAAGAAATAGCAGGCCCAAGGATTCAAAGAGGAAATACAGCCTTGATAAAGGCATAAAACTCCAAGGAAAAAGCATGGAAGAAAATGGCAATTAGGTAATGTTAATCATCAGCCTTCTCTCATGCAGCAACACAGACAGTCATTCCCCTACCCACTGTGCTGGAATGGATGTTGCAGATTCCCTGTTGGGGTGGTGAATGTGTCCCTGTTGGTCCATGCTGAACAGACAGAAGTGTGGCTACCTCAAGACTTTCAGTCCCCTACCCCAGTGCCCTGAATGCACTGGTTTCATCTTGCAATCAAATTTAGTCCCATTTCCAGCTCCTTCTTCGTGCTGACACAGCAGAGAGAAAGGAGTGGTCCAGTAGTGTTTCCTTAGTGCCACACTGCTCTTTTCAGATACCCACAGCCTCAGCACGGTGAATGTAAATCTCCTCTGCTCCAGGCAGGACTGGAGCCTGGATCTGTGAATCCTGACTCTAACAGCTACAGAAGTACTCAAGCCATCCCACAACAAGTGATTGGCACTGATTTGCATGGAGTAAATCAGCTGTACACCTAAAGCTGCAATATTTAATGCCTCTATTAACTGCCTTTGTATCAAAGGGGCAGGATGGAGCCTATCCTTATGTGTGCCTAGGTTTTGTGACACTGACTATTTTTAAAGAAGGACAAGACATTCTGTTCCACAGCAGCTCCTACTGAACATTATGAACTAGCCAGGTACTTAAAATTATAATGGTGGCTAACTTCTAACGGACTGAAAACTGTAAACCTGACAAATCCCATAAAATGGAGATAATTATACCTTCTGTATCAGGCATTTTTTGGGGATGAACAATGTCTGTTCAGGAAGAATTAAGATTCACTGAAGCTACAGGGGAAATAATGGCAACTAGTATTCATGGGGCTGTAACAAAATATTGTTTACAAATCTCCACTGGTTGTGAAATTATCTCTACTGAAGAAACTGGATGTAGTCTAAAGCAAAGATTGAAGGAGCATAAAACATGTAATATTGTAGTTACAAGGCACATAAAATCTTATTGGATCTGTGATAAATATTTGTGCCTGAGCAATTTTACTCTTTACAAACTGCTTTCCCTGGAGGATGGTTAAAGAGTACAAGGACACCCTATTTATCAGTTTCAAAACCAAGGGGCTACCACCCTATGATGAAGGTACAATATACCTGTTTTCAAAAGTGTCCAATTAATTTACTTTTGTATTGAAAATACTCCTTTTTTTTCTTTTTTTTTTTCCTTTTTTTAATTAGAGCTGCTTTCAATAGATAGGGGTATCATCTCTCGGGCTGTATTAATAAAGAAAGAAGATGTCCCTAAAGTGATGCTGGTTTGGAATTGAAACCATATATTAAACTCCCCATGGGGGAGGAGTCCTCAATGCAGAGTTAAATGGAAGCTCTGCATTCAGCTGCTGTACAACATTTGGAATTTTTCTGTGGGACTTGGAAGAGGCTGTACTGTGTATTTAAAAGGGTTTAGCAAAAAATGCAGGCATGTACTTTGTGAAATTTGTGGATGGGGAAGGAGGGCATTTGAAGATGAAGATAAGATTCCCTAAGTTGCAATGAAATGTTTTCTGCAGTCTTGTATTTTAAAACCCGTAAGGACCTCACATGGACAAGTTTGTTTTTTCGTTTTGACTTGGCCTTTTATACATTTGCACTGATAATTCCTTAGGCATTTTTGTGTTGTTCCTCACTGATTGTTCCTGGGTGTAGCCTTTTTCCCTTTGGGAAGAAGTCTCCACCTTTTTCCATGCATGGAAGGAATTTAAAATACTAAAACTGAAATAAATCTTCTCTGTAGATTACTTCCTCTTTTCTCACATCACTTTTTGTTCAAATCTCGAGGTTGCTCCTAGCTCAATTCTCCAAAGGAAGAGCTTACCTTAACCTTTTCTTAATAGCATCTTATTTGTCAACTTCCTTTTTAGTCAGTAACCAGCGCAGAGGTTTATTTCTTGCTCTTGGAAACGAGTATTTCCATCATTCCTCACAGAGGTCAAATAGTCTCAGGATGTGGTTTGGTGTTCTCATTGAGTCATCCATGTGTTTTCTGAACAATTGATTTGGAGAAAGCAGAAAAGGGTGCCAAGTCACCACAATTATACTGGGGAGAGCTAACACCTCTGAGCCTGGTGCAAATCTCTGTGCTGCTGTACAGCTAAATGACAGCATGTAAAAAACCAGAGAGATTATTTAAAATTGTTTCCACCATTGTGCAGATTTGGTGTAGGGCTTGTGCTGTGTGATACAAGGAAATATTAGTAGTGCCTCTTGGAACAAAAGAAACCTTCTATCCATCTTTTTGGGAGGTAGGGATAATATTTTAAGGAACTGCTGTATTTGCAGTATTTCATGCTGGGTGAGGACTGGAACAGCAATATTAGAGGGAAAGTGTTTCTGTTCCAGAAGCAAAGTCTCAAGGTAATGGTCAGCAGCTAAATAGCTACCAAAATGGGGGCAGTGGAAAGAGGAATGCTGCCATGGATCTCTTGCAGAGCAGTTCCATGAAATGTTTTTGTATATGCGTGTACACTTGCTTGCACGCCTGGAGCTGTTTAGAGGGTTAGAGCAGAATAATTTTTATCAGTGAGTAAGTGCCACCACACATATATTCTGCCTCACATAATTCTGAAACTGGGCAATGCAGCAAGAGGATTTAAGTAACCCAGCCCTAACCAAAATGATCAAAAGCAGATGGCTTTGACTAGGTTGCTTTTCAGAGTCATTGGTGAGCACTGGGCAGTTTTACCCATCTGCTGCAGTCGAGTGATCTGGACAGTGAATGTGTTTGGAGAGCTAAATGCCAGGGTAGGAAGCTCAGTGCCACACAACTGTAAATAACTTCACGGTATTCCATATGATTAAACATCTTTAACTGGTTGATCACTTCCCATTAGTTATCTGGCCAGGATTGAGATTAAATTAAAGTCTTGCAACCTACTGGGACAGCTCTCACAACCACACAAGCTTACAAGCAATTTGACTACCAGGCCACTCTTAGCAGCTCATGGAGGAAGAGAGTAAAAGTCAATTATCAGCCCTCTCATCCATTTAATTTCTGGTGAGTTAGACAAACGTGTCTATAAGTAAAGCTGAAAGTCTGGATTGAATGATCAGGCCTGCAGCACATCAAATAGTTTTTATTTCTGTGTGATGCATCATAGCCCTGATATTTTTCATTTCTTTACCTGTATTGACACACCACTGGGGAAAGCCCTTGCCTCTAGCTGCTCCAGATGCACATTTAAATTAACAATTTTTCTGCTACCTTCATAATCAGAAAAAAAGGAGCCAGAAAGATAAACAGGAGATGTCTAATCACATCTAACAACACTCATCACTCTATCTTTCCTGGTCTCTAGTAGCCTGAGGAAATAGCAACTGCATTTTGCATCATGTCCTAAAAGTTATCAGTCCATATCCTCCACAAAGTGATGCAAAATGCTGGCAAGTCTATTCCCAGCAAGCAACCAGAGTCCAGGCTGAAAGTCCCTGAAAAGTGCAACCTGTGTAAGGAAGCAGTTCCTCCCCAGTTATCAGGAGCAGGCAGCAGGCTGGTATCACCTCTCCAAGGTTTAACTGGTGTCTCTATTTGTGCTTTGTCACATGCCTATACTTCTTGCAGAGAAAAGCATCAAAATCTGAATTCCCCATATTGCCATGTTTATTAATTCCATTCCTTTTTTGTAAGGCAGGAAATATTAAGGTGTAAGCTCAAAGGAAAATGTGATTTTTTTCAGTTTAAATGCATGCTTTGAGTTAAAACCAAAGACAGACTGCTAGACCCACCTTTCATCTGTACAAAATGCTCTCCTTAATGTATTTGATATGGCGTTTTCTATACAGCTTCAGCAGGAGAAGACTGTGTTTTTGCAGGGTGCAAAACCAGTTTGCTGTTTTGATTTGTAGTGGGGAGACAGATGTGTATCAATCTGTTCTTCAGCTACTAAAGTCAATGTTCTGAATCAGCTGGTACAGTTATGGAAAAGTCAGGGCTAAATCCTGGGTCCATACCTGAGCTCCAGTGCAGTCAGCAAAGCAATGCAGATTTCTGTTGAGTGGGGGACTGATGCCTACTCCTTAAACTGTGCAAAATCTAAAGTTGGAATTTAGGAGGGAAGGGCTGGATTTCTTGGTCTTGCATCCTTGCTCAACTCACATCTCTAAGGCATCACTGGGGACCAGTTCTGGCAGCTGTTTGAATTCTTGGAGGGTGGGCTGCTTGCCATCCTCCCAGTACTTCCCAGTGTGGAAAAAAGTGAAAGTGTCTGCCAAATGTGGGGAGGAACAAGGGTGCCATCTGAAGTGACCAGCTGCTGGAGCAATGCTCCTGCTCACTGTGTGTGCAGCTCCAGCAAGTATTGCCCTGCTGGGTGTTTGAGCACAGACATCTGTAGCTCATGCACACCCTGGCCACCCTGTAGGCAGCCAAGAAGTCACCTATGTGAGCATCCTTCATGATGTCTGGGCAAGCCAGAGTGAAGACATGGGGTCCAAGAGAGGCACATTTGTTCAATCCACCATGCTCTGGTGTTGTGGAGCTGGGAAAAGCTGCTGCTCAGGAAGGCATTAGTGAAGAGACAACATAACACTGCCTTCCCCCAGGCTGTCAGGCAAAATGCCACTTAGGGCTGCATCTCCTTGCTGAGATTGTCACAGAGGCTCATCAGAATTACACAGCTAAACTGAAGTCTGACTAAACTTTTATTGCCTCTTCTACTCATGCTCTTTCCTAGAGTTTTATTGAAGGGAAGGGCAAATATGAAAACCTTAATGTACAGTAAACAATTGGACTGTGACTGTTGCTATCATGATCCCACGTGTAGGTCATAATTCCGTTTTGTTAGCACATTTCTGGGAAATTGCTTTGAGGAGTTTAACTTTGTGGGCACTGTTTTATAAACAAGCTGATTGAACATCTTGTCCTGAGCATTTCTCTTTCCTGGACAGGAGAAAAGAGCGATATGGGAACATAGCAAGAAAACATGTTGGAAGCAAGGGACTGAGATTTCTTCCCTGTAGGATATGATAAGATGTTTCCACCCATAATCATTAAGCAGAATATGAGCGTTTTCCTTAGTGCTTTACAAAATAAAAGAGGGATGTTTTCATCCATGTTACCAGTAAGAATAAAGGAAGAGATGATTAGAGGCACCAACTTTTGAGAACACCTACAACAAGGATGTTGGGAAGATAGAAAACCTGTCACAAAGTCTCATGTAAGAGAGACAAGCCATGCTTAATCAAAGCTGACACAAAATCAAGACTTTTCAAGGCATACCTGCAGTAAAAGATAAGTATTCAGACACTGTCAGTCTCTGCAAACATCTCCTGGTGCCACCAGGTAAAAAAAAAAAGATCCTCATCAGTTATACGTGATTTTCATTTCATTGTATATGTCACTAAACCAGCCTTTCTCAAAACTTGGCTACAGAAATTTTTGAGGTAGTGAATTATCCAGAGCTTTGGTTCCAGGGAAAAGCCACATGAAGGTGGGTAGCCAGGGAGAAACAAGGTCAGGAAGAGGTGAGATACAAGAGTACAATTTAATAAGACAGACGAGGTCAATTTTTATCCGTTTTTTCTGAAAGGAAATAGGAATTTCTTAATATTCACCCCAATAGATTTCTGCAGCACCACAAAAAAAAAATTACCAAGAAAATAATGTGTCCACGGTTTGGAATTATTTTGAGAAAGACAGGCTTTGGTGTCTGGAGAGTAAACAGGGAACTCATCTAAAAATTAAAGACAGTAAATATAAGCAGGGATAGACTGTGGGGCAAACGTAAAGTTGCTTCTGAAGACACATCCTGAGTGCTTTGGTGCTGCCCAGTGCTTGCTTAAAATCAACACATTGACGGAATGTCACTTTTGGCTTAATAAAGTACATGTATTGCTCAAAATGCTTATTTTTAAATACTCTATTTAATGATTGTTTCACATGCCACATGCTGGGTAATAACAGGAGAGGGTTCAATTGTTTTTAAAAACAAATAAATGGACAAAAAAAAATCCCTTTTTGCTATGAAAAGAGCAGTTTGGGAGACTGCTATAAATGCAACTATGTTTTAGCTCTGTGCTCCCAGACTCATCGCTCAGTGCTTTCTCCAAACTGTTGTGTAGCCAGTGTTGGTTTAGCCAAGATGTTTGTTGGAGACCACATCTTTCTTTTAATGACATGCTGGGGACAATGTCTTTAGTGGTGATTTCACATGTCTATAGGCTTACCCAGTTTAAGCACATTCTCATTAGGGAAGTCTTAAATTTTCCAAAGCTATGTTCAAAAGACTTCTCAGCAATATAAAATAAGGAAATACTTTATATTTCTTTCTATTTCTTCTGCTGCTTCGTTACTGTCTTGTTTTCCAAAGAAACTGTCTGTCTGCTATTTTTTCCTGCCTTGGGTCTCACATATAGGATTGTCCTGCTGGCAACATATTTTGGCAACTGCTACCAAAGAAAAAGTTCAGATCTGTTTTGCATTTTGTCTTTGAGGAAAAAAAAAAAAAAAGAAAAATGAAAAAAAACCAAAAAAGGAGTTCTTTTCCAGTTTTTATGTCCACAATTAATTCTGCGGAACTGGATGGTACAGTGAAGGTGTCCAAGTCCAGCTGAATATTGGCTGCCTGTACCTGAGAGTGATGACCCACTTCAATCACTCCTCAAACTTCTTTTGGTTTTAATAGCTCACTGACCGGATTCTCAAAGTGATCTTGTTCTTTGAAAGGAGACTTGATAAGCTTTTAGCACATTAAAGTGCAAAAACATATGATGCTTTTTATACTCCTTCAGAGGCTTCACTTCCTTTCTTTCAAAGTATTTGTTACTCAAAAGAAATTTAAAGATAGTATAGCATGTAATTTGTGTGATTCACAAATTCACATTTTGTAATTATTTCTACAAAAGCCTCAGATTCTGGATATGTGGATGTGCTGAGGAGCATTCAGCTTCTTTCCTAATATTCAAATGTTAGGTCTCTCATGTGTTTCTTAGGGAAAGAAGCATTTTGATGGGCATCCTTTGAGAAAACAGATCTCCTTGTTTATGAGCTAGAATGGGAAGGCTGGTCATTTCTTTGCACACACAGCCCAGTTGACCTGGGATTCTGCCATACAGTCTCTGCTGATGGCTTAATTTTAGACCCAGCATCTAAGAAAGATTTAAAGTTTGTTCCTTCTTTTTTTAAAGCATCAATTACTGTGAAAAGTTACACAACACTTAACCCTTAAGTAACAATGACCAATGCATTTGGTACTTTTTTCCTCCTTAGATATTTTACCATGCCTTTTTTAACTTCAAAGAAGTTGTTTGTGCCATTTTACTCCTCCAGGCCAGATGTCTATCTTTCTTCATGTTCTGAAAACAATATATGATCAAAGCAATTTCAGAAGTAATGCAGAAATTTATTACATAATTGTTTTTAAACAAGAATTTCTAATGTGATTTAGAAGTAGAATCTAGAATAAAGATTTCTAAACAGCAATGCCTCTGCTAATGTGAAGTATCATTCCATGACTGCCTGCCCAAGAGGAGATCTATAGACTCAGAAATAAGTTCTAGTGTGGGCTAGATGTTCTTTCTGTCTTACCCACCTTTTTCTGCAGAGAAAGTTGTGCCCACAGGATGGCACAACAATAGGTTGGGGAAATGTTATTTTCATTCCTATGGTAAGGAACATCTTACAGTAGGAAGTATGTATGAGTAATTTTTTGCCATACAGCAGTTGGAAGCCTTCATTGCTAGACTGTATCCTTTACTGGTCTTTAACTTGACCTAACACTGTCTGTACATGGCTTTCTAAGCTGTGATGTAGTTATGAAACAACTCCAAGTCCCACTCTTTGCTGTCTCCATTCATAAACTTGCACCTCTGTCCCACGCTGTATGAAGAGGCATGAACTTGTCTGTGGACTTGCAGCAAAATTCTGTAGTGTGTTCCCTGAAGTCTCATAAGCTGCCTCTGTTTTAGCAGTGTACCTTTCAGATGAGAGTGTGGGGTCTGTGATCCACAGCCTTGCCCTCAGCTGGCTCCTAGACTTCCCCCCACCCCCAGCAGAGAGTTTATTGAAGCCACGGGCTGTCAGGCTCAATTATTTGCACAGCATCTTAATAGGAGTTGCAGTTTTTCTAAAAAAATGCAACACACCACCAACAAAAAAAATGCCACTAGGGTCAATTGTCCTTTCTTTAAAATTGGTTTTATGGAATTCATCTCTCCCTGGGAGATTTGAGGCACTCCTGGAAGTACTGCATAATCAACTCATGTCTTCTCTGGGGACTACACTGCTATGAAATCAAATAATGTTGTAATCTCGATGTGAAAACCAACTTCAGTCAGCACCTTTGATCTCAAAGGTTTGTGAGTGTCACTGAAAGAATTACTTTGAGCCTGATAGCCTTCCAATCAAATTGCAGCAAGTATTGACTGTGATCTCTCCCAAACCTGCAACCCAAGCAAGAAAGGGTCTGGGCAGGTCTTAATGAGAGGCTGCCAAAAAAAGACTCACATGACATGAGAGAGGTATTTTAGGAGCTATTGCTCTCCTCAAGGGCTTTCCATAGTTGTTGCACTGCAGTGTGGTTTAGTAAGTGCAGAGCTAAAGGGATTACTGGTTGCATTGCTGAATGTAGCTATGGTCCGGATCCTTTGTGCCCTACAGCTGTCCTGTGGCCTTATTTAGAGAAGCTAGCTGGCAACTTTTCACTCAAAACAAGACTTTCTGTGTGAAATGGGCTTTCACAGGAAAGATATCATTCTTGTTTCCCTGTTTTTTTGGAAACAGATCTTACAGAAAAACAAGATAGGGGAAAATGCACTTTTTTATTGCTTTGGTCAGTCTTTTCTGTTTTCAGTTTCATTTTTCATTGGTAACAAAGAAGGCTGTTTTCACTGGCATTTTTTAAGATGAAAAACATTCCTATGAAAAATAATTGGTGTTTTTCAACTGCCTCCATATGAGAACCCTATAAACTCTAATCCTGCAGCTGGGGCTATTAACCCATACTTCTGTACCCTGGCAAAGCTGTATTGAAATCAATGGAGCAGAGCACGATTGGCAGCAAGAATGGTTATAAGATCAGTGGCCAATTAGGCAAAAAAGACAGCTCAAGACTGTTATGATAGTGGGAGCTAAAGCATTAGCTTCTTAGGTAACAGAGATAAATCACTGAAAACAAATCCACATGGCTTTGTAGAAAGGCACCAAATAAGAGTTCTACAGTATTGTAGTGGATCAGCTGGGGAAAAAAATGTCTTCCTGACAATGTTTTGCAGTAGTTTCTTAAATTATTATATCTAGAGAACAGAAATACACCACAGCTTTTTGTACTTAAGTTAATATTGGGGTGAGGAAAATATTTGGTTTTCATCTCTACCAGTTTTGCTGCATACTGTAATTGCATCTTGTGCTGTACCAAGGGACATATTCAGCCTGCCTTGCCAACTTGCTTCCACTGAAGTTATGGGAACTTTTATTTTATTATCATGCCAGATAGAGGGGAACATTTTCATGCAATGCCTGTATTTCAGCCGCTTCCTTTTAAGTATTCCTTTGCAAGTGGTTAATGATAATGATAATTTGATAATTTCTTTATGATTATACTTTCCTGCAGGAAGAAAGGCTAGGCGGTCATGCAGTTCATCTCTGTTCTCTTTCTCTCCAAAATTTCCAGACCTTTTTGACTGCTCTTGAGCAAATCTGACAGGTGGCAGAATTTTAATTTTATACAGGGCCTGTGGAAGGAGGTAACTGGTCTCACTGGAAATGTCTTAATAAAGGTTATTTGGGGATGAGCTGACCATTTGTCAGTCACCACAGCCACAGCACAGGAGGGAGCCACCAAAAACAACCTGGATGTGTGAAAAGCCCCAGTTACAACTTATGTTTTCTTGGGTACTAAAGCCAGAGTGCTCTCAGATGCAGAAGCATTAGACAAGCTTTGGCAGCTTCATGCCCACAGACATGACAGCAGATGCTTACAAGATGCAGGAAACCATGTTGCAGTGAGTTTTGGGGCTCTCTTGGGTTACAGTTGAAAGACTGAATACTTTCCATGCACAGAGAAGAAAAAAGAGAGATAAAAAAAGAGGTCAAGTTATAAAGCTTGGAAAGTGATCAGTAATTCATTAGTGGAGCTCTAAGTGTTATTAGCTCTGAAGAAGTCATGATCTACTCACAGATAGTCTGCAAGTACAGAGAGATGAAATATACTAGATAATTTATCTGTTGTATGGGAATCACTTTGTTCTAGGCATTATTTTTTTTCTGTATAATGTCTTTCTCTATAATTTACTTTCCCTTTCATATTGTTTCTTTATTTTTAAGATCACTTTGTATTTGTCTTTTTTTTCCTCATTTAATTATGTGCATAAAAAGAATAAAATACTGAAATGTTTAAACAACTCATTAAAACCTACTTATATTCCTCTGTCTGGGACAAAAACTGCTACTGTGTTCAATAGCCCAGAATACTGTACCTTTATCAATCTTCTAAAATTCTTGTAAATCACTACCGTGGGCTGTCTCCAGTTTCTTGTAAATCAAGTAAATCGCAGACTGGATCTCTCAAGGAGATTGTCCAGGCACGTTTAACTGTCTGTACAGCTCCTGTCTTCATCCACTCCTGTGGTACAAAGCCTTTACTCCATAATCATACTACACACACAGCCTGGAGTTCCACTGAATTATTGGAAGGTGAGAGTGAGGCTTTCAGAGACAGGATTTTCATGCTTATAAATTTTATTGGTGTCATCTTGTTCGCAAGATATATATAGGCCTCCTACAATATCTGTGACATCCATATCCTGCCTTATAATCACACTGTGCCACAACCATCACAATGATTAAAGAGATTACTTTTTTTTCCCCTTGTGTGGCGAGATTAGGGAAGTTCAGTTAAATGGGAGAAGAGCGATGAAGGAGCGCAGTTCTATATCATGATCAGCTCCAGGGAGAGGCCTTTAGAGGAAGCCTCCCTGAGCCCCTGAGGACTTAAGGGAGGGAGAGTGGGCATCTGCCTCCCACACCCCTTCTGGAGAGCTTAGGACTGGGTCCTGCTTTTGAAGCAGATTTTGTCCTGCAAAAAATCCTGCAGCGTGCCTGCCAAACCCGCCAGACAGACTAGGCACAGCCACGAGGTGACAAGGGACAGATCTGAAGGTGGCTCTGGGACAGGCAGTGGCTGCTCCCTACAGCGGGATGGGGAATGTGTCCGGGAGGGAGGCTCCAGGAGAACGCACCTCTCTCCATCCCCTTGCACCTATCAGCCACCTCAGCCCCTCCCACCTCAGTGATACTCTCATTTTGCTGTCGAGACTCACAGCATTGTTTTTGCTGTTCCTATTTCTACCCACCCTCCTGCCCCTGCCCTGGTTCTCCTCTTCAGTGTGTCCCTTTCACTTCAGGCAGTGGTTTTAATTGCATCATTTGAGCCTCCATTGTGG
This sequence comes from Alethe diademata, assembly GCA_025584955.1. NCBI lineage: Eukaryota > Metazoa > Chordata > Aves > Passeriformes > Muscicapidae > Alethe > Alethe diademata. The sequence goes on from JANRMJ010000088.1 coordinate 15,712,433, forward strand.
TTGTAGAGACAATAATAGCCTCTGTGTATCTTCTGTCTATAGTTTTTAAAACAGGATTTAGGACTGACTCTGACTTTAAAAAGAGAGCAGGGTAGAAGTGAAGGGGCACAGCTGGAGGGCCAGGACGGGTCTTATGGAAGTCCCAGTGGCTCCCAGTGAGCCCATGGCTCTTCTGTGTCCCTTCCTCCGAAAGTGAGGCTTGAATACACAGATTACTGTGAGTCTTCTGGTCTGCTGTCCCACAGAAACTATTTGTGAGGATAAGCTTTTGACTCAAAAATCATTCAGTTTAAGTTTGGTACACACACCACAGCTTGCAGACCCAAAATGAAACACTGCAATATTTGTGGTTAAATTGGATTGGAAAATGAGGAAAGTGTTTGTGATAGTCGCTGTCTAATTTCAAGATTACCAGGGCACCAAAGATGTCTTAAAGATCAGAGAGAAAATTCTGAGTTGGAAATGTCAATTTGTCCTTAATGTGTCCTGGTTTTCCCAGGCACAGTATGTCTCCCATTAACATGTAGTTGATGGAACAGATGGGCTGCAATGCTTGAGCAGGGACATGGGTTACAGGGAGGCTCTGAGACTTTGACTTCCACATAAAACTGTTGCCTTTGTTTTAGTGCTACCTCTTAGCTGTCTTGTTTTAAAGGGCAGTGAGTCTTTGTAATAATGCCATGTCCTAAACTGCTGGACAAAGGCCACTCACTACCATGTGGTCTTAGCACTTTGGAAAACACTGTAGCTCTTATAAATAGAGGCACAATGAGCCATCACCTGGTTTTTTTGAAAGGTCACAGCAGATGAGGATGTCTGAAATCACAATTCTCAGTATTCCTGCCTCAGTTTTCTCTGAGTCCAGACCTGGACTGGGAACAGCTTCCCATCTAGCAGGGATGCTGCAAAGATTAATTATACACCAGATTATGAGACAATTTCAAGCATTATTTTTATTCTAAGTAGCACTGTTTATATCCTAACAACTTGGGAAGAGTTTAAGTGGTTCCCTTAAAACCCAGCATCTTGCATTCACTTTTAAGGTAGATCACTTTTATCATCTTACCCTTGTCCCTAGTGTTACCAGGAAGGTTACAGCTGTGCTTTTCAAAAGCAAATTTTCAAGTCCTGTTGTCAGCTACAGCTTGGAAAGGAATTTGACAGGGAAGAGAGGGACCCTTCTCCACTTCCCCATCCATGCTTTTTTTCTGAGTTTCCCAGCTAGTTTTTCTGCCTAAATTCTATTACATCCCCTGAAAAGAAAGAACAGGCTGTATTTTGCATACTCCTGCTAATGAGGATAGCAGAAATACTTAAAGCTACCCCCAGAGGCGTGGAACAGAGTCTGAGCAGCAGCTGCTCCTGGAGGCTCTCCCTTTCCTGCTAGCTGAGAACTGGAGAACAGTTTCCTTTACCCGTGTGTCTGCTGGTAGCGGGCAATTTTCTCTCTGCTCACCAGAAATGTTTCGGCAAGCTTCCCTTTGAATTTAAAGGAAGGTGTTTTAGGGTGTGCTTTTAGTCTTGGCAGTGAGGCCAAGTTTGGACTCTGTGATGATTTCCAAACGCTCGGAGGCATTGTCCAGTAGAGGGAGCAAAGGGAGCACTGTGGACACCGGGCTTGCAGAGGCTGGCAGAAAAGCTTCCCCAGCACAGGCAATCCTTCAGTGCTTCACCCCAGTCCCACCACTGAGTCAGCGTGGGTTCCTGTACCCTGAGCCATGCACAAGCAATCCCCAGGAAAAAAAAACAAACATAGCTAGGATAGCCAGGTCCTGCCAAGGAAGCCAGACAGCATCAGCAGCTGGTGTCCAGGGTTTTAAAATATTTTCTCGACACTTGCTTCTTTAAATCCTATATAATAATTTATTTAAATAATATAGAACAATTCACATCTATTATTTCGATTAATTACCAGGCAATTAGTGTGTAGCAATTAATAATATGTAATTATTAATATAACCATTAATATAAATAGGATTTAGTCATAATTACCCTTTGACAAATTTGGGGGAGATTCCCACAGTTGGCATTCAATTTTCTCTTGGTAGCAAGTAGATTGTAAGGCTTCTTGAGCAGCTAGGACATGCTTAATTCTGCTGCTAAGGACCATTTCCACTCTCTTGTATTGTCCTGTGAGCTGGCCCAGGGATGTGCTGTACCAAACCACAGTGTGCCTTGGAAACTGGACGCTTTTCTGCTTGGAAGTTGGGTTTTCTCACTTGAGGTGGGATTGCTGCTGATAGCTGGCACTGCTCAGGCTGAAACAGACAAGCCCAAAGTGCAACAGAAGGAAAAATCTCGGTGTTGGAAGACAACATATCAATTTTCTGGTTACAATTAGTGCATACCTGCCTTTCACCAGCTCAGTTATGACTGCCTCGTTCCATGGAGTGCTTATTTTCTAATTAGTTTGTAAAAGGTTATAAAAGCCATTAGATGCATATTCAGAATATTACTTTATGTGTTTACTAAACAGGAACATTAAAGATAGGATCACATTTTCCTGTAGAGCAATCTGGCCACATCAACACAAATCCCCTTGTGTTACTGTAATACCAAATCCATTAGTGTTCTTGTATTTAGGTAAATGTCTGACTTCAGCACAACATTTTTTTACTTTTTTTTTTTTTTGAGACTTTTGGCTAAATAAAGACCATACTTCTCCATAAAATATGTATGTCACAGTGAACTGAAAAACTATACCACATCTTATTCAAAGCCAAATTTTTTTGCCTCTGCATCATTTTCATGGCTTTAATTTTTTAAAAAAATTACCATAAAGAACATTCATGCCAAAAGTTTAGACTTTCATTTATTTGAAGCATCAAGGAAGGAATATTTTTTAAAGTTTTTCAAATATCCCTTTTTTTTCTCTGAGTGACAGAAAAAGAGAAAGGTTGCAATTAAAAATCATACCCATAACAAATATAGAACATAAGTTTAAAGCCTACCATTAGGTCAAGGTATGTTTGGCTCAGTTTCCAGGAAGCCGGCTCTGCTCTGATTTGCTCCTCTCTAATTTCAGAGTGATCTATTTGTTACTAATTTGTTTTATTTCAGCGTAAATACATATACAAGGAACAAAGCAGTGTGCCAGAATAATTAATGGAAGAGCATACAGGGAAGCTAGGCTGTGTTTGTATTTGTGTCCAACAACAAAAATCCAGGAGCATTTCATATGAGAGGCATGCTTAGAAAACAAGTTACACAGGCTGAATCTACTTTCGAAATCAATAGGAATAAAACATAGAAAAAAATCCATGCTATTTCAATTCCAACAATTACCAGAGAGTTAACCAGACTCTGAGAAAAATGTTATCAGGATTGACACGTTTCCAAAGTGTATTCTGATTTTAGCTACGCCTTATCTTTTGACAGAAAAATGTTTTGTTGGATATGCTCCAGCTTGTTCTTCATGTTATTAGGTTTTTAATTCTTGCTTTTTTTAATACAATGTTATTTTTTGTGTGTGAGCTGCGGTAATTTGAATAGAAGCAGGAGTGTGCTATTCTTCTGGCAGTCATACTCCCTTCAGTGGCTCTCCTTTAAGTAACAAGACATCCCAGCAGTGAGAACTAAAAGGCTACACACAGACACCTCAGGTGGCTCTGATGATTGAGTGGTGGCTAACAACGGGAAGCTTATTGTGACGGCTCGGCCGCCAGCATCGCGCCGAGGCTGAAAGCGAATACACGAGAGCACTTAGAATTCCCTAAAGATGCATTCTGTTTGATCCGCAAGGGATCGCTTCGGCTCTTACAAAAGTATCTGGCACAGAATGCCTTTGTTCCCGTGAATGGCAGTGGGTCTGCTTTTCCGTTTTCCTTCTCTCCCGGTGCTTTTATTTGCAGCCCTTTCAAGCCTGAGTTGTCGCAAGTGTGATATTGTGTGAGCACCCTTGGCTCCTTCAGCTATGGTGTTTTGCATGTTTAAAACCTCCATGGAGCTCCCACCTAGAAAATAACCAGTTATTAGTAACACTGTAAAATTGGGATGTAAAACACCCCAATATCTTGATAGTAATCAGAGCAGCAGCCATTAGCTTAGCCCAGGGTCTGAAGATGTGTGATGACCCTTCAGACACTTCTCTTCATCCATGGCATACGCACAAGATATTCAGGGCACATCACGTTACGTGCACAGTGGAGCCCTCTGCTCATCATTCACAGGAGCTGGCCATTTCTCCTGTGCTGCGCGTGTTTTGCTGCCATGGGGTTCCAGTTGTGTCTGGTACCACAGATGCTGCAGAGAAAAGCCAGTTTTGCAACAGGGAGCTTTTTGCTACACTCAAAGCACAAGCTAGAGGCCTAATTAAGCACCATCAGGCTCCTCACTTCTTCCAGGAGATGTTGGGCCTTTAGGAGAAATAAGCACTGTTACAGGGAGTTTGGAGTCTAATATTTGCTACTGCACAATTAGAAAACCCTCGGATCCTGAAAACAGCTTTGTGAAAATGCAGTTTCCAGCCTCGTTTTTCTGCCACGCAACTGCTGAGTCCTTCCTACTGTACTAACACATAGTACAAATACGTGTGCTGAAATATACTGAAGGCCACAATTGAAAACAAAAGATGTAGAGTTACTGAGTGCTGAGAGCTGGCTCTTGGAACCTACATACTAAGCACTGGAAGCAGCTTGAATCCTTCAAATCTTAAAAAAACCCCAAACCAAAAAACTAACATCCAAAAAACCACCACCCCCACACACAGAACAAACTGAAAAACAAACAAACAAACAAGCAAACAAAAACCCTAAAAACATAAAAGAAGCAAATAATGTAGTTTAGGTTTTGGCTGACTCTGAGGTGTTTGCACACAAATTCTTTGCACAAGGTCAGAAAAAAATAAGGAAATTGCAGGTAGCAGGGGGGAAAGCAGTGCAGTCAAGGGGAAAAGGTGTAAAATCTCAGTTTCCTTATGGATTCCTTCTGGAATCATGGAAGCAAGCTGTCTTAGTGTATATCCTTAGTAGTGACAGATGTACAGGAGAGCCAGGGAAGCGAGCACTGCCATGGCTCCTCTGTGCATTCATCTCTCCCAGGAAAAACCTCTCAGTCCTGGTGCCCCACAAGGTAAACAGCCCCTGCAGCCCTGCTGGGACCAAAGCTCACAGCTCCTCTCTCTGTGAGCTGATACAATTCTTCCTTGTGAAGCACAAAGACGTTCAAAGCCATGATTTCAAGCTTGACTGTGACCCCCTATGAAAACAGGTCAGGCAATTAACTCATCATGAAAAACATTCCTTTTTTTCCCCTCCCTCCCTTATCTCATTCTAAATCTATTTTAACTTTATGGGGGGATTAGATACCAACACGCCCTGTGTTGATTCCTTGTGTCATGGACTCAATGAATCCTTCATTTTCCCCTTTTCCACTTCATCCAAGCTCCATAAAATGCCCAGGAAGCATTACTTTAACAGTGTGATGACAGTTTAATTAGATCAAGACTGCAGCAGAAGGGGGAGTATCAGGATTGAAGGCAGATGTGGTAAGAGTCAGGATGTTCACAGCTCAGCCTTCTTCCAGCCCACCTAAGCAAGGGCAGCTCAGGGGCAGCTGCTGATACTTGCATCTGGTTTTCCCTCAGGTACTGTGTCCCATCTGAGGACCAGTGGCTGATCTGTATGATTGGGCTACAGTATCCATTGGGTGTTTTAATTTGATTTCCATTTCTGAAGCTTATGATACTTGTGCTCAGTGTTATCCCAATGAGCAGCAAAGAATAATAATGCAAGCATGTGGAAGGCACAATCCTGGTGTGGCTAAAATTCATGGCAAAATTCCCATCAACTCAAAGAAAGGCAAGCTTTCACCTTCAGGAAAAAAAGTAGGAAGCCTTAAATTAGGAGGGCTCTAGAAGAAAGTTTATTCTGGTACGAACAAAGTGCCTTTTCCCACAAAGTCCATTGACTTGGAGTCTCAACCTTTCTTGTGAGAGACATGCACTGGAGCTGTTTTACAGCTCTATAGAGTATGATGGAAAGAAATGGACCTATGTGCTATAAGGAATATCAGGGAGTAAAGTTTAGGCACTTTGACTCCCACTTTTCCACACATCTCAGATTTTAATGTGTTTTTCGGCACTGATTTTTGTACAAAGGTACACTGGTTTCAGTGTGCACACTCAGGATTCCCAGGTGGGAGACATTTTATTGACCTTTTGACAATATGTTATTAACAAAGGCTACTTTAGACCTGGCAATTTACTTTAATAGAACACATGTTCTATTCACTTATCATTTGGTTAAATGCATTTGTTTTGCAGTATTCTGCATCCTTTTCCATTTATTTTCCAGCATTCTGATATATGCATAGATAAAGCTTTTTTTAAAGAGTTTGAATCTGAAGAAAAATCACCAGGATAATAACACCTTTTTGTCTCACATCACCATCTGCTGCGTCACCTCTGCAATGCAAATCATGCTCATTGCTATGTACTATCTTCTAGAACAGATCTTAGACCAAATCTTGCTCTAACTCTTGCATTAGTGAGGAAATACAGTACAGCCAAACTCTTTCTTACCTTTAGTATTTTCAGTCTTCTGTATTTAGGTTTCCTTTTACCTTAGTGTCACGTGCCTGACCTTTAATGCAACAATTCTCAGTGCACCATCATCAAGAGAAGTGTTAGGCATCCTGCATTTCAGATGGACAACTGAGGCTTGCTAAGGTCACACTGTGGAAGGACAACTCCAAGTCCTTCACACACCAGAGAACTACCTCCAGCACCAAACCCATCTGACACTTCAATTTGCTGCTGTCCAGGCGTTGCCTGACATTTACACAGCCTGTGTCCAGAACATCTGGAAAATGCACAACTCAATGCCTGGGATCCCCCTACCCTCCCCACTAAACATGCTAGCCATTTAGCCAGATAGCAAAAGAAATTCAGATTATTATTTCTGATGCAGATTGGAGATTTTTTTACAACTGGGACCTGCTGGATTTTCATGTATTTATTAGGCTTATATGGCAATATTTTGGTCGCAAGGGAGCTTCAGGGGTGGTTTCTGTGAGAAGATATCAGGAGGTGTCCCCGTGTCAGAAAATTCCAGATACCTCCAAGAAGGTCCCAATGCTGGCCAAGGCAGAGCTCATCAGTGAGCTTGGAGAAATTAATTTTGCCAGAATCTGTTGTGCCCATGACAGTGATTGCCAAGTGGTCTCCCTGTCCTCAACTCAACCCACAAGGTTTTTGTCATATTTTGTCCCCTCTGTCTACCTGAGGAAGCTGAGTGATAGAGCAGCCTGGTGGACATCTGGCATCCACCCAAGGTCAACCCACCACAATGTAATTATCATTGCAACCTGCCTTGATGAGACCACTAACATTACTCCACAGAGGTTCTCTGGGTATCTGGGCCAACACATGTCCTTTTCTTTGCAAAGGTGAAGTTAATTGAATTAACTCTTGTATGCCACATTAATGCTGCTAGAACTGAAAGGAGGATATGCCCTGTTGAGCTTGTGTGATTTGTGTCTTAATGGGGAGCTGGTTTGTATCTTAATGCTGAGTACTTGTTTTTATGGTATTTCCTAGCAAAAGAAGTAATTTTATCTTTAACAGTATCTAGTTTTTAAAAATCCAATAAACAAGGCAGAAAGTAGAGATTTAAAGTGTGTTACCTATGTGAGTGCTCTGAAGACACTGAACATCAAGGAGTTTGCCTTTGTCACCTCTCTGCCAATACAAGTCACCCAAATAAGGTTTACTGTAACTGAGCTAATGATAAATCTGCAACTCTGAAAGAACAGCTTTCTATCTTTAGGCTTCAGCTATGCTTTTCTTTTGTCTGTATAGCCTATTTATGGAATGCTGCTGCTGAACTTGAATGCAAACCAGAAGAGCGTTCCTGCCTAAATTGTCTATAAATACCTCCTGGAGGAGCTTAGGGGGTTTTACTCTCTGTATTTTTGTGAAGTCTTCAGTGTGCTGCTTTGCTCAAGTATTTGTTTATTCCTCATTCAACATTCATTGTCTGTCTTCAAAAAGTGACCTCCTGAAATGTATACCCCATGTCAGTATGAGGCTGCTATTTTTATATAACCCTGAGAACACTGAGGCTGTATGGGCCTCCGTGAGACAGGAATAAACAGAAACCTGTGTGTGACAATCGCCATCATGGATGCACCAAGGCGCACATAAACATGCAGATTATTTAGGAAACTAACAAAGGAAAGGATTTTAGTGGAAATAATACTGGAATCTACCATTTTAGATTAGACTGTTTGCTTGTCCCGTATGCCCATGGGGCATCCAGAATAGGATGCAAATGATGACAGTAGAAGAAAATGCAGAGCAAAAGTGTTAGACGATAATTTATACCTAGGAAAATTTTCCTCATTAATTAGGCACAGGCTCATGCCCTCAGGCAGAAAGCTTTCAAGTATTTTTCAAATCCTCCGGGTTTGTCTAGGTGAGGTTTTTTTAGTTTATTTGGTTGGTTGGGTTTTTTTGTTTTTACTTTTTTTGTTTGCCATCCTCTGTAACCATCTCAGCTTCCTCTTGCTGAGGT
>JANRMJ010000088.1:15721045-15744916 GCA_025584955.1 Alethe diademata
TTACTTTTTTTGTTTGCCATCCTCTGTAACCATCTCAGCTTCCTCTTGCTGAGGTGTCAACAAGTTGTAAAGGCTGGTCACTCCACAAACATGTGGTTTCTTTGAAGAGGTTTGACTTGTTCTTCTGACTCTCTGAATCTCTTTGGAGCTTGAGCTGGAGGTAGGAAGGAGTGCACTCCTCTATAAAATTCCCATTGCATCCATTGCATTCAAGCCATTGCATGGCTTGAAGAAAAAAGGGACAAGGACAGAGTAACAAGACATCCTGCACAGTTCAATCCAAGCTGCACAGGGCATTATAATTGTTTTATAATTTTCCCCTCCTTGTGATTAGGTCTTATGACATTAGTGAACTCTCCTGTATGATGAACTCCTAGTGATGGGATTGTGGCCATTTTTTGGGTTGCAGCCCTCACCAGCCTCCAGCAAGACTGAGGGTGTCACACCTCTTGCAGCTCCCCCTTGGGACACCCAGGCCTGGAAGGACTGTCCTCACCATAGCAGCCAAATTACAGAGAGCATTATCCCAGTCCTGGGGCAATACCCAGATATTGGCTTTGGAAAATGTACATGAAAGTGCAAAATTGTATTTACGCCCATGCAAATGTATGTGCTTTTCCAAGGGGCTTTGAAATAATGAAAAACAAACTCTAAATAGGCCAAAAGCAAAATAAATATGCTTTTAAGTGAAAAAAAAATCAAGATAAGAAAACTGCAGCCTACACTGAACCTCATTTGACAGTGGAAATATGACCACTGGCCAAAATTTTGATAGCAGTAGCATAGCATACTTAAAATTGCTTGGGTAACCAAATAGAAAATTTCTAAACTTCAGTAGAAAATTGCAAGTTAAATATACTGTATTTAAATTTAAATTGTCAGCTAGAAGCCTTATCCACACAATTCACTGTTTTAATCTATTGTAAGTCAGTCAGTTGGAAAATATAGTTACTACATGTCTTTTCTGTAGGAATTTATGGCATTTTGAATTTGGGGTGAGGGATTTCACCCACAAATAAGAAATACTTTGCAAAACAAAATTTGGAGTTACTGGAGTGTACAAAAATTTGATAGTTTGTTCTGGTAATATGTGATATGTGTATCAATTATCACTTTTACATTTGCTTAATGTTCCATAATGTAAAAATTCTTTTCCAGAAAGGCTGCATTCCAGTGAAGGTGAAGTGAAATAGGAATTCGTCAAGCCAGAATGGTACTTGGATTTATGCAGCTTAAAGCAAAGCCTGAATAATCAGAAATCAGACCCAAAAATGAAATGCTGGCTTTATAAAAAATGAATGGGCCATACACAATCCAGAAAACAATTCACTCAGTTTTACAAGGACAAAAATGTTCACTTATAAAATTGTGCAAGAAGCTAAACAGGCTGACATCACCATCTCTTGGGTAATATTACACTACAGGTTTGTCTGGTTTGGTTTTTGTTGTTTTTAGTTGGGTTGGTTGTTTTTTTTTCTCCTTATCCTATACAGCTCAAGTCCTGCAAGTACTGAATGCTTTGTGAATACCCTTGTTGATGTAGCAGTCAATTCTTTGAGGCTGTAGGTAGGTGGGGAAGGGTTAGTGTGTATGGTGTGTAATAGGCCCGCTAATAAATCCTCAGTACAAATCAAAAGCCTAGAAGACTTTTGCACAGTATTTAAGCAAAAGACTGAGTCTTCTGGTTGACAGTTGGCTAAAAATTTTTTAGTCTTCCCATCAAAAGTGCCAATTTCTGGCAATGAAATAAACTATTGTATTTCTTCTTGTTTGTGTCTAGAACTCATCATGTGTGAATTTTGGAGTAGGCTCCAGAACCGGAGGACAAAGAAAGCAGCAACAGTAAATAGACATGAAAGGCTGGGATAAAATTGGGGTACTCAAAATAGCATTGCTCCCTATGATGACAGGACCCTAGCTGTTTAGCTGCTTTCTGTTGCTATTTAAATTAGCAGCAGGAGTCAGTTTGTCCTTTAGATTGAAGGAGTGCCCTCAGCCCTAGCACAGGTCATGTATTAAAATGCTTAGACAGGCTCAGGTTGCCAGCTCAAGACCAAGGAAATAAAACTCCTGTCTCAAAACGCATCTCTCAGGCATTTTGTTGCTACAAACTTGTTTATTTGTTTGTCTGAACTGCTTTGTGTCTAAGCAGGAGGGAGGACAAAACCTTTTAGCCAAGGTGTGGAGAAATGTATCAGGAACATTTCTTTGAGTTTTCAGAGCAGGTAGAACCTCAAAGTCAGATGTGAACTGTAGTCTCACACATCTCTGCATTCTTCTTCCCCATGTCTCTTCCCCTTGCTCTAGGCTCACTTTTCAAAGAGTTAGGGCTGGTTCATTCAGCTGCTCAGGCTCTGTGCTGAAGTTGGCCAGAGTGTGCAGATATTAATCCAACTGCCTGGTTTCTGCAATTCAATATACAATTGAATGTGCATAATCTGAGCAGTACCATTGATTTAACATCAGTGTGGGAATTTTAGCTTTCAGTTTTCATGAATTATGTGTTTGAATTTTGAACTTTAATGCCGTACTAATGTAGACATTTGCATTTAATGACATATCAGTGAGGCTGAATAGGCCTGCCACCTCTTAAACCCTTAAAAGTTACAGCTCTGTGAAAACCTCTTGTTGAAAATATGAACAACAGCTTAGATTGTCTGACTGAAATGCTCTAGTCTTGATCATGAAAAGAGAAGAAACACAGCATCAACAAGATCTCATGAATCTTTTGACACAGTTTTATGACCACTGTCTTAATATATCATGCCCCTTGTATCTAGAGCCTAATAAAACTTAAATAAAGCCAAATGATTTAATATTCATATTGAAACATAACTATAGAAAGATGTATGACAGAATCACCAAAGAGATGAGATGAAAGTAATTTTTATCTCAGATTCTTTAAGTGTTGTGATTTTTTTAATGCATCAACCAAATTATGTAGACAAATCTGAAGGAAGATGTCAGAAATATCCAAAGTAGTCTTGCATTAACAAGAGCACCAAGAAGTACATTTGCCAAGGTACTTTGGTAATCAGCTCCCAGTGACTTCAGCAGCAAGAACAAAGTTAGTTGAGGATGTGGGAATAAATTCCTGGAACTGTCAGTATGGACATATATTCTGACCTCTATGGAGGCATTGAAACAATGGAATAATTTATTGTTCTGTTCAGTGTGTCTTAAATCTGGCAATTCATAATTTCAAGAGATTTAAAACTATTTGATATCTGATTGTTGTTTTTGAAAAAAATTAGTTCAGTACATTGTTAGGAATTCTGCTTCCCCTTAGTTTTTTGGTCTAAACATTTCTGGCTTTATCTCAAACTGCTGTAGTTTTCTTTAGAAAGTCAATATCAATATTAAAAAAAAAAAATTAGTAGAATGTCCCATCTTTAAAACTGACCTTTTTTTTTAAAAAATGACTTTGCAGTCAGCCAATATTTAAAAACTCTTTTCCACATGAAAGTAGCTTCCAAAGTTCAAAAATACATTGAGTCTAGTTCTATGTTTTTGACAAGCTTTTAATAATAAGTTATCTTATTGCATGCATAAATTAGTCGGTTTTTAGCCTCATAACCACCTGGAACATACAAGACTTTCACAACAGAGATATAAATGTGTAATATGGAAAAAGAGAAATACAACTCTCAAAGGAATATCAAACCTTCCAGCTTGAAGGTTAAATACAGGCATTAAAAGGAATCCAATTAAATTGAAAACAAGGGTGTACTAAATTGCCCAACTGTAATAAATTCATTATGTATGGATAAAGGAAAACATAACAATTCATAATAAATGCATGTGCTTCTTAAGTACAATTGCTTCTACAAGTAATTAGAGTAGATCGTTCTTTGTTCCAGACCCATGTTCTCAGTAGTCTGATGGGTTTAGCAGTGCAGAGGCACCAGTACTGCTTGGAGAGATGGGAAATGTGCAGGAGCAGTAATGTGCAATGGGAAAACAATCCCATATAAATTTAAGTCTTCTGTATAAAAACCGGAAATAAAAGTAGGAATCAGATGATTTTCATTGTTAAACTTCAAAGACTATACCTTGGACTTCTGTGATTTTATAGCTAGTTTAAATGCTGATTAGTTGCTAGCTTTTAACTCCCCTCTTGTACCATCATGGTGTAATAACTGGAGTTAGATTATCCAAAAACGCTATCCCCCTGTTTCAGCCTCTTGACAACAAAATTTTCAAAGCAGCTTATTCCTGACAGTTCCCTTGACAGGAAGGAAAGGAAGAAGGAGTTCTTTTGTTCCAGATATCCTACAAAGTCAGGCTCTCCTGTGTGTTATTGCACAGTCCAAACTCTAGTAAGAGCCATGGGCAATAATAAGATTCATGAGGCTGATAAGGCTCAGAGCTGCCTATGGAAATGCATATGTTAATATAAATTAATGTTTTTAAAGTAGAAGACAAAAGACTGACTGAATGACCAGTGCCATGTTTCCTCTCCTTGCTCCAGTTTTAAGAGCTGTTTTTCTCAATGTTGGGAAGAATATGGCTGCTGTTGGTTAAGAATGATACAGTACCAGAAAGCAAAAAACCCAGGATCAACAGGAAAAATAAACTATATAAAAAGCCAAAATGGCAGTGAACTTACAGACCAGGAGAGCTACTGACAATGACAGCAACCTATAGACTTTTCACCAAAAGAATTCAGTTTGCTGAGAATAATGCATGAAGGATTTGCATGCTAGCAGTGTCAGAGGGCAGACTTACACAGTGATTGGGATTGCATGAAGAAGCTGATTCATTAAGGTCCAATGCATTCTTAAGGAGAAAATCTAGAACGAGTGCCATTATTTAAAAGTACATTTCTCACTCACTGAGTCAAGATTCCCAGGAGCTGTGAAAGGCAATCATGCGGCTCTCAAGTGATTGGAAATGTCATTATAATGTAAAATGCAGAAAACTTAATCCCCGTAACTTTTTCCACAGCTTTTTTCCTGCCTGGACAGATGTTCCTTGTCAGCCTCTTAAAAAATACATGGACCATAATACAGGCTCACCATGGTCACTGTGAAGTGGTGTTAGTCTAAGTATTAGCTGAAGGCAAGAACAGGAACAGGAAAACTTTCACTCTAAATAAAATATGTGTCTTTTGGCCAGTTGAGCAGAGAGGTATTATAAAACCCAGGAAATTGGACAAAACCCCCTACTCTTGTGTAGATGATGTACATGTTAAAAAGCCATGTTATGATAGAATTTGAAAGAAAGGGTTAAGACAGGCTGTGGGACACATGGAGCTCTAAATCCTAGTGGCAAGACCTCAAAAATCCTTTGATGTTAATTTCAAGGATCAGCTTGATGAGCAAGGAAGATCACAGGCTTCATATATGTTGCAAAACATGTAGAATCAAAGAATGATTTGAGTTTCCAATCTAGTTCCCCTGTATCCTTGAGATTTTAATCTGCTGGGTGCCATAACTTTCCAAAGGTTGTCTCAAGAGGGGAGCTTGGCATGATGAAATGCATTGTTTTTGCTGTAGAGCTGGTACTATGAAATTGTGCTTGTGTGTACTGCTCTTCATATTTTTGAAAAATACTCTGAGTTGGATTTTCTCAATTCCCATTTAAGCCAGTTCAGCCTGCTTCAGAAAGGGAAACAGGCCAAAAGTTAGTGTAACAAAGGTCCCTCCTTATAATTCTTACAAATCCAAGTTCATAGTGATAATCTCTCATTAATTTTTTCCATTTAGCATTCTTATAGACTACTACATGTCAGCCTGATCACTCCTACCAGGTAAATTTGCTTCATTTTGAAAAGAACAAACTGAATATGACTTGACTCTTACTTGGTCACATTTTTTTTCTTGTCAGGCCTGTTTTATGACTCCCATGTCTAGCTTCCCAAGCTAGTTCATCACAATGCAAAGGAATAGGTTTGTACAATCAGGACTATGAATTACTAAATGCAGCATGAATTTTCTGTGAGGTAACCAAACATCATTACTATTGGTGGGCTAAATCAAATAACCTGCAATCCCTCTCATTCTTAGAGTGCAGGTATTGACATTACAGACAACAACTGTACTTTAATCGCGTTCTTTTTGGAAAGCTCAGGAATGGGTGGCATGGATAATTAATTTCCCTTACTGAGAAATTGTGGCTCCTTCTAGATGCTGTGCCACTTTCAGGCTAGTCCAGAGGAGTGGGAAAATTTACAGGATTACCTGAGGATAAGAATCTACTTGCACTAAGGAAAAATGTTGTAATGCCTACAAGCAGAAGTTGTGCTGCATAAAACAAACCAGAGAGTCTTCAAATCTTTGAGGCTGAACCAGAACTTGTCAAAATCTCTGCTACCACCTATGCAATGGCTTCCCACACCATGTGAAACTCTGCTCTGTAATATCTGGGGAGTTCCAGCAACCATCAGCAAAATTAGAATCATCTAATTCCTGCTGGATTACATAAGGATATAATAAATTTTCATAGGATAGGATAGAATAAAAGTATATACAAATATAATATACAAATATATAATAAAAATATAAATCCTGCACGATGAAATTCCTATACTAACCTAATCTCTTTGCCTTGCCATCATGACAAAGCTGATTTCTCCCATCCAGAATGAATCATCTGTGTTGCATGCCTGTGGCAACAAGAAGATATCTCCAAAGGGAAAAAAAAAGAAGAAAACAAACAAACAAACAAAAGGAATCCCTCCAAGAACAAAAAGCTGAAACCTGACTTGCCAACTTCGGGTATAATCAGATAGTGATTTTTTGACTGCCATGAGAGTGGAACAAGAATTAGGACTACATTTACACCTCAACCTGAATAAACCATCTAGATAGGGAATGACACATTTTAAAAAGTGATTGACTGAAAAATGGTAAAACAAGCAGATATTATCATAGACTTTTTCACAAGGGAAACATACTTATTTACACTAGCATCCCATGGAAATGTATTATCTCAAGTTTGCTAATATAGGTATGCTTATGGATGCTTTTAGAGTGTTTTGTTCCTTTAGCTGTGTTTATTTTAATGAAGTAATCTTTCGTTGTCAGGCTAAGTCTTGACTTACTTTTTTTTAAAATTTATTTTTAAAAAGTTCTAGTCCTCAGTTTAGAACAGTCTGAAGGGGCTTCCATTCCTCCTCCCCCTAAATAATTCATCCACAGAAAACTGAAGTTTCCATTAACACAAGGCTACTCATGAGTCTGGGTAAATTCCATAAACAGACAATGGAATGCAGAGGCAAAACTCAAGCTCAAGCTAAAGAACAAGCAGAAGACGGTTCAGTTCTCAAGAAAATCCAGTTGTTTTGTCCATCCACCATACAAACAATTTGCCAACAGGCAACAACGTGAAAGTCATATTGTAGAGCTATGGCAACCATAGCTCTACAACAACCATAATATAAGGAAATGAGTAGTGGATCCTCTGGTCACTCCAGCATCCTCCCCAGTTAAATATGGGTAAGGCTGGCACAAAGTGGTGCTTCACCAGAGGGCTCTCACAGATGCTGCAGAGTGCATTGCTACACCTTGTGTGGGAGGCTTGGCATTTGACAACTCTTAAAACAATTCTTGTCTTTGAATGTGCCCCAGAGCTTTTTCACATGTGCATGAGTCAGCAGCAGCCCCATTGCTCCATGGCCCTGAGTCCCCATTATAATGCCAAGTGCTGTGAAAAAGGATTTCCTTTCTCTGTTTCAAAACTTGCCTTGCCTAGTTTCATTTGATGCCTTCTAGTTCTGAGATTGGAAGAGACAGGAAACATCAATCCCTATTCCTGCTGTCCATGCCTTCTGGTGACTTTATGGTCCAAAGGCAGACCAGAAAAACAAAAATATGACCCTTGCTAGGATGCTTTTTGTTACTTGCAGCTACACTATAAGGTCTCTACAGACAGAGCAGTTTATGGCAGCTGGGAAGGATTTTCACAGCTAAGGATGATATGTGGTGATCCCAGCTGAACTGAAAGGCAATGGGTCTTGCACACAAATCATTTACATGCCCTCTTTTCCTCCCAGGATCAAAATTCACCCAAGCAGGATTTTAATTTCCCAGAATTATCTTCATGTGTGCATCTAATATAGCTAAATCCTTAGACTTTGCTGCTTTTCTAGCTGAGCAGGTGATTCAAGGGTTTTGACACAGCCATTCTCAGTTTGGGATTTAATGACTTACAGCAAGGAGCTGAAGCAAAATGCCCCACTGCATAACTGATTTCAACTCAGCTCTGACTGTCTGCACAAGCCAAGGATCCATCCCCAAAGAAGGTGGTTGCTAAATTAATATTTTTTCTAAGAGCAGTCACAAAGTATTTATAAGTTCTCCAAGAGCCCTAAAGCAAATATGAGGGAACCTCTCTTTTCCTGGACCTCTACGCCATGCCAGGGAAAGCAGGTTTGCCTTAGCTTGCAAAAAGCTCAAAGGAAAAAAAGAAAAAAAAAAAAAATCACTGCTTTCAGTAAGTGGAAAGGTTGACTATCCCATGCAGTTGTGGGATGGATGGGAAGAATTTGGCAGTTAAAAGACTATCAAAGAAACAAAATCACCTCACTTTTTTTTTTTGTTTTGTTTTGTTTTGTTTTTTTGTTTTTTAACATAATTATAGTTTAAATATATGGATAACTCATAATACATGTATTTTAAACACAGTTTAAATTTTAATAAATAATTTAACATATTGGAACAATAGCAAGATTAGTGCTCTGACAATTTGTTACCAGTTGGGTATGGCAGCGAGGTTAAAAACAAGCTTGTGTACATTAGCACGTGCCTCTTTCCACTTGCCTTTCCTAAGGCTCCTGTGTGGGTGACTGGTGACTGGAGTTGGAACCCCTACAGAAGTAGGTGTTTATTTTTTGTCATTTTTCCACCACTACAGCTGCTTTAGCTGTTTTTTCTAAGTATCAGGTTTGGACCCTATGTTTAAGCAAGTAAGTTATCAATGGAAAATAGGATTGTCTAGGAAAATTTTTCCCTAGTCATGAAAAAGTGGGTTCTTTTGGATTTTCTGTTCCAACATCCCAACATGTTTCTCAAAGCACAGCTGCCTTCCAGTTTCTTCAAGTGCATGATCAAACACCAAGAATTTGACATTCACCAACCAAAATCAGAGGAGGAGGATGAGAAGTAAAACAAATTCCTCACGGGGGAAGTGGAGGGGCAGGCATTGATCTACTCACTGGTGACAAGACCTGAAGGAATTACACGGCCAAGGAGGTTTAGGCTGGATATTAGGAAAAGGTTCTTCATCCAGAGCGTGGTTGGACACCGCAACAGGCACCCCAGGGAACTGATCACAACGCTAAGCCTGACAGAGTTCAAGAAATATTTGGACAGAATTCTCAGGTGTGACTCTTGGAGTGTGCTGTGCAGGACCAGGAGCTGGACTTTGGTGATCCTCATAGGTCCTTTCCAAATTGGGCTATTCTATTATGCAATAATTTTATGAAATCTTAAAGACACCTTTCCCCCACCACTCCCTCCTGCAAGACAAAGAGGAAGTTTCTGGCAGCTTCTCAGAGAAGCCACCCCTGTACCCCCTCTGCTATGCAAACTGTGCTGTGCAAACCCAACACAGCCTCACACCCAGCACTCCTGTAAACATTTACCCTTCAACAACAGCCCGCAGGCTGCCACTGTGTATTTGCATTATTCTACAAATACTTTTTGTTGTGAATAATGTAAAAATCATTGCCTATTGTGCTTCAGCTTCTTTACTGCCTTCTGAAAATAGAACATGCACTGAAGTAGTGCAACATTGTGCTTCAAATCTGGGTTTTGTTTGGTTTTTAGGTTTGTTGTTGTTGGGATTTTATTTTGTGTGTGTTTTCTTGGGGTTTTCTTCCCCCTGCTATTTTTCATCCTGTTTGAATGATCTGGTGGTGAAGCATCGGTTGCTTTATAGCAACCTTTTTCACTGACATCGCTGCTCTTAGGCACTTGAAATGAAATGTCTTTTTTTCAGCAAAAGGCTGGGTTGTGGTTACTGGCTGATGTACAGGAATTGTTCCACCTGCCTGTGAGAGGCAGCTCTTTCTGTGCCATGACAGACCCACTGCCTAGGAGCTTGTGACTCCAAGGTGATAAAATAAAAATATTACATCAACCTGAAAGTGCAGGGCAAGTCCAAATGGGCTGAGTGCAATACAGTTCAAACTGAGATGTATTTTTCCCTGTGTGTATTGTATCAGTTTATATTATAGAGGTTTCGGCAAATTTTTGCTTTTTATGGTAGGGCATGAATTTACTGAAAGGAACAGGAAGGAGAAAAAACATTTTAAGGAAGAGTCCCAGGAACTAAGAAATGCATGTATTAATATTAGAGTAATATACATACCTATGCAAATCACTGGTTCCAGATGATCTCAAGGTATTATGGTGATTTGCCTCCCACCTTCCCACCCAAGTAATACAAGAGGGGAAAAAACAGCTAACATTGTAATTTTTTCTGAAGAATCCTTGAAAGATACATTTTGTTTGATAAACTAACATCAGCTTTCTAACAGGGACAAAACTGTTAATGACTGACTAGATAGCTTCTTTAAAAAAACAGAATAAAAAATCAACTTCCCAATTAGAGGTGTTTCATGAAAAAAATTCAGCCCCATTTTCTACTATAGCAATTGCAACCAAAAACTGAAAAAAAACAGAGACTGATCAATATATTAGTGAAAGGTGAATATGGGATTCATTTTCAGAAGGAAAACAAAAGTAAGAGATGGGACTGCTTCACAGAAAAATCCTTAAAAAAATAAAAGAGCCAGTAGCAACAGAGTTATATAAAGGTAAAAGAAATGGAGCATCTCTGGCACATCTCATAAAGAATAAATCTCTATGGACATTATATATATATATATATGAACAGAATCACATCAGAGAAAGTATTAGTTTAGATTGTATTAATGAACTTTGCCAACAACCCACGCACTAAAACATGTTTGCATTAAGTGTTTCTTGAATTTTTTCCAGTAAGAAACAAATCAGTAACAATCAGCCTGTTGATACGTATTTCATGCAGGAACATAAGACACAAATTTGTTAATAAATTATTCACCAGCTTTGCTCTCAAGTGCATTGAGAGCTGGCAAGATGTCCATGGCCCAGGGTAGTGCTAAATAACTGCACATAAAACAGAGAGGCACTGTCAGGTAGCATAACACAGAGATTAGTGGCAGGTCTTGACTTAGCCAACATCCTCATTAATGATACTAAAGCATAAGTAAACAGAAACATAATGAAATCTGTTGGTGGCTGGAAGGAACTGCATGCCAGTGTCAAAGAAAGTGGAATACTACAGAAGAAGTGAAATACCAGGGTGTCAAATAAAAACCCACTACATCAAATGAATAAAATATTCCATTCATACTTGAGAAGAACCACAGGCATGTCTCAGATTAATTTTCCACCCATCACCAGGCACTGGTAGCCAGACAATTAGAGTAGTTCCACAAAAGTCAGTGGAAACACCAGTGAAGATTGAAGGAAGTATAGACTTGTTTTCCCCAGCTGATAAGCTGCTTCTTAGGGAGAGTGGGAGAGCAAAAGGTGATTTTTGGTGCTGCATGATGAGGTGCAATGTTTGTGTTACAGAGAGGTAACAGCTCTTCTGACATAAGCAACAGCACCCCATTGATTATACTACCAGTATTTTTAAAAACCTATAAGATCATTACTCAAAATGTTTAGAGATGAGGGGGGTTAATAATACCAAAGGTAATTTCATCAATCCATAAACTTGAAAATAGGTATCTTAAGGTGGTAAATTAACAAATGATTCAAGGAGCCTTATTTGCTCTGGTTACCTCACAAACTGTACTGAGAAAAAAGTTGTTGCTGAGGCCTCAAAGTGCTGTTTTGCCTGCTGTTTTCATTAGAAGCCATTCATGTTTTATTTAGATAGCTTCAATCAATGTGTATCTCTGTTTTATTTTTCAGTTAAACCCTGCCAGTGCAATCAACCTCATCTGCAAATTGTTCTACATTGTCTGTAAGTGAATGCCTCCCAGTACTGTAAACCTTGTGTAGTTAATTGTTCTTAGAGAAGAGGGGAATATTTCTTGATAGCAAGGCAATCATTTACGTGACAATTTGTTGTGTTTATTTTGAGTACAAAATTCATATCACACTGTTGGTTTTGGTATTTCTACCTTTTGGTGCCTTATGTGTCCTATTAGGGCTAGCATAGATGGAAAAACACCTGCTCTGCTTCTTTAAAAGTAGATTGTGGATAAGTGGGAATGATGGATCAATTTTGCTGGAAAAAGTTACTCCAGTAAGGGGAGGTGCCTGGATATGTTAGTAGTTGAAGACAGAACATAAGTTGTAGGAATTAATACCTGTTCTTGATGT
The DNA here is from genome assembly GCA_025584955.1 of Alethe diademata. Classification (NCBI taxonomy): domain Eukaryota; kingdom Metazoa; phylum Chordata; class Aves; order Passeriformes; family Muscicapidae; genus Alethe; species Alethe diademata. The sequence continues at coordinate 15,733,372 of JANRMJ010000088.1, forward strand.
GGATGGAGCTCACTGATGGAGTCCCTAAAAACTGTGTGCTAGGAGCTGTGCTGTTCCCCATGTTTATAAACAGTCTAAAAAATTAAAAGATCCCAATAAACAGAATGGTTAGTCAAGCTAGTGAAAACAAGGGCTGACCAAAGATTTACCAAGTTATTTTTGAAGGTGGAGAGGCTAGGTAGTAAAATGCCAGGTGAAACCCATTGGAAACAGATTTAAACTGATGCACCTTGGAAAAAGTAATCCAAGACTCAAGTGAACAACACAAGTTCTAAGCTGCCTGTAACTTTCAGGAGCAAGACCACGAATACACCAGTTTAATCCTGGAAAATGCTGAGTAAAATCATAGGAGGTTTTACAGAGCAGAGAGAGAACAGAAAACACTGTTAAACCCCAGTACAACCCCAAAGTTCATAATTTTGAACACTGTGTGCTACTCTGGCTCCTGCAAACAAAGTATGATGAAAAATTCAGAGGAGAAGGACAAAAGTGACAAAAGCAATGGGGCAGCTTCCTCTTGATAAATGAGCAAGAGTTTAGGACTCTTGCTATGGTCAGGCTTGACTTGGGAGTTGGAGTCACAGTGCAAGATGGAGCCAGACACAGAAGAAACCCATGGGGTGATGGGCTGCAGCTTCACCTAGCTTTACTAGGGTGTTTTTATGAATGTTCAACATCTAAATTGTCTCAAGGGAGAAACAGCATCAGATTATGCAGCAGAAATCCATAAAGCATTGCTAACTGTGAAAACAAAACCCTTCCACATGTAATTGAGAAAGTTCCTGAAGTTAAAACAGGTGAAAGAATACATGGGGAAAAATACCACAAGTGCGTGTGCTGTTGTTGCAATGTGTGCTTAGTGGGACAGCTGGAGCACGTGTGTGGTGGCAGGGTGTGTGTATAAGCTGTTTATATCCTGAACATGAACCATATGCTGCCTTTAAATCTTCCCCAACTAAGCAGCCGTGTCTCCCTGATCAGACCTTATCTTTAAAACGATGACCGACTTCTGGGACTTTCTTCTGTGTTTGCTTCCTGCTTCTGTGAACCTGAACATGGCTTTTGGGAGGCATTGTGGATTGACAGCTTCAGCAACTACAAAAAATAAGACATGATAATCGCTGTCAGAAAAGGACTGGAAAGAGAAACTGAGAGCTTAATTATGGCTGCAAAGGAATGGGCTCTTTGTACAGGCAATGATAAAATGAAGATAGAGGGAAGAAAGTACAGAGCATAAGAATTGCAGTCAGCTTTTGGAGAATATTAGCAGTTCAGTTTATGATCACAACAATACAGCTAGAAATTTTTAAAAGGTGCAACCTAAAAGCTGTCAAAATGGCTACCAGGCATTTTGCAAGAGCCACAAAATACAAGTGGCTTCATCACAATAGGAAAGTAATAGGGGATTTGTTGCAATCTTAGTCCAAGTAAGAAATACTGATGCACAAAAATCCCCTTGAGACATTTTTTTGGCTGCTAATGGCCATAAGACATATGCTAGGAGATCCAGCATGGTGGCCTTAGGAAGGAAGGAAGGAGATTGTATCATTGTGGACACTGCTTGTCCACTTCTAGAAAATACCAGACTGAGAATGCAGCATAATACAAACAGACATGGCTAGCAGTGACACAGAAAGCATAATTGCAATTATTTTAAAAATTATTGGGAAAACCAATATAAATATAATAGAAATAGATAAATTAAAATAAATATAAACCAAATATAAACCAATATTGTGCACACCACAAACATAAGCCATGCACCTTCCCAAAAACAAATATAAAATATGATAACAGCATCCACAACTCATTGATAGCTGGATTTGAATTGGATCCCCTGAAAACCTAGCTGGCACAACAGAAAAACAGAGACAGCAGCAGTAACAGTGCCCTCTAGATATTGCTAACACATCTGTAGAAATATGTACTCCTGATTAGCATTTATATACTACAGATAAAAACCTGGCTGGTTTTGACAAACATTGAGGTGTAGGTGTCTGCCACACAATGAGATCCAGCTTGATGAAGTGGGTAATCTCTCCTTCCCCAATATTCTTCGTACAGGAAAACTATGCATGAAGGTCAGCTAGGTACAGATATGGCCTGAAGAGGTGAAATGCAGGTTTCTGCCTTGGCCATTCCATTCCCTTCAGCTTTTATGTGCAGGATAAGCTTTGCAGCCTGAACGGACCATTCTGCTTCAGCCTTTGTTTAGGCCAGGGGCTGGGATACACAGCCAGAGGCAAATGTGGATCCCCACTGGAAAGGCTATATCTTACTCCTCTTCCTGAATAAAATAGCTTTACTTCTTTAGGCATGACCCTTCCCTTTCAACACATGTGTTAAAGTAAATATGCTTGTATTCAAAGGTGTAAATGACACCCAGGAATTTGTAAGAGGAGGATGCTCAAGGTCAGCAAAAGAAAAGCCAGCAGTCTGCAGGTGTTTGGTCACAGAGCCAAGCAACACAATCTCCACCTGTATGTCAGTCCTTGGAAGGACACCAAGGAGCATGCAACCACACTGCCTTGAACCCTCCAAGCTAGAGGACAGCCACATTAAAGAAAAATAACACCTCAACTAGCTCATCAATAAGGTCAGCAGTCCTTGCAGGAATCCTTAGTCCAACTAAGGATTCTTAAATATAGAAGCACACGCGTGTGGACAGGTAGCATTTAACAAAGCCAGCAAGGCAATGAGTGGAACTAATTAAAAGTAAATAAAAAAATATAAATAAAATAAAAAACAGGGTGAAACCAAACAATAAACCCTACAAAATAAAATAATGAAAAAACCAATCAAAAGTCCACCGTCAACAAAAACTAAAACAACAAAAAAAGGCATACATCACAGTGCTGTTGTATTTTGACTTGAAAGAGAGCAATGTGGGGCCAGTGATGTTACACTGCCCTTAGACTGCTCACAAATTTCACAGGGAGAGATGATTCCTCCCTTTTCACACAAAAGTTTGCAATTTTCAACACATAAGTCCATGTAAACAACAAGCAGTTTTATGGGCCCTGTTAAGAAAGGCCATTCTATGTCAGTGCTCCATAAAGCAGAAGACAGGTAACTTGTAATCTAGGTTTAAATTTATGATGAGCATCCTGGATTGACCACCACAAAGCAGGAATTTTGCTGTTTGCATTATATTTGATGGTGTTCTCCACTGCCACACCCAGGCCATCTAGTGCCCAGAAAATGTCACAAACAAGTATGTGGCATCAGGTAAGCAGCAGTGCAAAAAAACAGCTGTACTGCAGTTCCCTCCTTGTGCAGATCATTTGAACAAGCTGAAATTGAGTAAGATATACCTGAGGAAAAGGATGTACTGGATAACACAGGTAACTGGGAGCACTCTTATTCTAATAATGTTAATGGTATTTGGGATTTAACTGTGCTCCATGAAAGAGCCTGGACACATCAATTTGCCAGTCAATTTACAGGGGCCTGGCATTGGATACAAATCTCTGAAATATATTGAGGGTCACATCTGAAAAGCAATTCCGATGCTTGAACCTTATTCCCCACCTACGGCTCTAAGCATCTCTTCAGCATAATGATATTCATATTTTCCAAATCACTATGCTGCCCTCATCTTGGCTCACTGAGAAGCTGTTGCGTATACTAATTGGTGTGGTATGTCCTATACATTCGGGTGTCTGACTTAATTTGGAAATCTTCTTAAAATTCATACTTGAATTATTGATTGTACATCTTAGACGATAAAATGAGATGGGGTGGATTTTAGAGTTATGAATAATAAAGTCCTGTTCAAAAAACTACCAAGTGATGAGTTCAAGCTTAAAGAGATGCCACCACTACACATTTTACACATGCTAATATCAGGCTACCTACAGTCCTCACCATATGTTTGTTATTTTTCTTTACAGCCATGCAAAAGTAGGGATTAGTGTGTAAGGGATTTTAGAACACAATTCCCACTGGTCTCTGCTGGGATTATGCACCTGAAAACCACTTTTGAAATCTGCTCCAGATATTGATTGCTGTCCAATTTCCATTTGGCTGAATAGGTGAGGTCCCTGACCCCCTTTTTTGTGTCCTGGTTGATAACATTTTATAGTCCATCCTGTTATCCTTCATGAAAGACATTAGGTACATCTTGCTCGGTCCTCTTTTCCTTTCAGAATTTGTCTCAGCAAGACCTTTCTTCCACAGTCCTAATAAGCACAAAACTAATTGGTGCATCTGTAGCCATACTTAGGAACATTCAAGACTACCTGGCACTGTCACCCTTTTTGCACTGTTATGGTATCAGTACCTTGGTAATGGACTACCCAGTATTTCACACAGCCCTCAGGTGGGAGTCCACTGGCCCTTTCTGCATTTCAGTCATCTTTTCCTATTGGGTGTCTCTGCTGGTACATTTTGGTGTTTTGTTTTCTTTCTCTTCAGCTGCCAGGCACTGTGCTAACTATCTGAAGATTAGATTGCCCATTTGTCTTGGATCATTTTCCTGTCACTCAATCAGAGTAAGCATTAAAAGATTTATAAAATGAATGTGTGAAATAAGGATGTGCCAATCAACTCTACAGTAGGGGGTAAAGAAAGCCATTATTTCAGTGACTGCTGCTATGTGTTAAAAGAAAACTGAACTTAATAAAAAATCATGCAACTGATTTCTGAAACGGAGTCCAGGAGGCAAAAAGGTCATGTAGAAGACCAAAAAGATCAATTCCATGTCTCTGCACAACCACCCATTTCTTAAAGCTCTGATTTTCAGTATAATCCCTTTGTCTATGTTTTGACCCAGTCTTATTTGATTTATGTTTTTTATTCATTAAATTGTATGCATGAGGTATCTGCTCAAGACTTAACCTTATGCATGTTTCACTGAAGGGATTTTCTGTTGTATTTGATGCAAACCACTATACCTAGTTTTATTATTTGAAATCTTCAAAATCTGTTTTTGTATTATTGATTTCTTTCTTTTTGAAACCTGATTTACCCCTAGCAATAGCATTTAGCTTTAAAAATAATTAGAATCACTTTACCACTGCAGCATAACCTCAAGTAAGAAAGTTAATTTCCTATTCAGTTTAGAATTTTTCCATTAATACCATGAATACTGAATTTATACTATGGCAGTCAAAGTCCTCTGAGAGTACCTTTAAAACACCAATTTCTCAGATGTGATCATTTCCCACTTTTGTTTCCCAAATGGCTTTAATTCCTCCCACAGTGTTGCAACAAGAGTGGTATTTCCCCTTTTTTTTTCTCTCTCTAATCCTACTTGCCAGGAGATAGGTGTGATAAGTGTTTATAGATAATATCAGCATTACAGGATAGATGGTTAACAGTACTGCAAAAGTACCATGCCCAGCAGTCCCCAGGGCCAATACAACATTTCTCCCAGTGGCTCAAATTTCTCTCCAGCCCAGCAATCAATGTGTACTGGAACCCTGCCTTCTGGACATCAGTATCATTCATCCTTCATGGTAACACTGTGGTGGATTTGCTGCTCTTCCTCGTGGGTGGGACATGTTGGTCATTTCTTGCAGAGTCTAAAGTCTCCATGATCCTGCCTGGAGGAGTTATGCTAAGTTGCAGCATGCAACATGTCTTCAAGTGCCCTATAGATAGATTAAGGTCAGTCCCTTGGTTTCCTAAGGAGTATGGGCACCAAATATCTGTGTGTTATTGGGTTGTCTGTTTCAAAGAACACCTGATTTTCCTGAGTACTACCACAGTAAATCAACAAACAGTCCAGAAATTACCTTTTTAGTCCTAAAAATCATTCTGCTGCTTCTCCTTCTCAACCAAGCCATTGCTTTTGCTGTTTATTGGGTTTTTTCCTGGTTTCCCTGAACTTTTCTGACTTTCAGTAGCAGCTGCAACCAACAAACCCCTTTGCTTCCAAATTTTCTGTCAGTTCCAGGGAAACCTCTCTGATGGCACAGCTTATTTACTCTGCTATTTCTGCTTCCTGTTGTTTCAGCAATAACTGTGTGGAAGAGCATTTAATTGCTCTTCCCATTTAGCCTGGCTGAAGCATGCTCAGCACACCCATCTGCTTTAACATGACTTCTACATCAAAGTCCCACCCCTGCTCTACAACAGCCAGTTACATCTTACAGCTTAATTTACCCACACATAAAAAGAGCCTTTATATGAAAATAGAATCAGAGCTAGCTCTGAGAATTCGTGGGTTCAAATTAACGAAAAGAAAAAAAAGCAACACAAGTTCTTTAAAGTGAAATTCTAGTGACAATTTCTATTTTCTCCCACATTACATATGTACTAGAACAATAGAGACAGGTCATGCTTTCCAAACAGTTGAAATAACTTGGAATAGTAGAGGAAGTCTGTATTGTTAGGTTTCAATTAAGCTAAATTATTAATGCTTTTTTTATCTAATTGCCTTGTTACTTTGACTACAGACAGATTCAAGTCAACACTTCAAATAGCTTTTATGCATGGCCATTTTGCAATCCATGTCTAAGCCACCAGTCAAGAAGTCACCACCAGTCTTCCACAGTGGGTTTGCACAGGCTTCCCAGTTGGACTAAACACTACACTTTTCAGGGTAACACCCTATCCTCAGCATCTCTGCCAGGAAGTCTTTCCATGTCCCTACTGCCTCTGCTTCAGGAAGTACTGAAACAGCACTGACACCCCTTGAAAGAGTAGGAATACCAAAAGAAAATCAGGCGTATTTCTGTTTGTCATGGTTTACGTCAGCCATCAACAAAGCCCCATGCAAAAGCTCACTCACTCCCCCACCAGTGAGATTGGTGAGAGAATTGGAACAGCAAAAGCTAGAAAACCCGTGGGTTGAGATAAAGACAGTTTAATAGGAAAAGCAAAAGCAGCACACTCAGGCAAAGCAAAACAAGGAATTAACTCAGTGCTTCCCATGGGCAGGAATGTGTTCAACCATCTCCAAGAAAGCAGGGCCCCCATGGCACACTTAACTTGGGAAGAAAATCACCATCACTCCAATGTCCCCCCCTTCCTCCTTCTTCTCCCCTCTTTATACACTGATTATGATGCCACATGGTCTGGAATATCCCTTTGGTCAGTTTGGGTCACCTGGCCTGGCTTTGTCTCCTCCAACCTCCTGTGTATCCCCAGCCTCCCTGCCAGCATGGCAGTACAAACAACAGAAGAGACCTTGGCTCTGAGCAAGCCCTGCTCAGCAATAACAAAAACATCTTTAGATTATCATCGCTGTGTTCAGCACAAATCCAAAACACAGCCCAATAATAGACTCTGTGCACAAAATTAACTCTACCCCAGCTGAAACCAGCACACTGTTATTGAGAGACTGAGAACCCATCTTCTGCTGCACAAGGCATTGGACATGAACAGGCTGCAAGGAAATATGTTAGCTAAAAATTAGGAACCAGGCATCCCATGGCACTTTCTCTCCTTCAGGCTTTTTTTGTTGGTGCCATGGTATTGCAAACCTACTGTAGCTGGCCAGTGTGCGATGGCTTAAACAAACCCTTAAGTGGAAAGCATTTTTTTGACAGTCCACGTTTTCAAAATTAAATCATTATCCGTTGCATTTTCTATGTAATATCGGAGGGGATCTTTTGTTATTTTTTTAGGTTATTCCTGCACCTAGAAAAATAGCATCAAAATGAAGGTACATATTAGGAAGAAGAGACTATAAAAGTCAGAGTTAGTGTGAGCCTTGATGCTGATTTCTGCTTTTGAATTACTCCTTATTTTGGAATTTTGCTTGAGCCCATTGCAAGCAATACCACTGAAGTTTGTGCCTAAAAGTGAGTGTGGGAAAATTCAGCATGCAAAAATATGAGGTGCTTCCCTGGCAGGGAGGGATCTTACAGTGCTTTCTAATCCAGGACCACAGAGGAGGTGATGATGGGGGAGAAGAAAACACAGAATGTGGAGTCTGAGTTTTGCTAGATCTACAGCAGGAAGTCAGTGATGTTTATTTGTTTTTAAAAATTCATGTAGTTTTTTCATGACAATACTTCAGTTCAGGGAAAAAAAAAGGTGAAAACTAAGCAAAATACTTGATCATGAAGTAAAGAAAACATTGTATGTTTTGCGTAGGACAACTGGTAACAGTCCTGAAAACAGAAATGTGTATCCATGAATTGGTCCAGATGACATGCATCTTTGAGAATAAGGTAATTCATGCATGTAATGGCTCAGTGACAGTTGTTTATAGAAGTTAATGGGAATATGAGAGAAACACAGAAATCAAATAGGACATATCTTCAGGAAAAAAAGGGGGAAAAAAGGGAAAAAGGAATCAGAATCACAGTCAATTACAATTCAGTAAACCCACTTTTAAACTATCACAAAATAATGAAATTATCATTAAAGCTCCACATCTACCTGAAGGATAATGGAATAATAAGCAACAAATTATGCAGACACCATGGTGCCAGGGTGGTATGTGTGACAAACCCTCCTGAAGTAAATTGATTGGGAACTCAAAATCCTGGGTGAAAAGATTCAAATAATACAACTTGAAACAGAGTTTTTTCTTCTTGTTTAGAAAGTGTTCTGGAAACCACTCTAGGGTTGCAATTTGATTCTGTTACAGGTTTCCCAGTGTAAAACACCACACTGAATTTCAAGGCCTAAAGGCTGTCTGCCTCCAAGTAAAAAATATCTGAATGCCGGGGTGATGGATATGGAAAAGAATAGGAGTAGATTATAGAGTCTTACAAAATGATAGAGCAGCACAACAAATCAATGCGCTTTGGGGTTGCTGGCGAAGGTAAGTTATATCCTCCGACTGCACAGAATAACTGCTCTTTATGTAATCACACCTGGGATATGTCATTAAATTGCAATACCTCATTACCCGTCCTAACACAACATGGAAGAGTTTCGGGGAATTCAGATCCGAAAAAGAAAAATGATCAGACTCTTGGAAAGAGTGATACACAAGGAGAGATTAAGTAGCTTAAATATATAGCTTATCTAATCGATAATTAAGCAAGGGGAGGATAATGGCTTAAAAATATGTAAGAGAAAGATAATTATTTTGCATGATGCATGGTCCCAGTTCAGCATAGTGCTAAAACACATGTGCAGATCCATCAGCCCTGAAAAACACCAACGTACGTGATTTCAGTGGAGCTTGAGCACATACCTAAATTTAAGCATGCATTGAAGTACTTTGATTAATTTGGGCCATAACCACAAGTAATAGTATGAAATTAAGAAATGCAAAAATGTAGGCTGAACAGCAGGAAAATCTTCCAAACGCTGAGATATATGAGACTGGGGAGTAATCACTCAAGGGAATTGGTGGAAACCTTATCCCTGGACACATTTCAAGTTTTGCTGGACGAAGTACTGGGAAAATATCCTTTGGGGAATAATCTTGCTGCTGCCTCTGGAGACAACTGCACAATCTACTGCAACTACTCTGTGTCTAAGTTTTTCTGGGCTGACTCACAGCATTAAGCCAAAGACATGATTTTAAAAAGCACCAACAGCGCAACAGGCTGGTGGCATTCTGAAGCTCTTCCTTGCCTCCCCCCACAATTTATTGGGCTTTTTCCATCTTCATTATATGCAATGCTATGAGAGGGGAAAAAAAACCCACACCACCACACTTTTAGCTTAGTGTTTTTTTATCTTTACTCACAGACTAAACTTTGATTTCATTCCCACCTCTGCATTAAACCGGAGCTTAAAGATATAGAGGAAATCTAATTTCAACTTGTAGGGCTTTGTTTCATTCCCAGAGCATATGTGGTAAATGGTGAATATCATTAGAGAGGTAATTGTATCTTGAAGAATCTCATATCTCTGAGCATCCCAGCAGAAGCAGTATTAAAGATTTGGTGATTTTGCCAGTTCTGTTTGAGGATTTTTGGGGAGTGGGGCTGTTTGTTTGTTTGGCTTTGTGGAGGATTTTTTGTTTGTTGTTTTGCTTGTTTGTTTTGTTTTTTGTTTATCCCCTCCATGCAGACCCTGGCAGAAGGGCTGTTACAAAAAGGACTTGCCCAAAGATGGAGCAGTAGATTCTCCAAGGGCTTTTTCCACTGGGGATAATAATTTTGGTCAACCAAACGCAAGGTCCAAAGCACAAAGGCTTTTTAATTGCCTTGAAATCTACTTTTTCTTAAATCAAATGATTGTAAAAAGACTGTGCATCATTCACTTGGACATGTGGGGCTATTCTGCAGCCATGTAGGATAGGCGTTCTCTAACATGACCTTGCAGATATCTACTGGAAATGGAAATGTTTGAGACAGATCTGTTAAAAATTGTAGATTTCCCTTCCCTGACCGCAATCGATATTCTTCCTTTATTTTTGCAGTCAGTGAATGGGCCTTGATTTTATTATTGGGAAAACAACGCTTATGTTTATTGGTACTAATTTTCCACTGCACATCAATGCATCCAGAATAGCAGTTCTTAACCTTAAATACACATTTCTGTGCCTGTCTAACTAGCAATTCAGCTAGGAACATGTGTGAGCATCTTCCTGACTCATGGTCTGAGTTAACAAACAAGGTTACTTAATTCCCTTATCCCATTTAAAAGAATGACCTTGCAAGGTCTCCATGATCAAGGGTACTTAGGAGCTTGTTAAGGAAAAAGCAGAGCAGGATAATAAACTCAGTGGATCTTCTGTTGGGTTGGATCAGGAGGCCTCATTTGGGCCCTTCCAGCTCTCTTGGCTACAGTCAAAGCTGGGAGTGCAGCAGCAACTGCCCAAGTAGGTCTGGTCACTGGGATAAAGTGTGGTGTGTTGCATGTGCCAGCACTCAGGCAAACTAGAAAACGACGATTCTCTGAAATCTACATTTTTGTTTGTTTCGTTGTTAAAAGAGCTTCATTTGTTTAGGTCCTTCCCTCAAAAACCAAAAGCAAACAAACAATTTGGTTTGTGAGAAAGTGTTTAGCATATTCCAGCCAAGCACCATTATTTCCAGAGGTCCCATGTAAGCATTTAAGATTACAAATGTTAACGCAAAGGCAGGCTTCTTGCCCTCTTTTCCTGGAGGTTCCTGACTCTCAGGAGAGGAGGGGATTCATGTTTCCCACCTGCCGGGGGTGCCAGGGCAAGGATGGAGTGTCTTGCTGGCCCCAGCTGATGTCAGGCTGCCTTGAGCTTCATCCGTGCGCAGGGCAGCGGGGAGACCATCCTTGGCCAGGAGGTGGGGTCCGATGGGCGGCTTGGTTGTGGACAACGGGCTGGGAGGCCAATCCTGAGGTGGGGAATCTCGTGGGGAATGCAGTTGGCTTTCTGGGATGGCAGCAGTGGGCAGAGCACCCAGTCGGGGGTGAGGGGACCACACAGGTGATGGATCGGTGCCGCAAAGGCAGGCTGCAATTGGCTGCTTGGATGGGCACAAAATTCCAAGCGGCCAATCGGGACGCGGGAGATCCAGTGCGGAGTGGGTCCGTGCCCTGTGTGGAGGCTCCGATTGGCTCCGTGGCAGGGCAGCCCGGGGCAGAGTGTCCGAGCGGGCGGTGCGGGATCCTTTCGGGAGGGGCTGCGGGGCAGGTGCTGGCGGGCGGGGGCCGGGCTGGCAGCGGCTGCGGGGTTAGGGCTGGCTGCGGTGCGGTGCGGTGCGGT
>JANRMJ010000088.1:15745261-15762531 GCA_025584955.1 Alethe diademata
GCCGCGCCGGGGCTGGCGGTCTCCGCAGCGGGAGGAGGAGGAAGAGGAGGAAGGATCCAGGGTGTCTGCGGAGCGCGGGGGGCTGAGGACCACCCGCCTCCCTCTGCGCGGGCGCCTTTGTGTCCCCCAGCCCCGGCGGAGCGAGGGGCCGCGGGCAGGGGAGCGGATGCTGAGAGCGGCTGGTGCTGGAGGGGAGAGAGAGAGAAAGGGGGATGGTGGAAGATTTCTCTCCTTTTTATTATTTTTTTTTTGGTGGTCTCTTCGGCAGCGGCTGTTCTTCCCCAGCAGCAGCAGCAGCGGCGGCAGCAGCAGCAGCACAGGCAATGACTCTGCCGCATCCGAATCGCCTGGCCGGTGGTGCCGGCTCCGGAGACATCACCTTGCTCTGAAGTTGCCCACCTGGAGGAGGTAAATCGGAGCGGGGCTTTCGTCCAGAGGGGTCGGCGACGGCGGGGAGGAGAAGGGAGCAATCGCCTCCCCCATCCCCACATACCCTCGTCCTCCGGGAGGAAAGCTTGTGTAGCAGAAGAACACGACAGAAAAGGAGAGACTTTTACTCCTTTCCTTTTTTCCTTTTTTTTTTTTTTTTTTTTTTTTTTTTAATTTTTCCTTGCTTGAGCGACGTTCCGGTCTTCTCGTCCGTCCCCCTTTTCCTCTTGGCTGGGGGCTTTGGTACTGTGAAGCCAGGTCTGCTTCCTACTCCCACCCCTGGTTTTAATGGCTGGATTGTGGCAGCAGCTCCCTGCTGCAGGTTGTTGAGGATCCGATGGGGACTCGCATCTCAGGAGCCGGCGGTGACTAAAGGTAACTAACCAGCGGATGGATGCTCAGGAGCCCTTGCCTGGCCCTCAGCTGCTCCCCTGCCCGCTTCCATCGGGCTGAAGGGTGCCGGCCGCCCTGGGCGCACGCTTGGATTGCATTGTGCTGTGATAAGGATAGTTTGTCTTCAGAGGGGCTGGATCTTCCAGGTAACGGGGGAGCATCTCTCTGGGTCTGCGTGCTGCGAAGCAGTGGAGACAAGGGGTGTGCATCTTGTTTGGAAATGCCTCGTAGGCTCCAGCCGGGTTTGGCTGTGCATAACCAGGGTGGCAAAGCCAGTGAGGAGATGGAGGGGACCTGGTTCTTGCTCTCTCTTGGTTTTTTTCTATGAGAGGCACCACGTTTGACCGGGGGGTTTGCTGCTGTTACACTGAGGAATTCGTGAGTTTCATTATGTTTCCTCAATCTCCCCCCTTCCCCCGTGTTCATGCCCACTCCTTCGTGGATCTGCGTTGCTGTTTAATCGCTGAAGGGTGCCTCGAGAGGCAGTGCTTTCTTGGATATCAGGGGGCTTGAGCGGGAGATGCTGCCGAACTGGGGGTGTGTGTGGGGGTGTGCGCCGATGTGAGGGGTGTTGGGGCAGAGGTCTGAATCCAGCAGCCCCGGGTCACAGGTAGACGCGGGGAGCTTCGCCTTCCCGTGCAGCCGGAGAGCGAAGCGCACGGTGTAGGTAGCGATGTGCACGGCTCCCCACATCCTGCCTGCGAGGCTGCGTTTGCTGGCTCTTAGCACTGTAGGACTGCCGTTTGTTTTGAGCAGGGGCCGGTATGTATAGCTGAACGACGGAAATTGCATTTTTAATGCCTCTTTCCTTTTAACCCTCTTGTTTATTTGCTCCCGTAATTATTTATTTGTGTTCCCCTCGCAATCATCTTTTGACCGCGTAACTTGGAAGTAGGGTTGTGAGGCTGGTGGTTCCTTACTGCCGTCAGCCAGAGAAGCTGCTGGGAAGCCCTGCTTCCCAGTTTAGGAGCCTTCCTCCAGCTGGTGCCCGTTAGTGCTAATGAAGATGTAGCTACACTGCCCCAGAGATGTGCCCTGGGTATTTGGGGATTGCCTTCCAGGACTGAGTTGGATCAGCAGCCTTGCATCTGGAGTTGTCCAGGGAAGTAACGCTGACCTCCAACACATTTAGCTGTGTTTTTTCCCTCAGCTTTTCCCCTGTGGACAGGCAGATGAGGAGTTTTGCTTGAGGGGTGGTGAGGATGGAAAGGAGCCTCTCTTTCTCTGCCTTTCGTGATAGGCGTGAGATTCTTCTCTGCGGTAGTTAAAACAACTCGTTTTTTGGCCAACAGCAGTGTATTGTTTCTGCTTGTCAACTGTAGAGTTCATCATCGTTTTAGCCAAAACAACCCATGTTTGTTATATTTACTTTCCTGTTTAGATGACTCCTTAGGAGTTACTGCCATTTGCACTCTCACAGTTCTGGTTCCAGGCAGCCAGCTGCTTAGAGGGAGGCTGGGATGCAAAGGAAAGGGCGAAAATGCCATCTGTTTCTTGATATAAGGCAGAGAGGTAGTCTGCCGGCTGCAATTTCTCTCTCTCTTACAGCACTGATTATTCCAGAGTGTAAGATCAGAATTTTCAAAGCTGACCAAAAAGAAATCTTCCCTGGAGTTGGAAAGAAATAAATTCCATTTTCATTGTGGAATGCTGCCTCTTAAAGAGCGCAGCCAATGCTGCCTGCTTGGTATTGAGTAGTAGCATGTGCTTTGTAGAGCTCATTTATCATCATTGCCAGAGGTTTGCAATACGAACAGGCTTCTACTGTGCATTCATTAGGAAAAATTCTTCCATGGAGTTTTTCGTGGGAGTAAACCACGTGTTACAGGTTAAAATGGGCTGCTGTCAAAGAGTCTGCAGTTGTCACTTCAGATCCATGCCAATGTTGGGTGACAAAGTTCACGTTAGGGCTCCATGGTAATGCTGTATTTTTTTTCCAAAAGATTAAACTGCTGTGAGAGAACAGGAGTTAGTCTCCCTTGTTGTGGTTGAGGCTGCTCGTGTTCCTGCTCTTGAAGAGTACTTTTTCCTTATTTAGGCTTGATTTACTATTAAGTGACTGTTGTCTTGTTACCTCCTAGCAAAAAATAAAGTGGATACAGATCTCTGGTGTGTTTATTTCCAAAAGGACTGAAGTTTTAATAAAGCTAGTCTTGACCTGTGAGTTCCATATAATTTCTATTATTAAATAAATATATATTTTCCCTTTTCTTCTTGGGGTGGTTAGGAGAAGGTACGTTTAGTTTTGCATTGAATTCCAGAACAAGACAAATGACAGTGTAGATTGATGATAGTGAAAACATTGAGTGCTGCTTTGTGGGGCAGTGAGATTTTAATGGTATTTATTGAGTTGAGGCTACCGAGTTCTCACGGAGATGCTTTTTTGTGACAAAAGCGGGAGCTGGTGTTTCAGTTTCTTGGTGCCCTCCGGAGATGGAGTAGTTTATGTTTCAGCCTAGGATATTTGAATTTCTGCCTGAGCCCTGCCGGGTCCATCCCTCCACCCCCCTCCTTTGTTTGCTTGCTGTGCATCCCACAGGTTGGGATGCCATGGGGACCATGTCCTCCCAGTCGGGGGTGATGTGGCAGAGGTGCTCAGATTGCCTATCCAAGCATTAATTGCAAAAAAGGCTTTTTTTTTTTCCTCCTGAAACAGAAAGCAAACTGTCCTCTGCCTGCTGGTGCAAACATGAAGCCCGTGCTGGCTGGAAGTGCAAGCAGGTTTGTAGGTGAAAATGCAGGCATGCACATCCAGCCAGCTGACTGATGAACTGGGTGTCTCAGCCCAGTGTTGCAGGGCTGTTAGAAAAATAAATAAATAAATAAATAAATAAATATTTAGAGGCAGGTAGAGTGAATTATCAGCCAGGACTACACAGGAATATGCATGACCTTTAGCTCTGGGCAGCACTCAGCTGGAGGGCCTGATGCTGCCGTCAGGGTTTTCACATTCAGAGCATGAGTGGATGCATCATCAACACATTTATTCATGCACACGGGGGAGGGAAGTCTTTGTAAATGGAGAAGTCCTAGGAATGGGTGATTTATTAATAATTTTAATACTAATAGTGTTGGAACTGGTGTAGATTGACTAGAAAGCAATTTCATGCCTGACACAGTAAAAAGGATGGGTTAAAGATTGATGGAAGAGATGGAATTCAGGGAGCAAGAATGGATCAGTGAAAAGCTGAAGCATGGAGGATAGGCACAAGGATTTCTGTGGTTTAAATAAGCTGCTTTTTTTTTTTTTCCCCTGTTGTAATTATGTTACTTGGTGATTGTGGAAACAGCCAAATGCTGTGATTGGAGTGATTTTGATAAAAATTTTTATTCCCTAGAGACATCACAAGAGGTTTGTAAGAACAACTCAAAATTTTTTTTTTTTGGAGCAGTGATCCTCTGAGAGATAGACATCAGAATGTTGATGGGTTGCTGAGGACAATATTGAAACATCAGGACAGCCCTGCAAAATAAAGAAGGTTTTGTCTGCCCCTTCTCACGGGCTGCTTATTGGGGTAGTATATCCTGGTGAGCATTGACATTATGGAGAGATGTTTATGGACACCCATTTCTTCCCTGCTGGTCCTTTTCTCATTCAATAGATGCCCTCCTGCTGGGATGGGAATATGAAAAATGTACCATGATGCCAAGTTCTGAGTGTACAGCCACACTTCAGTCTCTGCTATGTCTTTAGGCAGTGCTTTCAGCTGCAGGATGGAGAGCTAGAAATTGTCATTTTCAGGAGTTCAGTATGTTTGTAGGAATGTCCCAGTAAGGCAGTGCGACATGCTGGCCTCTGCCTCATCTCCTGGGGTCATGCCTGCCTTGAATTAAGCCAAATGTTTGTCATGATCCTCACCAGCACTTAGTGTCAGGCTCTTTAGTCCCTGCTTGGGATGCGTGTGAATATGTCCTGTTTCTGCAGGTGTTGAGATGCTCCAGCACTCCCTGATCTCATCCTAGTGCCTACTGCCAGTGGAAGCTCCCAGAGCAGGCTGATGAAGTAGAATGAGAACTTTGCTTTTAAGCATCTACTTGTAATTCTTGCCTACTTTAATGGCAAGGAAACCACCTCCTACTCAAATCTGTGATGTGATTCTATCTAGGACGTTATCTCATTGCCTGTTTTTGGCCTCCAGGTTTGCGGTGTGATGCTTTACGTTCCTCACTAGATAATCTCTACAGTGCAGTCTCAAATTCTTGGCTGCAAGCTAAGTGTTAATTTTTAAGACAACTTCTGTATGGACACCTTGACACTACAGCTTTTACTTCAGCAGTCTTTTCAGAGAACCTTCTGATTTTGCCTGTAAGGCAGATGTTTTTACCAGTCATTGCACCAAGCATCTGTAACTATAGCAAGGTAGCTAGTCTTTTCAGGCAATGAAAACACCGTTTTAATAGTGTTCTGGACCACAGTTTTACTTACTAAGTGGCACTCAGCGTGGTAGTTTTGCAGCCTGCCTGAAACCTCTGTTTTCTTCTGGCTGAGTCTTCTTTTTTCCTCTCTCTTTTTGAACTTTTCATCTCTACTTCTTCAGGCCCACTTCCATCCAAGGGAGGTACTGCTGCTTCTGGGATGGGAGCTCCCACTGTAGTCAGTGGAGCACTTCTGTTGGCTTCCTTGTGAGAGATGCTGCTCAAAAATCTCACATGTGATATCTTCTGAAAAGAAGCTCCAGAATCTCAGATGTACTATCTTTTCAAAAACATTCCCCTGCTTCAGCATCAAGTTTCTCATAATTGTTTTGTAACATCTTTGCCAGAGGTGGCATTTCAGGCCGAACAAAGCAATGAACACAGAGGAGGAGTAGAAATCTGTGTACGCTTCTAAAATGTGTTGGTGAAAACAGTCCAAAATTAAAATCAAGACACTTTTGTTTGAGGCTTGACAGCTTTCAGTTTCAAGGGTCATGAAATAGACACCATTCTGGAGAAAGCAAAGAGGAGTTTGGCAGCTGTCCCAGTTAGGCAATATGAAGTTGTAGATTTTGTTTAAATGCTTAAGAGTAATAAACTTTGACAGAGCATCCATTGGTGCTCACTCTGCCAGAATTTTTGAAAATTATTTTTTTAAGGCACGTTAGTCAACACGTGAGTAATTACACAGGAATTATTTCAGAGGCCAGTAGCACAACTCCGATTCATTACAGTGGGTACCTGTCAGAAAACAGCTTTGAAATATTGTGCACAGTGTTTTGAGTAGTTTGGATTATAGCTTTGCTACTATTAATTGTAAAAGCTTTACTGATTTGATTGCAGTTGCATTGATTTATATCAGGTAATGTCATTGATTTTGAACTTTGGAATGGAGCTGTGCATTTCTGAAACTTAGAGCTAAGTGTCATAAATGCCAAAGACCAACACGAGTGTTTTCTTACAGCAGTGCAAAGTTAAAATGAAGTGAAATAGGGCTCTCTGTGCTTCTGTGGAGGTGGTACTTAAAATTTAGCCATGAATTGCCCTACTGCAAAGTCCTGCTCAAAGGTGCCAGCATTGCACAGCATTGTTCTGAAAGGAGGTCTAGTTTAAACCTGGCCCCTTTGGATAAGACTCTTAGTGGTTTTATACCAATAGCAAGTAATTTGTTTGTAAGAGTCACTGCGTACAATATATATGAGTTTTTACAGTAAATTCCTTTCCCACTCCCCAGGAAACAAGAATCTACTTACAGAGGTGAGGCCACTGCATCAATGAGCACTGTTTGAAGTGTGGGGAATAGGGACATTCTGACTAATGCAGTCTTAGAGCATCTGTTTATTATGTGCAAGCACATATATAGACATATAAATACCATGATTAGGGGAACAGACACAGTTCTGATTTTTTTTTGTCCAACTCAGGGAAGTGAAAAAGAATTTTGGCTTTAGGGGAAATCTGAGAATTTCATCTATACTCAAAACATATGTACTCACATGTGTATGTCTGTATGTGTGCATACATGGATTTTGTTTGTGAAGTGATGGTGCTGATGCATAGAGTTGTTTGTTTTATTTTTTAAATTGTCTAGCTGGAAAGACTCTCCCTATTTATTTTCTGGTTGTTTTTTGGTAGGTGCAGTAATGGACAATAACTTGTGCATGGCCCTGCAGTTTCAAAATTTTAACTGAGTTGCTTGGGTAGTAGTCCAGCACCAAAATAGAACAACCACATTTTCAGATGTGTTGAGCACATGTTTTATCAGAGTCAGTGCTGGTCTGCGCTTATTTGTTGTAGCAGGCTTTTTCCATTCTGAAGTTGCTGATCCCAAGCCTGCCTTAATGAGATTTTTTTCATTGCCCTCACAGCGAGGAAGAGAAGCTTCACTGCGTTGCAGAAGTGCTGTTTGCAGCGTACTCGGGGATGTCAACATTTTCTTTCAAGCAAGGAGTAAGGGGCATACTAGCTACAAGTATGCTGCCTGACTTTGGGCAGGCCTAGGTTAGATGGAGAGTTTAACTCAGAAGAGCCCAGCACTGGGAGCTGCTGAGCTGTTACCTGTTGTTTTTAGTGGTAAAGCTGGTGTGTTGTGTTGGAGGACAGCAGGAGACAAGGGAAGCCCTAAATAGGAGCCATGCCCCTGTTCTGTTTGATGGGTAGGTTTCTGTTTAGGAACCCTGCCCTGCCTTGCTCTTTAGTGTCGCAAACCAAGCCTTGGTTTAAGCCCGTGAGAATAGGGGAGGGACCCAAGCCCAGTTTTTGATGTTCTGCATGGGTGGGTACCTTGAATACTCAAATGCATTCCAGTGACAGTTGACCCTGTAAGGAGATTTTCAATAGCTCTCTGGACTTTTTCTCTTTTTTTTCTCCTTCCTCACCAACCCCCCCACCCCCAATTTTATTAAATTTTTTTTTTTTTTTTTTTTTTTCTGTTCCAAAGACTGCTGGAGGAAAGGAAAAAAGCACTCGTTGTAGCTGTTTGTTTTTTTTTAATACGTTTCACTGATAGAGACAGTTGAGGATTTCAGGGATCATGTTAACTCCTTTTCTTTTGCTTTGCCTTTGCATGTGTTACTGACTGAAACACTGTGATTTCAAAATGGTACAAATTCCCACACTTGCTTCAAAGGGCACAGGTTTTTGTTGTTTGGGTGTTTTTGTTTCAGCAAGATGTATGTTGCATTTTTTTTTATCCATATGTGCTCTGTTATGTGAATCTTTGTCACTTTTATTGCTGTGTTCTTTTGCAGTTTTGGTTTGGATTTGTTTGTTTTTGTCTCCCTCCTTTTTTTCCCTGCATTTACAAAAGAATTTGGGATTCTATCCTGAATGATTTTTTAATGTGAAGTTTATCTGGAGGTACACAGTACTGGTCTGTAATCCTGTAGTAGATGGCTAATCCGGAGGATCCAGAGAACAGCCGTTCTTGTTTCCAGCACACCACAGATTAGTCTATATTGGACATTGTGTCTTAGCTAAAGCTTGTTGGAACTGTATGTATAATCTAAAATGTCATTCCTTTGGATTTTGGATATTGCAATCACAGGCTGTAATAGTTAAAAAATTTGATGTATATATCCTACTTCCTTCCGAGGGAAAATAAGATGTGACTACTGCACTTGGCAATTTCCACAGCACAGACTTCTTCAAGAAGATGTCATTTTGGATTATCTTTAATGGATGCAGGTGTGTGGAATGTCTGTCTTTTTCGTTTTTTTTTTTTTTTAAGAGGACAGTGGTGTTACAATCGCTGCTTTATTTGGTACAGCTCCAAAATGACATATACCTCCTTGAGTAAAATTCTTCCTGATAGGTATTTGAAATATAGCAATTATGCTGCATAGAGGGATAACTTGGGACCTTCTGACAAGGGATCCACAATTAAAATTGTAATGCACTTTGTAGATCTCCTTAAGTAGGTCACCAATTTGCAATGAGTCTTTCTAAGGTCTGTGCCAGGCCTTTCAGTTGCAAGAGTGGGGAGCCTTGTTCTGTACAACATCACTGATATTCAAAAGGGAGGCTGAAATCGTGGAATCACAGGATGGATGAGGTTGGAAGTGACCACACTGGGTCATCTGATCCAGCCTCTGTACTGATGCAGGATCATCTTAGAGCACATTGCACATGTTTGCATCCAGACTGTCGTTGCATATCTGGGCAATCTGTTCCAGTGCTTGGTCACCTGCCCAGTAAAAAAAGTTGTTCCTCATATTCAGGTGGAGCTTCCAGTGCCTCAGTTTGTGCCTGTTGCCTCTTGTCCTTTTGCTTGTCACTGCTGAGAAAAGCCTGGGAACATCCTCCTGACACCTCCCTTCAGGTACTCACAGACATTGATGGGGTCCCCTCTCAGTCTTCTCTTTAACACTGAACAGGCCCAGCTCTCTTAGCCTGTTACTTATATCTCAGTAGAAACAAAATCATGGAATGGTTTGGATTGGAAGGGACCTTAAAGATCATCTTGTCCCAAACCCCTGCCATGTGCAGGGATACCTTCCAAGTGGACCAGGTTGGTCAATGCCTCATCCAGCCTGGCCTTGAACACTCATTGCCTGGGCATCCACGGCCTCTTTGGGCCATCTGTGCTTCACCACGCTCACAGTAAAGAATTTCTTCCATAAATGCTCCAGTCCCTTAGTGCTCTAGGCCCCTCATCATCTTTCTTGGCTCCACTGGACTCACTCCAGGAGCTCCATGCCTCTTGTCCTGAGGAGCCCAGAGCAGGACACAGCGTTCCAGGTGAGGCTCCACCAGGGATGAGCAGAGGGGCAGGATCACCTCCTTGGACCTCAGTCAGTGCTCTTCAGTGCACCCCAGGGTACCATGGGCCTGCTTGGCCACCAGGGCACATGGAGGGCTTGTTGTCCACCAGGACCTCCAGGTGCTTCTCCATGGAGCTGTTTCCCAGCAGGTCAGCCCCAGCCTGTGCTGGTGTGTGGGGTTATTCCACCCCAGGTGCACAACCCTGCATTTGCCTTTGCTGGTTTTCAGATGGTTCCTGCTGGAGGGTTGCACATCCCTCTGGGCAATTGGCCGCTCCTCCCAGCCTTGTGTCATCCGTGGGCTCGCTGAGGAGGCATCTGCCCCTTTGTCCGAGTTACTGATTAACCAGGCTTGGTATTGAACCGTGGGGGACAGCACCAGTGACAGGCTCCAGATGAACCCTGTGCAGTGATTGCCACCCTCTGGGACCTGCTGTTCTGCCAGTTCTCAATCCACATCACTGCTCCCTCATTCTTTCCACGCTTGCTGAGCTTGCCTGTGAGGATGTTGTGAGAGATAGTGTCTAAAGCCTTGCTGGAGTTGAGGTAGACAATATCCAGTGCAACCAGGGAGTGATACCTATGTAAGTATCCTTGTTTTGGGGAGAAATATGGGCACACATCACTGAGCATGTGAGGATATTCCCAAGTGAGGAGCCCTGTGTTTGCAGTGGAGCTGAGACCTTGGGTGAAACACAAGATGTTTGAAACAGGTAGAAGGATGTTTGCCAATAGACTCAAGCAGTTGTTTATGCCAGCCTAAACTAAGCTGCAATTTTTTCTGTTCAAGGGGAGAATCTGGACCTTGACAATGTCTGCAGGGATGTTTTTGACAGGGAAAATGGGATATGGTGAGGAATATATCTCAGAGCAGCCTCACTGCTTGTCTTAAGATTTGGAGGAGCAGATGGGGGATTGTCTTCTCCAATGCCTTTATGCTTGGTTGCTCCCTCATCCTGAGCAAGCACAGGGCAGCCCA
This sequence comes from Alethe diademata, assembly GCA_025584955.1. Lineage (NCBI taxonomy): Eukaryota > Metazoa > Chordata > Aves > Passeriformes > Muscicapidae > Alethe > Alethe diademata. The sequence goes on from JANRMJ010000088.1 coordinate 15,755,741, forward strand.
GCATAACCTGTGAGCCAGGCTGCAGGGGTGAGGATGCCAGCTTTTGTTTGACCCTTTTCAAGCTGCAGGCTTGAGCACAGCAAGGGTCCACGGTTATCCCAAGTTCACGTAATTTGGGGGCAAAGCCTATTTCAGCAGTCGTCATTGTGGTAAAACTGATTACTTAAATGCATAAATAAGTCATGATTGATAAACAGAGTAACAGACAAGTTAGTGAAGAATGCCCTTTAAGTCTAGGCTGTAGTAATACAGATGTGTTTTGCAGTAGTAGTAACAGAATGCTGGATATTTGAACTGGTTCCTTTTACTACTACAACGAAATAAGGGCAAAGTGTATTTTGGCCTTGGGGTGCCAAGTCCAGTCCCAATTTCTAACTCAAAATAGGTCTGTGCTGTATTGCAGTCGGAGCTATAGTTAAACATTAAGCAGATAATCACATTTTGGTTTTTTTTCCCTGTAAGTCACTTTTCCTTTTATACCATAGACATTTGTGTGGATGGTTGCTTGTTGACCACAAAGATGCGGGTTTTGTTTCTTTCATTTACATCCTCTATTGAATTAGCAGAGTTACGCAGTTTTGTCTGTTGCACTTGGGTGGGATGCTGCAGTGATTTAATTGAAAATGAAAGAGAGATGTCTTCATTTTAGGGAAAACCTTGGCTAAGTGGTGAGAGTAAGCAGGTCTAGCCATTACCAGAAGCCCTAATTAGAAGAAATCCCATGTACGGTTGACCTTGACTATTGAGACAACCCTCAAAGAAGAAAGAGCACTAAAAATTAGTATGCTGCCAGTGCTGCACTTTTATTATTTGACGTTATTAAGCAAACTCGGTGTGTATTTCTTTTTTGAAGCGTTTGATTAAATGTGTGATCTTATCTTGGTGAAATGGCCTGCTGGGCTGCAGACAGTGGTGTTCAGAAATGAAATTTGTTTAGAGCCTCTGAACAGACATTTATTCAATGAGACCTTTCTTGAATAATAGATGTGACAGTGAGACAGCTGTGCAATGTGTTCTGGGGTTGGGCTTTTTATTTTTTTGGTGTAGGGTTTTGCAGTGTGATTGGGGGGAGAAGATAACACAAGAGCACAGGGGTGAGAATAGGATGTAGGGAAATTATCATATGTTGCAGATTCAAGCCCTAGTTCTGCTGAGAATTATTTTCAGATGAAGATTTACACACTTCAGGACTTCCCTGTTGGCATATGGTTTGGCATATCAAGTGATGCACATATATATCTAGCTCTGTATCAATAATCTTATCCTTTAGCTAGAGCTTTTAGATGCCTAAATTTTGTAGGACTGAAAAAAAACAAACAAAAACAACCAAAACCCACAAACCCAAATCCCCAAATGAGGATTTGACTCCTGTGGTCAGTGCTGATGTAGTTGATGGTAGTTGACTTCTGTGATCAGTGCTGATGCCCTTAAGCAGTCCTGTGTTTTATGATAGCTCCAAATCAGAGGCCAAAGAAGGTAGGCTTCCCCACAGGGTATTTAATCTCTTGTATTGTGTCCAATAAGGAGAAAATGTGAAACGTGGGTAAAACTTGTCTTAATTGTTTTTGTCATCAGTGTGCTGGTTTTGGCGGGGCTAGAGTTAATTTCTTCACAGTGGTTGTTATGGGGCTGTGTTTGGGATTTGTGCTGTGTCAATAATTCAGGGGTTTTTTGGTCACTGCTGAGCAGCCCTTGCACAGCATCAAGGCCTCTTCTGCCTCTCACCCCATCCCACCAGTGAGGAGGTTGTGGGTGCACGAGGAGCTGGGAGGGGAGCACAGCCAGGACAGCTGATGCCAGCTGGCCCAAGGGACATTTCATCCCATACGGGATCATGCTCAGCATTTAGAGCTGGGGGAAGATGAAGGAAGTGGAAGACATTTGGAGTGGTGGCTTTTTGTCTTCCCAAGTAGCCACTGTGTGCGGTGGAGCCCTGCATACCTGGGGTATGGCTGAACACCTGGCTGCCCATGGGAACTGGTGAATAAATTCTTTGTTTTGCTCTGCTTTCCTACACAGCTTTTGCTTTGCCTCTTAAACTGCCTTTATCTCAACCCATGAGTGTTCTCACTTTAAGTGTGATTCTCTCCTCCATTTTGTTGTGGGGGGCAAGTGAGCAGCTGTGTGGGGCTTTGTTGCCAGCTGGGGTTAAACCATGACAATTGAAAGCACAGTGCTTTTTTATTTGGCACAGCTACTGTGGAACCTTTCACCAGGTTGAAAGGAGCTTCTAATTTTGAAACATTATTGGACATACAGTGGTATATATCTGTTTTTCCAACAAAACAGTCAACTTCATTATGGTTTTCCATACAACTCACAGGGATAAAAATTCATTGAATGTGTGAACTGCACAGGCTTTTCAGGTGCTGACACACAACTACATGACTTGCTTTTCCCAATATGAAGCTGAGAACATGAGTACCTGGAAGTGTATTATTTTAAACTTTCAGTGGTGGGCTGTGGTGATCTTTGAGGGTTAGATGTGTGAGTTTTCTGAGTGATCTAGTTTTCCTCTGCAAAAGAAGGTGGAATTCCACTTTTCAAGGAAAGGAGCCCCAGAGTGCCTCTGCTGCAAAAATGTGTTTTGATCATTCCCCACCTGCCCCACTGCTTCCCTGCATTGTGCAGTATCTGTCTTTACATCAGGCTAGATGGTGATTAAGTGATTCCTTAATCCTTAAGGAGGTAAACCCAAAACCTTTCCTTACAGGAGGTGAGAGAAGATATGAGCTCTGTACCTTAATGATATCTTGAGGTGCCAACTTAGTGTTTGTAGCTCCAGCTTCTCACCTTCCCTGGGCTTTGGTTAAGGAGATTGTTTTTCCTAGGAGCTGGACAGCTCTCAGGACTTTCTAATAACTTATAATTATGCATATTTCTTCTCTCCTAGTGCACAGCTAATGCTACTAGATGCCCAATGCAAATTTTTCTGAGGATGAAGTACAGGAATTCATGTATCTGTGAGCCCTGCCATGATGTTTGCCTGAGCTTCAGGGAAAATTTCTCCTTGCAAGATGGTTTGTGTGTATGGTACACTGAGGAGGAATATGGCCTGTAAGCATGTAGGTGACCATCATATCTTAAGGGGTTCTTTCCATCTGCAGCTGGATATGAGTTGTCTTTTTAGCAGAGACTGCAAGCCCAGAGCCATGGGTCAAAGACCAGCAAACATGATCCTTTTTGATGATCCTGGATGGTGTCCCCAGGGCTGGCTTGGTGCTGGGGGTGGTGAAACTGCCTGCCATGAAATCATCATCCTGGGATGGTGGTGGACAAAGAGGAAGGGTAAGGGCAAGGAGAGCCAGGTTTACAGCCATTTTACTGGCTGCACAAGGATGACAGGTGTTCTTGGCTCTGGCTGGAACTCAGTGAGATGCTCAGACAGGCCTTGTTTCATCTGGGTCTCTGCATGGAAGCTAGGTTATAATCCAGACTTTAAAAAAACCCCAACATTCAAAAATTATCGTTTATGGAAATGGAATTTACATATGAAAGCACAGCCTGCTGGAAAAGTAATGGTCCCATTATGTTCTCCTTAAGCTAGAAGTCAGACAGGAAAAGGAAGATGGAAAATTGACTGGACTGAAGTCTACTTGACATCTGCTCTTCTATAGAACGAACTTGGTCCTAGTAACTTCATATATATCTGTTCCTGAGCTGAGTCTGATAATTTATTTCTGAATTGGGAATGACATCTTGTTGTAATATGTAAAATTTTCTTTTTTTATGTAAGTGCTGCAGAGCTATAGTATTTCCCCTAATTTTGAACTTTCAGTGGGACTCGAAAATGAGCCAAAAAATCCACCACTGATAAATTTCTTGGGTGGCTATTTGAAAAAGAGAGGTGCCATTCTTTACTAGCATTTTGTTGCTCCTAAAGCTAAGCTGTTTTTCAAAATTAAAATAAAAGTGGCTTGCCACATGTGCTGGTTGTGGTGATTGGGTTGGTGCACATTGTGGAAGCAGCAGTGATGCTTCCATCCTGAGAGATGTGGTGGCCCTTGGCAAAGGTGCATGGGAGGTATTTTATAGTCCCTTTTCTTGGTCTGGAAGTCACTTGGGCAGGACTTGAGGACTGTGTACAGTTGTGTGGACTTTGAGGCTGAAGATCCCATATGTGCCAGTGCTCTCAGTGGCAAAAGCTGATGCTGGGCAAATGGCATGAGGAAGGGAAAATTCTTCCTTAGAGCTCAAGGGAATGCCCTTTACCAGATGTTACAAAACCTATGAGAAGGGGATAGTGCCCATGTTGGAGGCAGCACGAGGTGTCCAGCTGCAGTGCATACTAATTACTGCTCTTGGCAAAATTTCTTGCTTTCTACTCCTGTTGAATTTTTGCCTAATTTTGCCTAACATGGCTAATTTGTGTTAGGGAGTAAGGGACTAATGACAGCCATACAGTAAAACCTGTGTGTGTACATGCAATAATAAGGTTCAAAGGTTGCTGTGTAATTATGTTAAGTTTCCAGCCTCCTTGCTAATTTTCTGTTGATTGAGGGAGAAAGGAGGATCCTTTTATGTCCTGACAAGTTTCTTCCCTTCCAACACAGCACAGACCGATTCCTGGCAACTCCAGCTTTTTCCTAGCTGGATTGTGACTCTGTTTTCTTTAGTTTCTCCTCTTTAATTTCCAGACTCATTATATCAGGCATCAAGGGTATGTGAAGATGATCAATGTGTGTCTATTGGTGCTATTGTAACGCAGAGTGATTATTTAAATTAATCAAGAGGACATCGTTCATGAACAGGATGGGATAAAATAATAGCAGGAGCAGTGCTTTGTTTAATGCAGGCGTATGGTCTCAGTATCAAGATTTCAGCTGCTGGCAACACACTTCATCATCTGGGAAGACCTGCTGGGAGCCACAAATAAATCATGTTGTGAAATCTTGATGTAGCCTTGCAATGTTTGCCCTTTGGTGTTCAGCTCTAGGTGCTGGTGTCACATCATGGCAAAAATGGCATCAGTGTGTGTGGTGGAGGATGAGCAGACAGTGTTGTGGTTGCCTCCATGTCTGGGTGCTGTGGGAGGATCATGAAGGGATGGATGGGACCTTTTTTTTCCTCCTTCCCTTTTGAGTTTTCTCACCACCTTGCTGATCAGTTCTCATATTTTTTTACATTTTAGGGTATCAGACCAATGAAAAATGTTATTTCCTGCTTTTTCGTATTGGTATGATTTTGTTGTGCTTGTCTCTATGCGGTTCTTGTCAGGTAAGGGTATGGTAAAGAAACAGATTCTGTTTTTAAACTGAGAAGAAGCTGTCCTTCTCTTATTAATTTGGCTTTGGCCAATGCACTGAAATCTTCGGAGTGATATGGAAATGTCCCTTAGTTTGCATGCTTGGATGAAGGCCAGATGGGGTTTTCTTGTGTGGGCTTGCTTTGTTTGTTTTCCTCAAAAACTCTGTGTTGATTCAGGCCAGTTGCTGCTGATACAGTCTTTGGTTATAGTGTTTGTAGCTAATTAAAAATAGCCTCTAATTGAGAGCTGAATGTTGTGGACTTGAATTTTCCTGCACATTAGTCATGTAAGAGGTTGCCTGGAAAAGTGAAGGGTGAATCAGCTTGAAGAGGCTTGCAAATATCTGCTTCATTCAATGTGGAGACACATTTGAAAAGTAATCTAGTGGTGACTCAATATTGCTAAAATATGGGAGAAATTAAAGTTTCTTTTAAAAGTACAATATCTCATCACTTTATTTTACTCATACCTGATAGCTTAGAGGTTATTGTGCACCTCTTATTTACTGTATGTATATTATAATGTTATTAACAGGACTGTTGCCTGCAGGACCAGGCAGCAGAAGTATTGAGTTCAGTTGTGCAAGTCTGACAGGGTGTAATCCCCTCGTGCCCTGTGATTCATCTGCTGAACTTCCTTCAGTCCCCATGCTGACCTTTATCATTTCATGTCCTTTCTCTTTGGACAGCTCTAAGTATGTCACTGATTAAAAATGGTATTTGAACACTCCAGTGGGAAGTTGCATGTATACAGCAACTTCACCAAAATCATGATGTGCAAAGCCTGTGAATTTTGGAGGTACCTTAGAAGTTGCTGCTGTTCCAGAAATAATACCTGTTATACTTAGGATATGAAAGGAATAAAGATACAAAACTGTTTTTTTTTTTTTTCATTATTGCTTTATGCAGAAACAGTGGTAGGTGCTTGGATCCTGCCTGTGTATATCCTGCCTGTATATTTTGATAATGACGTATGCTTAGCTTTTCCTTACCACTAACCTTGGCACCAAATTTCTTGAGCTTCTGCTGGCTGCTTTTTGATGAGAATGGCACTCTTGCAACTTTGCCTTTTTCTCTTCCTGAACAAATTTATTTGAGCTGGTCAAGTATCTAAGTGAGCATCCCAGTGAGCAGCCTGCCTTGCTCTCGTGGTGCCCATCCAGACACTGAGTTGGGCTGAGCTGCAGCTGGGGAGCATCCACTGGGATGTGTTTGGTGGTTGGTCAGCTGGTCACTGCTGCAGGCAGTGAATAAGTGTGGTGTGGTTAACTGGCTCATTAGCAAGCTTTTATTACAGTGCTGAAGTGTGCTGGACAGGAAGCGGGCATTGTTCTGGCTTGTTTGAATAGCTAATTGATATTTTTATAATTTTATTCTTTTATTCTGCATCCCACTTTTGCCATGGGATTAGTGTGTCTGGCTTTTGTGGCATTTTGTTTTGATTTTGTTTTTTTTTTTTTGGGGGGGGGTGGTCTTTTGTGTGAGTTTGTTTGTTTGGGATTTTTCATTGTTTTTTGTGATTTTTTTGTTGCTTTTGTTTTGTT